>OX422213.1:609644107-609909107 GCA_949130495.1 Sambucus nigra | reverse complement strand
AAACTTCCTCACACTTTCTCTCACTATTGCTTTTTGATATTTGGAATGAATTTCGTGTAAGAACTTATCCTAAGGGTTCTATTTATATTTTCCCAAAGTTATTAGGGTGTTGACATGTGTCCTGATGACTAAGCGTCCAATTTGGTGAGTCAGCGTTAGTGTGTCGCGTAACAGAGTTGTCTTGCAGTCTCAATTCATCGAACGTCGACACGTGTATTAGCTTTATCTAATTGCATGACACGTGTTTTTTCCTTTCCGGTAAAGTCAACACGTGTACTGTGGAGGTGTCAAAACTAAGCACGAGGTGTCAAGCACGAGGTGTAAAGTTATTAAGGGTATAAGGGTCATTTTACATATAAAAGAGTATTTTAGTAATTTTACACCATACGATTTCAATACTTCTTATGGGTAATTAAAAATATTATATTTACGAAATGGTCCTTTATATATTTTCATTTTAGTCCCTAAAACTTTCATTATTTCAAAATCAAGTCCCTATAGTTTCATAAAATTTCATTTTCTACCCCAAAACTAATCATTTAGCTTAGGATATGCTATAAGACTTTGATTTAATGCATTTTGGTGAAGAATGAGGTTATTTCAAAGAGTTTAAGTCGGCCAACCAATCCTCTCCTTCAACCAATCAAAATATTACACATGGTGTGGTAATCAGACAAAATACAACTTAAAGGATGGACAAATTTTCCCTTATTTCGTAATTTCGGCATAACTTCTTGCTCGAACCTATGTTTAACATACCGTTTATTGTGTTACAAACCTAATTTATATATCTAAAACTTTATTATTTTTACCTCAAGTCAATTGTTATATTATAATAGTCAAAACAAGTTTCTAATATGAATATTCCTACCGAAACTTTACAATTTTATGTTTGTAACTAATTTGATATTTCATGATTTATAAAGGGAGGATTAGACTAAAATAATAAATTAACATTATTCATATCACATATGAAATAATAAAACATTTTAAACTATATATGAACATATAAAAATGGGGTCATTACATCCTACACTCCTTATAAAAAGTTTGGTCCCCAAACTTGACTTACATTAATTCCTAAACAAGTATGGATATTTCTCCTTTATTTCATCTTCCCGCTCCCATGTTTCTTTCTTCAGTGGAATGATTATTCCATAACACTTTGACCAATGGAATTACCTTAGTTCGTAATATTTGATCTTTATGGTGCAAAATTTCTATTGGATGCCCAATGTATAATAAATCTTCTCTAACTTGAAGGGGTTCGTGACTTAGGATATGCATTGGATCGGGTACGTATTTCTTCATCATTGACATTTGGAACACATTATGAACACTAGAGAGTTCAGGGGGTAAAGCTATTCTATATGCAATAGCTCCTATCCTTTCAAGGATTTCAAAAGGTCCTATGTATCTTGGACTCAATTTCCCTTTCTTTCCAAATCGGATTACTCCCTTTGCTGGTGATACTCATAAGAACACATAATCTCCTATTTTGAATTCTAACTCTCGTCGGCGATTGTCAACGTAACTCTTTTGACGGCTTAGAGCGATTCTAAGTCGGTCTTGTATCAATTTCACTTTCTCTGTTGTGACCTGGATAAATTCTAGTCCCAATAATTTTATTTCTCCAACTTCTACCCAACATGTAGGGGAACGACACCTTCTACCATAGAGTGCCTCGTACGGATCTATTTGAATACTTTCTGGATAACTGTTATTATACGCAAATTCCATTAACGGTAAATGGTCGTCCCAATTCCCTTTCAAATCAAGTACACATGCCCTAAGCATATCCTCTAAGGTTTGAATGGTTCTCTCAGATTGTCCATCCGTTTGAGGGCGAAAAGCGGTGCTGAAATTTAATTTTGTTCCCATGGCTACTTATAGGCTTTTCCAGAAGCAAGACACAAATCTAGGGTCACGATCGAAAATAATTGAAACTGGGGTTCCATGAAGCCTAATAATTTCCCGCACATACAACTTAGCTAACTTTTCTAAAGAATGTGTAATCTTAATGGCAAGAAAATGAGAATATTTAGTTAAACTATTAATAATTACCCAAATATAATCATTCCCATTTCAACTCCTGGGTAAACCTGTCACAAAATTCATAGTAATATGTTCCCATTTCCACTCAGGGATAGGTAGGGGTTGCAGTAATCCTGATGGTTTTTTATGTTCTTCCTTTACTTGTTGACAAACCAAACACTAAGATATAAAGTCTGCTATCTCCCTCTTCATGTTATTCCACCAAAATACTTCTTGAAGATCCTTATACATTTTTGTATATCTGGGATGAAATGTGAATCTTGAGTAATGACTTTCCTCCAAAATTTGCCTCTTTAGTTGGACATCACATGGAACACACACTCTATTTCCAAACCTCAATATATCATCTCGTATCGCAAATTCAGTTCTCTTACCCTCTATGACTTCTTCTCTAATCTTCTTCAGTTGTGTGTTATTTACTTGTGCAATTTTGATCCTTTCCATCAACATGGGTTGTAATTGTAAGTTTGCAATTATTCCTCCTTTACTATAGATACGAACATCTATTTCCATACTTCTCATATCCCTTAACAAAGGTTCCTGATTTGTAATGAGGTATGCTAAATTTGTTGTAGACTTACTACTTAAAGCGTCGGCTACTAAATTAGCTTTTCTCGGGTGATAGTGAATATTTACATCATAATCCTTCATCATTTCTAACCACCTCCTTTGTCTAATGTTCAATTCTTTCTGAGTAAATATATACTTCAAACTCTTATGATCGGTATAAATCTCACAAGTCTCACCATACAAATAGTTTCTCCAAATCTTAAGAGCAAAAATTATTGCTGCTAATTCAAGGTCATGGGTTAGATAATTCTGTTCATGTGGTTTTAACTATCTCGAGGCATAAGCTACTACTTTTCCATTTTGCATAACACACATCCCAAACCATTTTTAGAAGCATCGCTATAAATCATAAATCCCCCTGTCTCAAAAGGAATAGTTAAAATTGGGGCAGTTACTAATCGATTCTTAAGTTCTTGAAAACTATTCTCAACTTCCTCAGACCATTCATATTTCACCTTCTTTTGAGTTAACCTAGATAGAGGTTTGGAAATACTAGAAAATCCTTCAATGAATCTTCGATAATATCCTGCTAATCCAAGAAAACTACGAATCTCTGTCACATTAGTTGGTCTAGGACAACCTAGTATAGCCTCGATCTTTTAAGGGTCCACAGACACTCCATCCTTAGAAATGACATGCCCTATAAAAGAGACGCTAGGCAACCAAAACTCACACTTCTTTAATTTTGCATATAATTTCTCCTTCCAAAGGATTTGTAACACTGTCTCTAAATGCTTTTGGTGTTCTTCAATACTTTTGGAATAAATAAGGATGTCATCAATGAAAACAACCACACACTGATCCAAATACTTATATTCATTATATCCATAAAAGTGGATGGTGAGTTAGTTAGTCTAAATGGCATCACAAGAAATTCATAGTGACCATATCTAGTACGAAAAGCTGATTTTGAAATATCATCTTCCTTAATCTTCAATTAGGTCAATCTTTGAAAATACTTGCGCACCTTGAAGTTGTTCAAACAAATCATCTATTCGGGATAAGGGGTATTTATTCTTAATGGTAACCTTATTTAGTTCATGATAATCTATACATAACCTCATCGTCCCATCCTACTTTTTAACAAATAACACCGGAGCACCCCAAGGGGATATGCTTGGCCTAATAAAACCCTTGTCTAACAAATATTTTAATTGAACTTTTAATTCCCTTAATTCTAAAGGTTCCATACGATAAGGTGGTTTTGAGATTGGTATAGTTCCAGGAATAAGGTCAATCGTAAACTCTATTTCTCTACTAGGAGGAAGACTGGGTAAATCATCTAGAAAAACATCTGGAAAATGTTTAGCTATAGGAATATCTTCTAAAATAGGCTCTTTTGTTGGCAAATCAATAACACCCCTTGATATCCCTTCTTAAGAAAACTACAATCTTGCATTGCAGAGATAACACGAATGGGAGATAGGATGCATGTTCCTTCAAAACTGAATTCTTGTTGGTTAGGTATTTGGAAAATAACTCTCTTCTAAAAAAAATCTACCTTAGCATGATACGATGCTAACCAATCCATCCCCAAAATGACGTCAAAGTCTTTTATGTCTAAAACTATTAAATTAGTGAATAGTTTATGACTACTAACATCTATAGGTCAAGACTTATACACTAAGGTTCCCATCAATAACTCACCCGAAGGAGTAGAAACGTGCATGCTATGATTCAAGGGTTCGGGCCTATTAGGAAAGAGATTAACAAAACGCACAGAAAAAAAATGAATGGGTAGAAGCAGGATCTATTAAAACTTGAAAAGGTTGTGCACATATAGAAAGTGTACCTAACACTACTGCATTAGAAGGTTGGGTATCAAAAAGTGAAAAAACTCTACCTTGTCTGCCTTGGTCCTTCTTTTCACCTAAAGGCTGTATCGGAATCCTTGTTAGGGTTGGAGAGTCTTTTATCTGATGTCCCTTCTGTCCACATCTAAAACAATCTCCCGTATCCTTGTAACAAGGCCGTCCTCCAGGCATCTTCCCACATTACCGACATATCTTGTTATTACATCGTTTGTCATCCCTAGCTCCCCCAACATTGGATGTGTTCCTAAAATTGTTTTTATTATTTGTGTTCTTCCCTATTTGTTCCCCAAACTTCCTCTTACCATCTCTTATTCTATTGTACTCCTCACCATCCCTCTCAGCTATCGTAGCCCTAGCCACGACGTCACTATATGATGTCAACTTTAGGATGGAAATTCAACTACGAATACTCAACCTTAACCCAATTTCAAACTTTTTGGCTTTTAAATCAGTTATCACAACATAAGGTGCACAACGGGATAACTCGGTAAACTTGGCCTCGTATTGACTAACTGTCATATTCCCTTGCACTAGACTCATGAACTCCGCTGCCATTTCATCCTTCACCATTTCAAGGAAATATTTCTCATAAAAGATCACCAAGAATTCCTTCCAAACTATATAAGTATTCCTCTCCTCGTGTATTCTCTTAGTGATTCTCCACCAATGTTCAGCTTCACCTTCTAACATAAATGTTGCAAATGAAACCCTTTTTTCATCGGTATACTTAAGAACATCGAGCATATTTTCCATCTGCATCACCCAACTTTCTGCTTCAGTGGGGTTAGGAGTACCTTTAAAAGAAGGCGGGTTCAACTTCTTGAAATGCTCAATGGTAGATCTAGTTAGTTTAAGATTCCTCGGTGGTCCATTATTCACTTGATGCTCCACAATCTTTGCTAGACTCTCAATCGCCTTGTATGCACCTTTCAGTCCTTCCATACTTGAACCACTTGCTCTCACAGTTGATCCTGGCTTGGTCATTTTCTATAGTTATGGCCAAACATAAGACGGATTATACTAACTCAATGTTGCAAATTAGAAGAATAATTATATATAAACAATTATATGTAGACTGTAAGACATATGGAGGGTTATCACATAAGTGAGATATTTAATCCTATATCCTACGTATGGAGACTTAAAATCGACAACGTTCGAAACTTATGTTCAGTAGTCTACGGGTTCATAACCTATGCTCTAATACCACCTATGTCACGAACCTATCCCAAAATTAGTAGTAAGGAACGAGTGTCATGACATGCCACCAAGGCAATATATATTCTGACTTAAATTATTTCCTTAAATAAGTGCAATGGAAATAAAATCACTTGGTTATGAATCGTAAAATACTGAAAGTAAAGGAATTACGTCATCAGAGCTTTCTAATAGGAAACTTCATTTATATTAAAAGTTACAACGAGTTACAACTTAAAAAGAAATTTAAAACTTATTACAAGAGAGCCAAACATGCTCTATATGATATAACAACTTTTTACTTAAAATAACCAAAAAAAGCTCTAAAAGCTAAATCTTCCATATAGTCCTTTTTCGTTCCCTCCAAGCCTACCTATTTCCTGAAAAATAGTTAGTTATACAACATCAGCTAAAAGCCGAGTGTGGTTTAATCTCTAGACATTCCAGGGTTTTTCAGAAAATTGATACCTATTAAATTTCCAACATAAGTCACATACATATATGGACAGGAATTTGCAGTAAAATATATAAAGTAAACTGGCAGTATATAATTTCAGAATAAACAGTTCAGAACAGAACAGATAAAACAATTGAGAAACATGTCAATTATTCAATTTTATTTTGATGGCCATGTACTCTCTAATACCCAGATAAACAGATAGTGTTACCAAATGTTTCCACCGGCAACAACACAGACAGAAAATCATGATATCTGAAACAACGCCTTATTTAGGGCACACCAGCGATAAACCAGTTGGGAAGGTACCACCCAAAAATTTCTACCTGGTAGTCAAGGCCAACATAGTGAGAGAGTTTCCATAGGCCGAATCAATAATTTCAAAATTCAAATCAGATTTATATATCGAGAGATATACACATATAACAAACGACGGAATCATTGGTATCAGATGTGTTTGAGAATAAAGTCATTTCACAAAATATATGTATTTTTCATAATATCATATAATCAAAAGACACAAGGAATATCACAGAATACTCACATAGAACAGAAGTGTGAAGTTACAGATACAGAGTCTTAGATTGCTCGTTAATCTTAAGACGAAACTTCTTCTTAAACTTCCTCACACTTTCTCTCAATATTTATTTTTGATATTTGGAATGGATTTCATGTAAGAACTGATCCTAAGGCTTCTATTTATAGTTTCCCAAAGTTATTAGGGTGTTGACATGTGTCCCGATGACTAAGCGTCCAATTTGGTGAGTCAGCGTTAGCGTGTCGCGTAACGGAGTTCTCTTGCAGTCTCAATTCACCGAACGTCGACACGTGTATTGGCTTTCTCTAATTTCATGACACCTGTTTTTTCCTTTCCTTTAAAGGAGACACGTGTACGGTGGAGGTGTCAAAACTAAGCACGAGGTGTCAAGCACGAGGTGTAAAGTTATTAAGGGTATAAGGGTCATTTTACACATAAAAGGGTATTTTAGTAATTTTACACCATACGATTTCAATATTTCTTAGGAGTCCTTCAAAATATTTTATTTACAAAATGGTCCTTTTTATATTTTCATTTTAGTCCCTAAAACTTTCATTATTTCAAAATTAAGTCCCTACAATTTCATAAAATTTCATTTCCTACCCCAAAAGTTATCATTTAGCTTAGGATATGCTATATGACTTTGATTTAATCCATTTTGGTGAATAAGGAGGTTATTTCAAAGTGTTTAATTCATTCAAACAATCCTCTCCTTCAACCAATCAAAATATTACACATGGTGTGGTAATGGGACAAAATACGACTTAAAGGATGGACAAATTTTCCCTTATTTCGTAATTTTGGCATAACTTCTTGTTCGGACCTCTGTTTAACACACCGTTTATTGTGTTACAAACCTAATTTTTATATATACAACTTTATTATTTTTACCTCAAGTCAATTGTTATATTATAATAGTCAAAACAAGTTTCTAATATGAATATTCCTACCGAAACTTTACAATTTTATGTTTGTAACTAATTTGATATTTCATGATTTATAAAGGTAGGATTAGACTAAAATAATAAATTAACATTATTCATATAACATATGAAATAATACAACATTTAAAACTATATATGAACGTATAAAAATGGGGTCATTACAATAGTGACCACCAAAGTTTACAATTTAAGGTGACCCAACTGTTATACTCTGGCTGTGAGGAAGATCAAACTACTTTACATGCCATGGTTGGTTTGCACAATTTGAAAACGCAATACATTTTGTCTGGTAATAGCGTGATAGGAATTCTGAATTGGGTGAAGGGATTACTACCTAAGGAGAATATGCTTCCAAATAGTTATCCTGCTATGAAGAATATTTTGAAAGGTTTGGGAATGAAGTATAAATCGATTCATGCTTGTGTGTATGACTGAATACTGTACTGAAAGGAGTATGAAAATCTCGATCGTTGTCCGGTATGCGATGAACCTAGATATGTCCAATCTACTGGCAAAGAAGGCAGAAGCTCATAAGTGCCTCAAAAAGTGTTGAAATATTTTCCCGTTGGACCTAGATTAAAGCGATTTTTCACAGTAGCATGGATAGCGGAGGCAATGACTTGGCATGCTAGGGTAGAAGTAGGAGGTAATATCATGCGTCATCCTACTGATTCTACAACTTGGAGGAGGATGAATCATTAGTATCCTGATTTTTCTCGAGAACAACGCAAGTTAGAGGGAGGTGCCAAATGAGCTCAAGTTAGCTATTTGGGTGGCACTACAGGTAATGTATTTATATTTATATTTATATGAATATTTCAATTTCAATTTCAATTTCAAGTTCAAGTTCAATTTCATTTAATATTTATATTTATATTTATATTTATTCGCAACTAACATTGTATTTGTTGGACAGGAACAATTCAGCCTGGACCTAAAATTACACGATTCCTTCCTGGAGCAGTTGAGGGAACAACACAAGACGTGGAGGAAAAATATGTGGACCCGATACTTTGGGAAGACCCGAGACTCCGTTACCCAAATGCGTGACTCCGTCCCGTCGAAGGAGCCGATCTCATTGGCACAATGGCAAAAGTTCATTGACAATGAGATCAGGGAGTGACAATTGGCATCTCGCTAATTGGGGAGGGAAAATCGGGCAAAAAAGATGAACGTGCACTACTCCGGTCGAACGTCTTACGCCGAGGTGGAGCATAGGATGATGGTAAGATTTAATTTTTCTATAATTACAGAAATATGTTATTCTGCATTATTTTACTTTATGGGGCCGATACTAATTTTGCATTATTTTATTTCAAGGGACGGGGAGTGGCCCTAGGGGTATGCCATATAGGCTCGATACTTATGTGGCTATTCGATCGAAGAAGGGGAAGGATAAGGATTTGTCCCTGATTATCGTATCCACGATTGTAAGTAATTCGACAGTTTACTTTTTATTAATTACGTTATAATTTTTTTATTTACTTATTTAACTAATCATGTACTTTTTGTCATTTCAGGAAAGGCTTAAGGAAGTGCTTGAGTTGCAGTTTGATGCCGACAAGGCATCTTTGTCCACAGATGCACTCAGCCAAGTGCTTGGCGCTGATCGCAAGGGGAGGATAAGGGGTAAGCTCGCGGTGGCCAAATCTAGGATCATCGGATTGGAGATGAGCAACACCGGGTTGGCTCGAACGGTGGACTCATTTGATGCAAAGTTGTCCCGTTTGGGGAAGGTAAGGAGAAGGTGGTGGAGGAGGACGTGGTGGATGAGGAGGTGGTGGAGGACGACGATATGGACCTCACTGCTTCATCACCGACACGTGCGAACTTTGATGATCCAATCCCCTATTTGGCTCCCTTCAATCGACCGATGTTGACACTTGGTTGAACGGGCGTGTTTATACAGGACATATTTGATGGCCAACGGATAGGGTGAGGGTTGAGGGACCCGAATACCGTCCAGTGTATGCCAGTTCATAGACGTTTTCTTCAAGACATCGAAGCCAAGGTGCTCATCACGCATGTGATACCCTGGAAGGAGAAATTCCCATTGTGGTTGTGCGAACAATGTGGCACAATGTATATTGCTAGGTGTATCAATTCGTATATCGTGTGGCCTACTCACCTCCTCAGACCTACCACAGACATGTAGTGACATTATTTGAATTGAATTGTTTTAAGTTGTTACATTTGGATTATATCATGATGCATATTATTTTGAATGTATATTTGCATTATCTCTATTTTATTTGGATATATGATATTTGAACAGGTACAACGCTGCTATAAAAGGTACAAATATATTGTTGGGCAGTGGCAGTGGCCATACAGCCCAGCACAATTTTTTAAATTCTGCCCAGAATTGTCACGATCATTGGCCATGACAAGATTTTTAAAAAGGCCACGAGTTTGTCACGGTTATTAACCGTGACTAAACTTGTCACGATCATTGACCGTGACAAGTTTAATGAACTTGTCACGGCCAATGACCGTGACAAGTCTGTGATAACAAAAGTTGTCACCCCCAGAATTGTCACGATCATTTACCTTGACAAGTTGGACTTATCAAGGTCAATGACCGTGACAATCCGATCGATTTGGTGTAGTGATATATATATATATATATATATATATATATATATGCAGTGTGTATATGCATATGTATGTGTGTTTATTTTAACCCTAATTAAAAAGTTTCATAAACCCTAATTTAGTGACAAACCCTAAATTTCAATTCTAAAACCTTAATTTTTAATTCTTAAATTCTATTAAAAAATTTCAATTCTTAAACCCTAATTAGTGGAAAATTGTCCATTTTTTAAGACTAAATTTGGGGGAAAATATCCTATCTACTAATCCAAATTTAGTGTGAAAATACCCTACATCTTATTTACTAAATTCTAATTTGGTGAGAAACTACTCAAAACCTTAATTTAATGAGAAATTATACCCTACTTTAGTGAGATATTTTTATTATTGGTATGTGTTTTATCATGTAGATGATAGAAGGAGTACGGGATAATTATTGGTTGTTGGATAGTGATGTTGGATTGCTGGATTGATAATAGACATAGACTTTCAAACTCTCTCATAATAAACCCTAACAAAATGTGTCTTATCACTTACGGCGAGTTCTTATTTGGATTTTAACTCGGTGAGATCCAACACGCACGAGGTTAAGAGAATGGTAGTGACTAATCAAAATCTTAAACAAACTAATACACCCTTATACTTCATATGTTAAAATAAGATAAACTTAATTAGATCGGTTGAAAAAGAATTACTAGTTATTGATTAATTAGAGACATTATGTGTAGGACTCATATTCACACCCCTCGTATATTTTTCTCAGAAAAAATGAGGCACAGTGATAATCACCAGCAATAAGAATACGAGAGGTTGCAATTGGACTGCACTTATACCTCTTTTATTAGTGCGATCCATTTAGAAGGTACTCCTATTTTTAGGTATGTGAATAAGAAGAGCAAAAAATTTAACTACCTTACAATTCATGGAGTTGACCTCCAGCAAGAATACCTGTTTGACCATATTATATTTTTCATACCAGAAAGCTAGGATGACGCTATAGAGAATATATCCGCGTATATATAGCCCTGGCCTTGCTTACGCTGTTAGAGAATATAGGGAAAAAAATTAACCCGTTACAGATACAACTACGTACAGAGATCATTGACATGGACTATGATGTCTCATGACATATACACGTTAAATTGAATCTTGGCAATAAGTTGAAGAAGATGGGATTCCGAGTTCATGTCACGGATATCTATACATCAATAATAGATACACTTCCTCCTACTTGCCCACGTGAAAATATCCATATGTTTTTAAAAACTAATACTGAATGGATGGAAATGAGACACATAGAACATATTTTAAAGTCTTAACTCTAAAAAGGTAGATTTATATATATAGTCATAAACTTGATTAGTTAGTTATAATTATTATAATTATTTAGTCACTTATTAATTTTTATTTTTGTAGATAATGGAGGGAGGCAATTGACAAAATGTACCGATGATGAGGTGACACCCCAAAAGGATCCTCATCTCTTGCACAACAACAAGAATTCTGATCACCAATTGTTGATCAATTCACTACTCCACCATTGGTTCATCCCACTACTCCAAGTATGCTTGCAAGTACGAGTAGACAATAAACCCCTATTACTCCAATGCCCCCACCCGACACTTTTGACACCTCCAGATCAAATAAAAAGCTGCCTATTGGGTTCTCCCTTCTCGGGAATAACCCCATGGGTGATAAAAATGACATATAGATATTTAAAGTGTAGTGTTTGTCGGTTGGAAAAATGAACATTGGAGTCGGGGAAGTAGACAACTGGAACCCTGTTGATCAAGCCATCAAAGATGACATATATGATCAACTATGAAAGATATTTTCATTTCCTAACCGTTCAAAGCATAAGGTTCTTTCTCGGGTTACTGAACAACTGAGAACATACTGGAGAAACTTCGGGAGAGACATTTCTCGAAGCGGCATCAAGATTCGACATTTTGGATATGAAAAACAGAGTGCCTCTAAATGTTGAAATGTCGATTGATCGGTGGAATGATTTTTTAGAAAATGAGGTGAAGGATAAGAAGCTGGTTGAATGGGCAAAAAATAAATAAAATAGGGAAAAAAACTGATGTCCATGGGCTAGGCTCCAAATCTTATGAAAATTTGAAGAATGAATAGTCGAATAGGACAAAGGAAGGTTCAGATTCCGGTAAACAATTAAATTGGGCCAACTTGTACGTACATGCCCAACGGGACAAATATAATAAATTTCTGCCGCACTTGGCTAAGACTCTGGAATCAATAGAGGCCATTAGCCATTAGTCAAGTTCGAGCCCTTATGATGACTTAGAAAATGATGCCCTCATCCAGACCTTTGGAAAGGACAAAAGAGGGAGGACGAGAGCTGCAGAATCACATATGTCAAAAACAAAATTAAAACACATCGCAGCTCTCGTGGATGAACTTTCTACGGTTGAGAATCGTATATCGGCCCAAGAGGAACATTAGTCCAAAATCTATGGGCATATCTTGAAGATTAAAACTAACATGGGAGCTAAGACGAGTGAAATTGGAAAACTTGAAAACATGCCGCTAGTGGGCAAAAACCTTGAACAACCTCCAAATGGCCCCACAAGGGTCGCGAACACCTCGTACATGACCAACGTAACTTGTAAAAACCAACCGCATAGTCACTGGACTTCGAGATTGAGAATGGGACCAAAATTTGCAAATAAGAACACTTAAGCTTGAAAATGTGTCGCCCATGGGCCAAAACCTCAAACTGCCCCTAATGGCCCTGTAAGGGGCACATACACCTCGCACGTGACCAACGTAACTCGTAATAACCAATCACGTAGTCGCGGGACTCCTAGTTTGATAATAGGAGAAAATTTTGCAAATAGTCACACTCGGGATTGAAAGCATGCCGCTCGTGGGTGGAAACCATGAATAGCCCCCAAATGGCCCCGCAAGGGACATGAACACCTCACACGTGACCAACGTAACTCGTAGCAACCGACTGTGTAGTCGCTAGACTCCCGATTTGAGAATAGGACTGACATTTGCAAATAGGCACAGTTAGGCTTAAAAACATGCATCATGTGAGCAAAAAATCTGAACAGCCCCTAAATGGCCCCCCAAGGGTCAAGAACACCTTGCACATGATGAACGTAACTTGTACCAACCAATCTCATAGTCGCGGGACTCCCAATTTGAGAATAGGACTAAAATTCAAAAATAGGCACACTTAGGCTTGAAATTGTGCCTCTAATGGGCGAACACCTCGAACAACCCCAAAATGGCTCCGCAGGGGGCACGAGCACCTCGCACGTGACCACTGTAACTCATTGCAACCAATTGTGTAGTTGCAGGACTCCCAGTTTGAGACTAGGGCCAAAATTTGCAAATAGTCACACTTAGGCTTAAAAACGTGGGCCAATTCTCCGAAACCCCCAAATGGCATCGCAAACGGCACGAACACCTCGTACGTGACCAATGAAACTTGTAGCAACCAACCACATAGTCACTGGATTCCTTATTTGAGAATAAGACCAAAATTTTCAAATAGGCACACTAAGGCTTGAAAACATGCCACTCGTGGGCCAAAACACCGAACAACTCCCAAACGGTCCTACAAGGGGCATAAACACCTCACACATGACCAACGTAACTCGTAGAAACCAACCATATAGTCGTCGGACTCCCAATTTGAGAATAGGACCAAAATTTGAAATTAGGCACACTTAGGCTTGAAAACATGCTTCCCGTGAGCCAAAACTCTGAACAGCCCGTAAAATGCCTCGAAAGGGTCACGAACACCTCACACGTGACTAACATAACTCGTAGAAACTGACCGCATTGTCGGTAAATTACTGATTTGAGAATTGTACCAAAATTTGCAAATAGGCACACTTAGGCTTGAAAATGTGCCGCTCGTGGGCCAAAATCCCAAATAGCCCCTAAACGGACCTGCAAGGGGCCTGAACACCTCACACGTAACCAACGTAACTCGTAGAAACATACCACATAGTCGCGGGACTCCCGATTTGAGAATAGGATTGAAATTTGAAAATAGGCACACTTAGGCTTAAAAATGTATTGCTCGTGGGCCAAAACCTCGAACAGACTCCAACAGCCCCACAAGTGGCACGAACACCTCGCACACGACCAACAAAACCTGTAGGTACCGACCGCGTAGTCGGTGGTGAGAATGCAGAATTAAACGTGCTCCGCAAGGATGGTCACAAACAAACAAAAATTCTATTTTTGTATTTTCAATTTAAAAGACCAAGCAAACAATAACAATTTTAAACATATTTTATCTTTGATTAAACTAGGTGTGAAGTCAAATCTGTGTTTTAAATAAGATAATAAAGATGCACATTCAAGAACAAAAGATTGTGGAAAAATCCCTTTTGGGCAAAACCTTTTATTCAGCACTTAAGAAGTCTACAAGACAGCCGACTTACAAACTACTTGATATCCGCCACAAGCATAACGTGCTAGGTTTCACAAATTGTCTAAATAATATCACTTTTCACCAAGCGATCCACATATGCTATATTCATACTCGGTATCGACTCATCCAACCTTAGCTTTCGTCTTCAGCAGTGATTCCCTCAGGTTTCACAAGTCAGCCATGGAGATGCCTTCTCCAGAAAGGTGTATGAAAGATATTAAAACAGTCTAAGGTTTAAAAAAAGTCACAAGAATAATTTTTATGATGTATGTTATGAATTAAAAGTGTTTTAGGACACTAAATAATGAAGAACTTTTGCAAAATATATGTAGAAACGGATCTGGCAAAATTCTTGAAAAATCTGAACACGAAATAGGTATTTATAGGGCCTTCATAATTTTCGAGGAGGAGAATTGTTCGAACAAATTTCTAGACTCCTTTGAATGAGAAAAGAAAATTGTTAGAACAAAAAAACTCTTTTTCGAACAAGAAGGCATTCTCGTTTGAACAGGCTTCAAACCACCTTATGACGAGTGAAAATAGTACGCCCTCGATCGATGCTCGTTAGATAAAAACTTCAAATGACCCTTTTAATGACAATACCCTTTTCATTCAAAGGAGATAAAGATCTCGTTTAAACGAGGTTTAAAAAATACAAAAAAAAATATTTTTAAAAAATAGAATAAAACCTATTCGTTTTTAATAAAAAAAAATCCCAAAAATAAAGTCTATGAATAAATTTAAACAGTAAATTGTTTTATACCTTTATGGGATGTCGAGAAGTCTTGAATGTTGAAGTCGGTTTGTCATGACGGTACGTGATGAATTGTAACAGGATACGCCAAACTAACCTAAAACAGTACAAGGCCTATACTATGAGCAATATCAAAAAATTTGCTCTTACAAATCCCCTCCTTTGGCTATTCTGACACAAAAATAAACAAAGCAATCCAAAATCCAAATTACATCAACAAAACTCTATAAATGACAAAAGAATGTTAACACCCATCCTAACCCTACAACGTAATGGCATAAGTATCTTTGTCTTCAAACTTCTTCTTCTTCCCTTTAGCAAAATTTGTCTTCATCGATGTGTCTTGAATTTCGCCTTAAGTACCAACACACATGAGACAAAAACATATACCCCGTGACGCATCGAGTTTTACATAAATATAAAAACTCTCCCATAATTTGTTCTCCTCATTTCTGTCTGTAATAGACAAAGGATTAAAACATAATCATGAAATACGAAGCATCACTTAGAAGATAAGAAATCATCACAAAAAGATATAAATCAAGCTTGTGTAATGATAATCTCAAAGGCCATCAAAACTAACTATTTTTGTACTTTTTCAATTTTTCAAAACAAATATAAAATGTACAAATTATATAGTATAACACAAAATATGCCCATATACGCTAAAATAATCCAATAGATTCAATCCTTTTCCAAACATGGACTAAAGGTAACAAACACTGAAAATACCATATATAATATATGCGAAATATATCCAAGAAAATCCGACACACATATATAGGTATAAACGGTCACAAAAACATGACACAAATACATAAGCTTTACACACTAGCATAGTATCAATGTGTCTAAACATGTGGGATGGAATGAGTGGGCATGAACTTGATAAAAATGAATTATGACCCAAACACTCAGATATGTTGAAGAAGTTCTAATTGACCGCAAAATTTTATCAAACTAAGCTTTAGCCTCAAGTGATAAAAAAGTGAACTTCAATAAACAAAACAAACACACTGCACACAAGTCTAGAATATTGATGATTTCTACAAATCAATAGCGTCATGCCAAAATAAGCATGCTTGGATTCATTGTGAAAACTCGTTGATCTTCAACTAAACACCCTCAAAAGATAAACAAATAACAGATTTTTCTATTCTTTATCTCAATTCTTTTGAATTGATTTCATTTGAAAGATCAAACAAACTAAACTATATTGGCCCCCTTTTGGCAATTTTTCTATTTTTATTGCCTTAAATTTTTTATTGGGATCTTGCCAACGGTGGCTTTCACATAATGACTTTGTCTTTAGTAGCCCTTTCTCGTGCTCACTCATATTTTTTTCAATACTAAACAAAATATCACGGGCAACGGTTCTTACATTCACAAATCCCCCATAGTTACAAAACATGTAAATGATAAAATTGATGGGAGAACATCTCACCAAGATCAAATATACATGTGATGTTAACGTTTAAAAAGCTCGTGCATGTGTGTTTGGAGGCATATACAAAGTCGAATTCATAAAGAAATTCAAGTTTAAAATCACTCCATAAACATGGTTAAGATCAATCTAAGTATCTAAAATCATAAACAAATGTCCTAGCCACATGGAAATTGCGAAGTGAATTGTATTCAAACAAACCAATATGCTAAACCAAATGTGTAAAACTAAAATACACAAAAACTAAAAATATTTTTGTATTTTTAGAAAATTATCAAAATAAAATATTTTTTTATTTTTCAATATAACTCAATATAAGAAAAATATAGTAAAAAAAGTACACAAGTCATAACATTAGTAAAGATATATCATGAAGCATAGCTAGAGTATGACAAACAGACCATGCAAGCAAGCAAAGATAAGATATAACATGTGAAGCATCATATGCAAGTATGTGATAATCAACCAACCAAACATTTAGCGTCTCAAAAATGTATTTCCTAACCCAAACATGTGTATATCTAACTCAAGGGGCTTTTGGAACCGATGGGACACTCAACTTGACCTTCTTAGGACCTCTTCCAAGATCAAAACAAAACGACCTAAGGTGTCCTTTCCTACCATAATGTGAACATGTGTAAACAGGAGGAATGTTACATAAGGTTTGACCTTTTCCAGAATCCATTGAAGTGGTTCACCATCTAAAACAAATAATGGTATTGGCTTTAGTGACGAAGGTATTAGAAACATGTGAGACATAAATCATTTTTTAACTTCAAAATTTTAGACTCGAGCAAATAATTAGACTCTTCCAATTTTAGGGAATCCTTCTTTAATTTTTCAATCATTCCTAGAAGGTTGATCTCACTCCCCCTCAATGCTAGAAAACTTATCCCTAAGAGTCTTCTCATGTTCTTTAAAATCATTCATTATTTTATCACTGGCCTTAACACACAATAACATCCTATAAATTTTCAAGTCCTCTACTTATTTTCCTAAAATTAGGACTTTATCATCACTCTCTTTATTGGACAATTTTAAAATTTTAAAATCTTGATCCATGTCCACAAGTTTCTCACGAATGAAATCTCTTTGATTTTGAACAGTTTGCAAAAGATCCATAGCAGCTTTAAAGCAAAAATTTTCTTTTTTGAGAATTTAAATTCTTTCAACAAGCTTCAAATTCAAATGATTTAAGTCGTCATCACTATGGGAATCCATTAAGAGAAAAATAAGAGAGAGAAGACAATACAACCACCAAAATAGCACTAAACAAGATCTACACAATAAATTAGTGCAACAAGCTCTGATACCACTTGTTAAGGGTAAAAATTCTCTGACACCACTTTAAAAGTGTGGAAAGCTCTGATACCTATTTGAGAATGCGGAAATAAACATGCTAGGTAAGATTGGTCACAAACAAACAAAAATTCTATTTTTGTATTTTCAATTTAAAAGACCAAGCATACAACAACAATTTTACACATATTTTATCTTTGATTAAATTAGGTGCGAAGGAAACTATGTGTTCTAAACAAAATAATAAAGATACACGTTCAAGAACGTAAGATTGAGGAAAAATATCTTTTGGGCAAAACTTTTTATGCAGCACTTTAGAAATCTACAAGACGACTACTTACAAACTACTTGATATCTGCCACAAGGATAATGGGCTAGTCTTCGCAAATTCTCTAATGAATATCACTTGTCACCAAGCGATCCACAGATGACAGATTTGTCCTCGGTATCCACCGATCCAGCCTCAGCCTTAGTCTTCAGCAGTGATTCCCTCGGGTTTTACAAGTCAGCCATGAAGAAGCCTTCTCCACAAAGGTGTATGCAAGATACTAAAACATTTTAGGGTTTAAAAAAATTCACAAGAACAATTTTCAGGATGTACGTTGTGAATTAAAAGTGTTTTAGAGCACTAAACAGATAAGAACATTTGCAAAATATATATGCAGAAACATATCTGGCAAAAGTCTTAAATTTTGAACAAAAAACAGGTATTTATAGGTCGTTCACAATTTTCGACGCGACGACTCGTTGTAATATATTTTGAGGCTCGTTCAAATGGGAAAAGAAAACCGTTAGAATGAAACAAATATCATTCGCATAAGAAGTCATTCTTGTTTGAACAGGCTTCAAATGAACTTCTGACGAGTCAAAACAGTACGCCCTCGATCGATGCTCGTTAGATAAAAACTTCAAAGGACCCTTCTAACGAAAATACCCTTTTCGTTTGAATGAGGTTTAAAAAAAATCTTTTTTAAAAATAAAAAATCCCATGCTCATTTTTAATAAAAATAAACAACCCAAAAATAAAGTCTGTGAATAAATTTAAACAATAAATTGCTTTATACCTTTATGGGATGTCGGGAAGTCTCGAGTGTTGATGCGGCCTACCATGACGATACATGACAGTTTGTAATGGGATACGCCAAATAGCCTAAAATAGTACAAGGCCTATACTATAAGCAATATCAAAAATGTTTCTCTTACAGCTGGACTCCTGGTTTGATAATAGGACCGAAATTTGCAAGTACGCACACTTAGGCATGATAATCTGCCGCTCAAGGGAAAAAAAACTTCGAACAGCCCCTAAACGACCCCGCAAGGAGCATGAACAATTCACACGTGACCAATGTAACTCATAGTCATGGGACTCCCGATTTGAGAATAGGACCGAAATTTGAAAAGAGGAACACTTAAGCTTAAAAACGTTCTGCTCATGGCCAAAACTCGAAACAACCACCAAACAGGGGCACAAGGTGTAAAAACCCTCGTACGTGACCAACGTAACTTATAAAAACCAACCGCGTAGTCGTGGAACTCTTGATTTGAGAACATGACCAAAATTTGTAAATAGGCACACTTAGGCTTGAAAACAGGTCGTTAGTGGGCGAAACCCCAAAATAATCCCCAAACGGCCCTGCAAGGAGTGAGAACACCTCATATCTGACCAATGTAACTCGTAGCAATCGATCGCGTAGTAATGGGACTTCTGTTTTGAGAATTGGATCGAAATTTACAAATAGGTACACATAGGCTTAAAAATGTGCCGCTCGTGGATCAAAACCCTAAATAACCACCAAATGGCCCTACAAGGGACACGGACACCTCACGCGTGACAAACATAACTTGTAACAACCTACCGCATAGCCGTTGGACTCTCTGTTTGATAATAGGGCCGACATTTGTAAATAGGCACACTTAGGCTTGAAAACGTGCCTCTTGTAGGACAAAACATCGAATAACCCCCAAACGACCCCACAAAGGGCACAGACACCTTGCACGTGACCAACGTAACTGGTCGCGAACAAATGCGTAGTCGCTCGACTCCTGATTAGAGAATAGGATCGAAATTTGAAAATAGGCACGCTTAGGTTTGAAAATATGACGCTCGTGGGACAAAACACCGAACAACCCCCAAACGGCCCCGTAAGGAACAAGAACACCTTGCACGTGACCAACGTAACTCGTTGCAACCAACTGCATAGTTGTAGGACTCCCGATTTGAGAATAGGACTGCAATTTGTAAATAAGCACACTTAGGTTTGAAAATATGATGCTCGTGGACCAAAACACCGAACAACCCCCAAACGGCCCTGTAAGGGACAGGAACACCTTGCACGTGACCAATGTAACTCATTGCAACCAACCGCATAGTGGCAGGACTCCCAGTTTGAGAATAGGACTGAAATTTGAAAATAGGCACACCTAGGCATGAAAACGTGTCGCTCGTGGGCCAAAATCCCAAACAACCACCAGACGTCCCCACAAGGGGCACAAACACCTCGTATATGACCAATGTAACTCGCAGCAACCAAACGCATAATCTCGTGACTCATGATTTGAGAATAGGACCGAAATTTGAAAATAGTCACACTTGGGATTGAAAATGTGTTGCTCGTGGGTCAAAACCTCAGAAAACACCCAAACTACCCTGTAAAGGGCACAGACACTTTTCACGTGACCAACGTAACCTTTATCTACTGATCGCATTATCGCGGGACTCCCAATTTGAGAATAGGAGCAAAATTTGCAAATAGACACACTTAGGCTTTAAAACGTGCTGCTTGTGGGCCAAAACCTCGAACTGCCCCCAAAAGGCCCCACAAGGGCCACGAACACCTCGAACATGACCAACATAATTTGTAGAAATTGATTGCGTAGTCACGGGACTCTTGGTTTGAGAATAGGAGCAAAAGTTATAAATAGGCACACTTAGGATTGAAAACATTTCGTTAGTGGTCAAAAGCCCCGAACAGCCACACGAACACCTCACACGTCACCCACATAACTCGTAGTAATCGCTCGCAAAATCACGTGACTCTCAATTTGAGAATGGGACTAAAATGTTCATATGCGCACACTTAAGCTTGAAAACGTGCCACTCGTGGGCCAAAATCCCAAACATTCCCCAAACTGCCTCATAAGGGGTACGAATACTTCGCACATGACCAATGTAACTCGTAGCAATCGACCGTATTATCAATGGACTCTTGGTTTGAGAATTGGACTAGAATTTGCAAATAGGCACATTTAGTCTTGAAAACGTGCCGCCCGTGGGCCAAAACCCTAAATAGTCCCCAAATGTCCCCATAAGGGGCACGAACACCTCGCACTTAACCAAACATAATTTGTAGCAACCGAACACATAGTCGCAGGACTCTCGATTTGAGAATAGGACCGAAATCTGCAAATAGGCATACTTAGGCTTGAAAACGTGACGCTCGTGAGAGAAAACCCCAAACAACCCCCAAATGGCCCCGCAAGGGGCACAAACACCTCGCACGTGACCAACATAACTCGTAGCAATTGACCGTGTAGTCGCAGAAATTCCAATTTGAGAAGAATACTGAAAATCGCGCATATTTTATTTTCATCTAAATATGGTCCCGGACCGAGACCATTGATAAATTTTTTCTGTGATAAATATGTGGTCGTGAATTTGGTTCGTGACTAATTTTAAGCATGTGTAAAAGTGGGTGACAACTTAGGTCCATGACCACATTGAATAATGTGGGAAAGTTGGTCATGACCTTTGTTCGTGACCATAGTGAACCATACGAGGATTATTGTCATGGCTTTAGTCCGTGACTCTGTTTTCAAATATGGTCATGGATTTGGTCTATAACTACCTGGTCATGGCCCTAGTCTGTGACTAGACTGCCTTATATTGGACCATGCTCTGGTCCATGACTGCTCCTTTTGGTCAAGGATAAGGTCCGTGACCAGCGATTTTGGTCACGGATGGGATCCGTGACCCAGAGGCCTGATCACGGCCTAAATCCGTGAACATCCGCCTATTTTGGTATAATATACAATATGTAATACTCCATATTTTATATGAATTATTAATTGAATAAAATTAATTATGTGTACTTGTTGTCACTAGAGATGCCACATTTATATTTTTATGTGTTATTTAATTTTGGATTTGAAATGGGATTTAAGACATGGTAATAAACTAATTGGGTTAATTAATATTTGGACTAGTATCGGGAAATTAATTATTTGGGGTATATTTGGGATTGGGCTTTTGGGACACATAGAATGTCTATTTTTAGTTTAAAATGATGGGTTAAAGGCCTATTGGGTTGTATAAGTCTTGGGTAAGGTTTTAAGTCATTTGGAGTGGTTTTGGGGCACTTTTAGGTGAAACCCATTTGGGGCCCGAACTCAATTTCGAGATTAAAATGGTTTGTGGGGTTATTAGGGATCTCATTTATCATAAAAAAACATTTGGTAAGCACCTAAAGTCTACATAGAGAATGAGCACGGAGAAAATAAGAGAAATTAGGAGAATTGACTTGGTTTTATCGACAAATCTAAGAAACAATTTTATATAGAATATGATTATGATTGTATGTGTATGAATATTGTATCTATTCCTTAACACTTTCAATTAAAATATGTTAAAAATATGAAAATAAATATTAAAATTGAATGGTTTCAAAATTAACCTAAATGAGTAGAAATTCAGTTGATCATCCTCTTAATTTGATGAATTTCATAATAAATCTGACTTGGATTTATTAGATAATGATTAGTACTTTTGATTATGCATTGGAATCATAATAAATCATGTACTAATTGAAAACAATTATAAACCAAGGGCTCTTGATTAAGAAATGGGGTTTTATGTAAATATTGATCAAAATTAGGGTTTTGATGTTAGAAAAAGATCCTACTTGGTTATATGATGTTATTCCATTGTTTGGATATTGGTTGGGGGATTAAATGAAGATTTGGAGTTCATTAATGGAGGTTTAGGGTATATAGAAAATTATTTTTAGAGAAGATGACTCGTATAGGTGCCAGTGTCGATTATTCGACGAAATTGGAAATTATATGAGGTTGTGTATCAAATTACGAAGGTGTGGGAGCTAGTTTCTTACTTTTTTTTATTTTTGTAATTTGTTATGAATTTTTTACTAAACGGTATGCGAGACCAAAATTTTGGATGAGTGATTTTGGGTTGAACTTTCTTTTCAAAATTTGGGTTTTAGGGCATAGGGCTAGGATTTGTTAGCCTATAGTTTTCATGTACTCATAGAATAGAGATATATTCTTATGATTTTAATTATTAGAGATTGATATTTGGGGAATTTGGATATTAGGAAAATCGTTGATTTAAAATGTTTAAATTGAGGATTTGGCATTCGGTTGTAAACCCGAATGTAGAAGGGGGTTGTTGATTCTAAAATTATAAATTAAAAGATTGGGAGTATTGGCCAAAATTGATTTTAATCATTGTGATGTATGAGTGGGGTGAATATACTTTTAGTGAGATTAGTTTTGGGTTATAACTTCCTAGAGTGAGGCAGTTAGTGTGTCCCATGATTTCATTTAAATCAGGAGTGGGATTATACCTAGACGCGATGCCTTGGAAGAATGAACTAGGGCTAATTAAGATTTAATATAGTTAATGTGACTATTTTAGTGTATGGTGGGGTGAGAATATTCCTATATTTGTGAAGCCAGAGTGTTAGGATTGTTGTACCTTGGAATGAGTATCAGGTTATATATATGTTGTACCCTTTTTATGATAGCGATGCTAGTACGACCTCAAAGTGTTAGGGTCGATATGCATATATGATTTATCTTAACTAGTTTTGTGATCGATTTTTGATGGTCATGTATGTGTTTACGTTAGTTACTTAGGTGAGGATTTGTAATTGCTTGTGTGATTTATGTGCGATGCATACCATGTGTGAGTTCTCGTTGGCACACGTAATAGGAGGGATTCCATTAAGGGGGAACATGTGATGAGGGTAATTATGGTGCCTCAGTGAGAAGACGGGTTTACAATGTTAATTCCTACCCCCTGGGTCACACGTCTATGTACCCTAGGCTGAGATGGTTTATTGGGATACTTCATTCATAAGTCTTGGGTATGATAAGATTTATGACTGAAGGGTAGATGTAGTGATTTATCCCTTACCGTGATGAGGTTTTAGGTTTGGAACGGACTAAGACTACACTAGTAGCGCGAGAGATCCCTAAAGGCAATAAAAGTAGGACTTTTTTATATATAGGTATGTGAGTAGCCCATTTATTTGTACATGCCGAGGGTTGTACCTTTGTATGGACGTTAGACGTGAGTTGGGTCTTTATTCTAACTTACGTGATTAGTGTATAGCGATACCAATGGTAATTGTACCAGTTTATATGCTATACTAGAGATGTATATGACTTATAGTAGGGATGCCCACCTACATACTTATTTTTTGGATTTGCGTATTACATATACTAAAGACGTGTAGATTGCATTATTGGTATGAGATATCCAAATGTGGATAGATTTGAGATATGAGCCTGCTATTGGTATAATGGTCATTTTGTGAGGAGTACTTTAGGGTTTGATACCTTACTGCATCATGTGACTTATATTGAAATAGATTAACCTATTATAGTTAACAGTAAATATTAAATAATGATGTTGTAAGACTTTAATCACATGGGCTACATATGGCTTCGAAATTTAGAACGGATGATTTTTTAAATTGTTGATTTCGTAACTAATACTTTAAAATATGAGTGAAATATGTGTAGTTATAGTGTGGTCCAGATTCAGTTATAATCATATTCTTCATATACTTTATGTATGGATTTTCTTTTAAAAACTATTTTTATAGGTCCTTGTTGCAGTAGTTCCTGTAGATGAGGATTCGTTGAAGGACCATCCCTAGTTATGTCCCATATCTTGCTCCTATGATTGTACGAGTAGAGAAAATGTACGTCATTATTTTATTGTACCCTTATATTTTTAGTCAGGTTGTACATGTATACATGTATATAGAGATGGACTTTTGTATGGACACATTTTATATTCAGAGGCAGCTTATGTTGTGATTGGTATCAAAGTCGGCTTTGTGTTGATTCAATATTTTATTATCTTGTTATTGTTCATTTGATTTCGATTATTTCTTATGCTAAGAATGTTACTAAAATTTTGTGATTCCTGTGATTTTTATATTATACTCGATCAATCTATTTATGGATTCCGAGGTGTCACCAATACTAGCCCGAACTCCTAAGGCTGCAAGGTCTAGGTTTGATCTCACTTACGTTCATATTAATCATTATAAATCAGTAATCACCTTAGTTTATGAGCTACAAATATATTCTAAATGTGGGTTTTACACAACCTCTAAGCATCACCTTGTAACATAGCATATCATAAGTCTTAAATCGAACTAAAGGTCTCTAAACTGGGTATCATATATAACATACTAATGTGATAATCATTCTAAATCAATCGCTACCCTATTCACCGGATCAAAACTACGTTCCCACCTTATACTATGTAAGGACACAAGTCCCCTATTGAGTCTTATGTAGTGTTGGCTCAATTTCAGACAAAAACATTTGAGTCATAAGATAGTGTTCTTGTGTATCCATTTAAGCCTATGACATGTTAAAGTTGAAGACGTTGCGGCCTTGCTTTTTAAGAGAACATCATTGCCTAGTTTTAGTGCCTCGTTTTACGTCATCAACTTCATATTTCAAGTATCCAAAGTATGAATGCTTTTATATATTTGTAGGAGACTTGGAATAATTTTAATGGGTGTAATCTTATTTTAAAATGATTTTTATTTTCAGAAGGTTATTTTAGAACTTTGAATAAAACGTTTTTGGGCTTAAAATGAAATTTGACTATTCTGACATATTGTCGAAATTGTCATTCGAACGAGTTTGTCGTTCGAATGAGAATTTTGTCTGAACGAGTTTGCCAATGACTTTTCCCAATTGGCCACTGGAACACCGTTAGATGGTCGTTCGAATGAGACTTCGTTCGAATGAAAACCTTGTTCGAATGACACTTCGTTCGAACAAGATTTCTGGTGGATTTTTTTTTTGTAGTTTTTGGCTGTTTTTCTCCATGTTCCCACTTCTTTGTTCCCACTAACTCTTCCAGATTTATTTAGTGGTTTCTAAACCTTTAGTCTAGGAGATTTAACTAAGGGGGAGAAGTGGTTTGTAAACCTTTAGTCTAGGAGATTTAACTTAGGGGGAGTTACGACCTTCTTAGGTAGATTTTAGTTGATAAAGGAGAATTAATTTAGGGGAAGTCTTTATTTTACATGCAATTAATATTATTGATATTCCCTATGGATTTGATAGTTTACTTAAGTGTGCAGGAATTCTTCTAAGTGGCAACTTTCATCGGCAAAGCTATTGATCCTTGGGTCTTGAGTCAAGTTTTCTATTTTTGGTGGGAAGTTTTTGAGTCTAGTAGAGCTTGATCGCCCTTTAGGATTTTATTTTGGTTTTTGTCCTGGAATAGCCAAAGGGGGAGATTTGTAAGGACACAAGTCTCAAATTGAGTCTTATGTAGTGTTTGATCAATTCCAAACAAATGTGTATCCTTCAAGTCGATGACACGTTAAAGTTGAAGACGCTGCGGCCTTGCTTTTCAAGAGAACATCATTGCCGAATTTTAGTGCCTCGTTTCACATCATCAACTTCATATTTCAAGTCTCCAAAGGTATGAATACTTTTATATATTTGTAGGAGACTTGGAATAATTTTAATGGGTGTAATTTTATTTTAAAATGATTTTTATTTTCAGAAGGTTATGTTAGAACTTTGAATAAAAAGTTTTTGGGCTTAAAATGAAATTTGACCATTCTGACATTTTGTTTGAAATTGTCGTTCGAACGAGTTTGCCAACGACTTTTCCCATTTGGCCACTGTAACATCGTTAGATGGTTGTTCGAACGAGTGATTGTAATTTCGGGGAGGAGTTCGAGGATCAACTTTGAGTGATTGTAATCAAGTTGAGGGCCAAGTTTTTATCACTTTTTAGAGGATTGAGGATTTTTGTGATAGAACTATTTGTAAGTTTGGTTTATTAATGAAGATCTCTACTCATTCTTGTAATTTCTCTTTCATTATCATAACTTGATTATTTTATTAGGATTAGGGTGAAGTTTAGCATAGTTATCTAATATTGTCACGTTAATTTAATTGTTGTTTATTCCTTACTTGTTTTAATTGTTATCAAAGATTAGGTATTGATTTTAAAACGACACGAGAGTGTGTTTTAAAACCTTCAAAATTGTTTTGTCAAATCAAGTTTTGAGATTTAAAAGTAGTAATTTTTGATGGATTATGCTTGCACTTCGATTGTTTTGATAGTCCATGCTTAACTACATTTGCGAACTTTAAAGCTTATATTTTCTAAGGGAATCGGGATTTTAGCCGTCTATTAGAGACGTTAAAAATATTTTGATCATAACCGTCATATTTTCCGAATTAAACGCGTCGAGAGTCGATTTAATTTGAGTTATAAAAAGGGAATGACAACATTAAATTAGTGCGCAATATTAGTTACGTGATAAATGGACCCCGAATCCTAATTATTTCCTAATTGTTTACAAATATCTTCAGTTACTCTCATTTATCGTAGTTTCTTTTATTTAGTGTAGTTCATAATAATTCTCTATCCCATTTAGTCTAGTTGGAATGTCACAATTATTTTGAGTGAAAAAATTGACAAATCTCTGTGGGTTCGACTCGTACTTACACTCGCTATTCTATAATAGCCCGTGCACTTGTGGTATTTTATAAAATTGACAAATAAGTTTTTGGTGCCTTTGCCATGGATTTGTTCAATTTTTTTTTTAAGAATTGTGTCTTTCGGACTAGTTTTTTTTTTACTTTTTACACTCGTTTATCCTTAAATACAAAAAAAAAACTCGAAAAAAAAATTTGTTTGGAAATTTCGAGAATCATTTTTTAGTAGGTAGTCCAAAAACAAAAAAATACATAAAAAAAATAAAAAAATCTGAAAATTAAAAAAATATATTTTTATTCTCTTAAGTAATTCTGTTATTCGCAGACTATAAAAAAATACGCTTCATAAAGTGTGCTTTGTTATTTTTTTGTGTGTTAAATACACCACTAGTGTGTGTGTCGTGTTAATTTCTTCTTTTCTTTTCTTTCATTTTTTTGTGTGTCACACTTTACGTTTGGTGTAGTTTCTTTTTTTTTCTTTTCAGAAGCACATTCAAAAACAAGAAAAAAAAAGTGAAGAAAAATTCAGAAAAGTGTTCAACGGTGCGCGAACGTGATTTTTTTTGTGTGCAATCTTTCCACGAGAACAAGGAACTCTCGGGGACGACTGAAATGTAGGCGGCGTTTCCCTCCGATCGACGTCAACTTAAACTTTGGCCCGACGTAAACAAGTGACCTTAAAAAGTACATACCAGAGGTACGTTTTTGTGTTCTCATACATGATTTAATTTCACATTTAATTTAGCACGTTGCATAAATTCACTTAAGGGCAAAACCCGTGTGAAAAATAAGGTGGGGATTTCATCACCCTTCCTTGGCCCGAAAATCACGAATTAACCCAGCATTTGCATATCCCGAGCCATCACATTTAATTTAAAATCAAGTAGACATTGGCCTTAGGATATCACATAGCTCATTGGAAACCTCTTTACGAGGCTAGAATTAAAAGCTACTCCAACGCAAACTTGTCAAATCTATCCCGTTTCACCTTATCTAGGATTGGTGGTTTTTAATCTGTCTTCGTACCGACCACCTACCTGGAAGAAAAAGTGGGATTTGAGGCGATAATCGTAGTTGGTCGTCTTTTAAATTCTCCCTTTTCAAAGAGTTTGAGTTGTCTAATTAGGGAGATTTAGTTGGAGACCCCTGTGTCATCGATTAATCTTGGTAAAACTAGATTTTAAAATTGATATTCCCCTCACCTAAATTAGATAATTCAATTTGTTGTGTGTTAGCTAGGAATTACGTGGTTTGAGTCAATTTTTTTTTTAATTTTCTTCACATAAAAAAAAAGAGGAAAAAAAAATTCGATTGAGCTGAGTGTATGAGAAGTTGGTTTCAAAATCATACCGGTCGTTTGTCGAGTGTGGATTCTAGCATTCCCGATACTTACGTAGGTAGATTTTCGATATTCACCGATATGGGAGACGAGTTAGCTCCACATGCCCTTAAAGATTACCTTGATTCGACTAGGTTAGGCAGCCTTCATGCATACTTCTCCCCGATTATAATGCAAACAATTTCCAATTCCGTTCGGTAATAATCCGATTGTTGCCCGTGTTTCGGGCTACTAAAAAAGAGGACCCCTACCTTCACGTGCGTGAATTCGAGGAGATATGTGGGACCATTAAGTAATAAAAACTCTCTGATGAAATTGTTAAGCTTAAATTGTTCCCGTTCTCGTTGAAAGACAAAGCTAAGAGTTGGTTTAACTCGTTAAAACCCGAATCCATCACCACTTGGAACCAAATGAGTGTCACCTTCCTCCAACAATTCTTTCCCAACCAAAATATGGCGTCGATACATCACACCATCAACACATTTAGCCAAAAGGAGGGAGACGCATTGCGAATGTATTTGGAGCGATTCAATGACTTGCTACTGCAATGTCCACACCATGGGATTGAGATGGGACGCCAAGTCCAAATTTTATATGAGGGGTTCGATTCTAACACCCGAACTATGCTTGAGTCACTATGTAATGGTGATTTTACCGAGAAGAGTGAGGTCGATGCGTGGGTATTTCTAGAATCCATAGCCAAAAATTCCCAGCAATGGCCACCCAATAGAGAATCTAGATCCACCACCTCCAATGAGGGTTTCGCTCACCGAGTCGAACAAAGTTATGATTTAAATGCCAAAGGGGCCACATTGTCCCGACGTTTAGAACCTTTAGAGAGGAGAAAAGAGGGCAATCGAAGCGCACCTGCGGTCGTTAAACATGTAGGTTCCCCTATGTGTTTACTTTTGAATGCATTCGACCACTTATTTGAGAATTTCCCCGCCCTTCCGGCCCCCAAGGCACTCATCGAGCAAGCCAATCCCCCTATCAAAATTGACCAAAGTATGACCCATATTCCAACGCGTACAATTCGGGGTGGCGAGACCACCCTAATCTTTCATGGTCCAAGGGTCAATACCAAGGAAGTGGAGGTCAATCTTCTAGTAACCCACCACCGGGTTTCCAAAAGAATGCCACCGCACCATCGAATCCCTCATCCCAAAGGATCCAATCTTTAGAGGATTTGATGAACCTTCTTGCCCAAAGTACCCTTCAATTCCAGAAAAACACTCAAAATGTCCTCCAATCCACCCAAAAAAGCATGCACGCGAATACTCAAGCCATTACCAAACTCGAGGTTCAAATGAGCCAACTGGATAATGCATTGAGTGAGAGGAATAAGGGAATATTCCTCAGTCAGCCCGAACCCAATTCAAAGGGTAACATGCCTAGGGGTCAATTTGTTATTCAAGACGGCATGAGCGCGCCACACACCCAAGAGCATGCGAAATCCATCATCACGCTTAAGTTCGATAAGAAAGTAGAGAAAAACATTTCACCACCCACCGAGAGTGAATCCGAGAAAAATAAGGAGAAGGAAGATCCACCCGTGGATCCAACTTCCTCCTCACCCTTACCTTCCGAGCCATCTGTAGAGACCTATGTCCCAAAAGCTCAATTTCCACAGCGTTTGGTGCCACAGAAGAAAAAGGCTCAAGTCGATAAAATGTTGGAAGTATTCAAGCAAGTACATATCAATATCCCACTGCTTGATGCTATTCAACAAGTCCCATCCTACGCCAAAATTCTGAAGGACCTTTATACCTTCAAAAGAAGCACCAATGTACGCAAGAAAGCTTTTCTATCCAAGCAAGCAAGCTCAAAATTTTTTTATCGAACTCCCTTCAAGTATAAGGATCCTGGTACTCCGACGATCTCTAGCAAGATAGGGGCGCACCTCATTCAAAAAGCCCTTTTAGATTTAGGAGCAAGCGTGAACCTTCTGTCGTACCCCGTGTATGAGAAACTAGGCTTGGGGGAGTTGAAACTGACTAGGATTACCTTGTCCTTAGTCGACCGTTCTGTGAAAATTTCAAGAGGCATAGTTAAGGACATCCTAATTAAAGTCGGTGACTTTATATTTCCCGTCGACTTTGTTGTCTAGAACACCCAACAAGTGAAAAATCCTATTACACAAATCCCTGTTATTTTGGGTCATCTTTTCCTCGCCACATCTGATGTTGTCATTAGGTGTCGTAGTGGACAATTGAACCTATCCTTTGGGAACATGACTATGGATCTTAATGTGTTCAATTTGACCAAACAACCACCCGATGATGATGAACCCTTGGATGTTGGCATGATTGATAGTATTGTCTAAGATACTTTCGAGCAAAATTATAATGACGAACCTTTAGCATCTTGTCTCGCCTTTTTTGGGTTCGAATTTGATGTCGAACAGTCTATCGAAGAATTCAACGCCCTCCTCAACTTCGCCCCATCATGGAACTAGGAAATTGGAAGTCTAAACCCGAGCCCCTCTCACTTCCCTCATCACCTATTACACCATTGATTGAGAAAGCTCCCGACCTTGAATTGAAGCCACTGCCTGAAACGCTCGAGTATAGCTTCTTAGGACCTTCTGAATCCTTACCTGTTATCATCGCGTCTGACTTAGACACATAACAGGAAGATAAACTGTTGCGTGTTCTCAAAGAACACAAGGAAGCCATAGGATGAACCATAACCGACATTAAGAGGATAATTCCCTCGGTGTGCATGCATAGGATACACTTAGAAGACGATGCTAAAAATTCTCGTGAAGCACAATGTAGACTTAATCCCAATATGAAAGAGGTCGTCCGAGCTGAGGTGCTAAAATTGCTCGATGTGGGTATCATTTACTCCATCTCTGATAGTCAATGGGTCAGTCACGTTCAAGTTGTCCCAAAGAAATTCGATGTTACGGTGATGAAAAATAACAATGATGAGTTAGTACCCACTTGGATTCAAACCGGTTAGCGGGTGTGTATTAATTATAGGAAGTTGAACGCTGTTACAAGGAAGGATCAATTTCCTCTTCCTTGCATAGACCAAATACTAGAGAGATTAGCCGGCCACCCATATTACTGTTTTCTCGATGGTTATTCCGGCTACAATCAAATTCCCATCGCTCCTGAGGATCAAGAGAAAACTACTTTCACTTATCCATTTGTAACTTTTGCTTACCGACGCATACCCTTTGGGTTATGGAATGCACCCGCTACCTTTCAGCGGTGCATGATGAGTATCTTTTCGGATATGGTGGAACATTTTCTCAAAGTCTTTACGGATGATTTTTATGTATTTGGGTCGAGTTTTGATGAGTGACTCCATCACCTCACCCTTATTCTGAAGAGGTATAAGGAAAATAACCTCGTGCTTAATTGGTATAAGTGTCACTTTATGGTCACACAAGGCATATGTGACACCTCGCCTAATTAAATACCGGGCGATCACTCCTTTATTAAATTAAAATCAAGGTGAACAGTTGGTTCATTCTTAGCATCACTGTCGCAAATGAAATTTTTTTCCAATTTAAACACCCTAATTAATTAAGCTAGGTGTCAAAACCATTTTAAACATTACCTTTTAAATTTTATTTCGAAAACAAGATTTAATTATTTACAACAACTTAATACATAACGAATCACACCACAATAATCCTGGAACATATAATCCAATTAATTTAAACATTCAACAACTAAATCCCAGCATATAAAACTTAAAGTAAACATACATATTGAATAAATCCCAAAGTAGCAGTACTAGAAATAACTGAAATACAAATGTCCCAATAAAACAGATAAATGGTGGAAAGGGCGACACATGCCCCAATAACTGAGAATGATAGAAGTGGAATCAAGTAAATGAAATCGTCTAAGCAAGTGGCCTGCAACTCCTACCTAAGCTGCAGCACGTTCCTTCCAAGGGATCCTAAGCAAGACGCCCCTATGGATGGACACCTGTAATATATACATATATATACAAGAGAGAAAGAGAAATAGAAACGGGTCAGAGCCCGATAGTGTATATGATTTAAAAATGCGTTTAGCAAGTATTTAAATTGATACAGGCCAATGCAACAACATATTAGTACGACACTCTCTTGAGAAATTCTCACCTCTCTTATAATGTGCACTCCTATCGCACTAACCTTCCCAATGGTTTATCTCGTCATATATCACACTATTTTCCCCAAGGGTTTAACTTATCTTAGGTTATTCGCAGGATTTAAAATTGAACGATACAATTATTTGAAAAGAATATTTAAATTAGTATCCAAAATTCTCATTTAACTTTATTAATTTATAAAGTTTTCCAGTGTCATATTATACTCTCTCAAAACAAGTACTTACAATATGAGTCATCAACCATGTCCTACTTACCATATCACAGTAGGCAGTTCCCAAATTCCAGTATTTCATATATATATTAAATACTCGTATAATATATATATATATTATAACAGCACCCCAAATAAAAACTATGGTGCGGGCATACTCTACTATCCAAAACCCCGTATCACTCGTATTAAGGGGAATACAAATTCGGAATCACTCTCGAATTGTATTAACACATACACAAACAATATTGAGGCGAATCATAGATTCCAAGTCTCTAAGAGGATGGCACATACCCGCGTCTCTTAGGACCGTCTGAACTATCAAATCGATAGCCTGTACCAAGGATATCTATCTTCTAGGGTACAAGTCAATATCCCCCATAAAGGTCCCATCGAGATAAGACTGTCCCAGCGCGGTAACCTCAGGGATAGCAAGTAGCGTGGGCATGATTTTCACAAGTATACAATATATGCATACACAATCATATAAATATATCACTTTATTATATCAATTTAGGTTTATCCCATAACCTACATTCACAACAGTTATCCTTATTTTCCCATTATTATATATCAAGTATAATGGTTCGTTTCTAACTTTAATTCAAAGGGTTTTTCCAACTTACTACGTGATTAGACATAAACATTGTATATTTATTCCCCTAATTTCAGTGCATTTGTGAACCCGAGCGATCGTTGGCAAGTATTTCGTGTTTCATGCTTCTCTTATTGGTTTTACAGGTTAATTATGCAAGCAGCGCAAAAGAGAAAGCAAGACAATGAAAGAAAAGCTAAGAAGGCAAGTTCAAGGGCATTTTGGTAATTCTGCAGCCAGATCCCGAAGGAGGATTCAACTGGAAAGTTGAAGAGCTCGGAACAACAAGAACACTAGAAGAAATGGCACCCAAATCCGAGCTACGGTTGATGAGTTATGACCCGTTGAAGTTGAAGAAAAATCCAAGGAAAAAAGGAAAGAAAACAAGAAAAAAAATTCTAAGTGTTGAATGGAAGAAAAATCACCCCAGACCAACAAACATTCGCGAACCCAGGGGCGAACCGATTTGGGGGGCGAACCGGTTCGAGGAACATGTGAACCGGTTCGGGGGTCCTGAAGCGCGATTTTTCTCCTTTATTCTGACTAGCTCTAAGGTTTCCTTCTTATACAACATCAAAATTTCATGGTTCCTTCTTATGCAACATCAAAATTTCGTGGTTTAATCCTCTACATCACAAAAGGTTCCTAGAATATCATTTAAATCATCACTACATGCGATTTCCTATCTCAAATTGGGTTTTTCTTCCATACAATTCATCCTAATCATTCCTAAACTAATATGGAAGATGCATCAACGAAATAAGCAAGATAAACACTTGCCTGGGATTTTCAGAAGTCTGGTTTGGTGCCAAAATTGGTGTGGTTGCGTTCCCCGTCTCGCGATTTACGCTTTGGCGGTGGCGGTGGTGCAAACGGGTGAGTTTTGAGCCTTGGAATGCCTTGAGAGCTCTCTCCTCTCCACTCCAATGGCCGTTCTAGTGTTTTGAGTTATCTAACCCTAGGAGATAACCTAAACATCTGATATAGCCCCTTTAATTTTCGTGGGTTTAATTACCCAAAATACAAAATGACTAAAATGCCCTCCCGGGGTACTAATTAGGCCTAAAAATGCCCCGAGACCCAAATCAAACCCCGAGTATACTTTTCTGACTATCTCGACCCTTTTGAACGCGTTGGCGCACTTAAAACGACCATATGAACAACTTATGAAATATTCACTTTTATTTATCAATAATTAGTCCCGACGCGAAACGGGCGCGTCCCAACTCAAATTTCCAAAATTGTCATTTTATTCACTCGTGACCTTCAATATAACTAATAATATATATTACTTTGCTCATTAGTAATATTCAACAAATTTCCCATAATTACTAACTCTCATCACGTTAATAATTATAACATAATTAATTTCCGGATTTTATTAAATAATTAATTCACATTAAATTTAATAAATCCCCAAATTAATATAGCATAAAAATACGGGGTATTACAGCATAGTGCTAGGTCACATCATTTACGATTAGGGTATCGAGGTAGATAAAGCTAATATAAATCTCATTGCTAATCTCCCACCCCCTAAAACTGTGCGTGAAGTTCGTTCCTTCTTAGGACACACTGGTTTCTATCGGTGATTTATTAAGAATTTTAGCAAAATCTCTTGACCCTTGTGCAATCTTCTCGCCAAGGACACACCCTTTGATTTCACTGACGAATGCCTTCAAGCCTTTGAAAGGATAAAAACAGAATTAACCTCTTCACCTATTATGCGACCTCCCGAATGGAGTCAGCCATTTGAGATCATGTGTGACGCTTTTGACTATCCCATAGGTGCGGTTCTATGTCAGCATAATGAGAAACTTCCTCACATCATCTATTATTCAAGTAGGACTCTTAATGATGCCCAATTGAACTATTCCACGACTGAAAAAGAGTTCATCGCTGTTGTTTTTTATCTTAAGAAGTTCAGGTCTTACTTGATAGCATCCAAAGTTGTCATTTTCATCGATCACTTGGACCTGCGATACCTTTTGTCTAAGAAGGATGCTAAGGCCCGTCTCATTAGGTGGATCCTATTACTGCAAGAGTTTGACCTTGAAATTAGGGATAAGAAAGGGTGTGAGAATGTAGTGGAGGATAACCTGTCCAGGTTAACCATTGAATCATCCGATAACCTATTGCCACTAAATGAGTCTTTTCCCGATGAGCAGCTGATGTTTGTCTTTTTGCTCCATGGTTCGCTGATATTGTGAACTATCTCGTGACGGGTGAAATGCCAGTACATTGGTCTAAGCAAGATCGTTCCAAATTTTTAAAGGAAGCAAGCATTTCTTTTGGGATGACCCGTATCTTTTCAAGTATTGTCCCTATCAAATCATTCGCAAGTGTGTACCCGATCATAAGATTTAAAGCGTAATCTCTTTCTGCCATGACCAAGCCTGTGGAGGTCATTTCAGTGCTAAAAAGACAGCTGCAAAGATTTTGCAGTGTGGATTATATTCCACACCATTTTTCGTGACTCAAATGATTACAGTAGGAGTTGTGACCGTTGCCAATGGTTAGGAAAGATCACATATAAGAACATAATGCCTTTAAATCCCATTCTGATTATCGAGGTTTTTTTATTGTTGGGGCATTAATTTTATAGGTCCATTCCCAAATTCCTACGAGAATATTTACACTCTTATGGAAGTTGATTATGTGTCTAAATAGGTAGAAGCTATACCATGTAGGATAAATGATCGCCACGTGGTGGTCAAATTCATTTGAGAAAATATTTTCTCCCATTTCGGTACGCCTCGAGCCATCATTAGCGATCAGGGAACCCATTTCTGTAATCAATCCTTCGAGAGTCATATGAAAAAGTACTCGGTCACGCACAAAGTTGGATGTTATTATCACCCCCAAACTAGTGGTCAAGTAGAAATTTCCAATAGGAAAATTAAGCAAATCATCAAGAAAACAGTGAATCCAAACCGAAAGGATTGGTCCTTAAGGTTATTGGATGCATTGTGGGCTTATCGCACTTCCTAAAAAACACCACTTGGTATGTCCCCGTATAGGCTTGTCTATGGAAAAGACTGTCACCTTCCGATAGAGTTAGAACACAAGGCCTATTAGGACATTAAGACCCTCAATTTCGATTTACCTGCTGTGGGAGAGGTCCAAAAACTTCAACTCAATGAGTTGGAAGAGATTAGGAATGATGCGTACGAAAATGCAAAATTGTATAAAGAGAAAATGAAAATGTTCCATGACAAGTCCTTCCTACGGAAGTCATTTGATCCTGGGTAGAAAGTTCTCTTGTACAGTTCTAGATTGCATCTCTTTCCTTGTAAGTTGAGGTCTAGATGGTATGGTTCCTTTATTGTTAGGACAGTCTATCCACATGGGGCGGTTGAGATAGAGAATTCTAAAAATGGTGAAATTTTCATAGTTAATGGTCAAAGGTTGAAGCATTATCTAGAATTACGAGATCGGGAAGTGGTGGACATTCTCCTCCAAGACCTTGAGTACCACGAGTGAATATGAAATCGGGTCATTGTTGTTGTATCATAGTTTTTGTTTTGCAGGAATTGTGCGTTGAAAAATGTCCCTAATTACGGCAATATCTTTCATATATGTCCCACCTTTTTCAATTTTTGTCTTTTACATTGAGGACAATGTAGAAATTAGGTTTGGGAGTATTGAGGTAGTTTTTCTCTGCTTTGAAAAAAATTAAAAATCCAAAAATATTTTCAATATAATTGAGTTTTGAAATGATTTCTTAATATAAAATTAATTCATGGATCTCTCAACTTATGAAATTTTTACACATTAGCCATATAATATGATCGAAAATGGATATTGAGGGGAAAGTTCATATGCTTACCGAATAAATGTGGAGATTTTAGCCCGGTGAGATTTTGGTGCCATTCACCGTTTTCGAGCGATTTAAATCAATCCGAGTTAAAATAACTCAAACTTTCCTTCATTGATAAATTCATTGATGATCTCAAATTCATTGTTTTGTTCGATTATTGAAAATAAAAAGTCAAAATGTGAATCTTAAAGCACTAGAAGTCTTAGTAATTCGTCTTGAGACATGAATCAACTTAAAGAAACTTGAGAAATGAGATTAGGCCATCGTTTGAAAGCCCAAAAATAATCCTAAACTCCAACCTTTTTACAATATTCCGTTGCAAGCCCATTTGAGCCAAACAGAAAATAAGCCTTCTGTTGAAAACCATTATCCTACCCAACTCCAACTGGGAGTTTAAAGCCAATAAAAACAAGCCAAACCTATTTTCTGAGAATACTAGGGTAAAATTACGGTAGGAAAAAAGCCAAAACAAAATGAGGTTGCAAGAATGTGAGTATGAAAAGAAAAAAGGGGGGGGGGGAGGGGGAGAAAGAAAGAAAGAAAAAAATGTGAGTTTGAAAAGAAAAAAGGAAAGAGAAAAGACAAATGGAGGTTAGAAGAAAAAGTGCTTAAAGTTAAAATATCAAAAAATCTCTATATTCTCGGAAATTTTTGAACTCCAAAGCCATTCTTTCTAGCTAAAATCTGAGCCTACAATACAACCAAAGAAAGTCCTAATCGATCTTAAGTGAAGTTGGTTAAAGTGTGGAGAGAAGATGAATAGGATCTATGGTGTGATTCAATGTTTTTAAAAAGTAATCGATTTTCTATTCATGAGATCATATTCATCCATTATAAAAAGTCCGTTTTCCATCATGTATATGTGAAATTTGTTCATTTAAATTACTCTTTTATTCACATATACCGAAATAAAATAACCCATTTTCGAATGTTCAATTGTGAGTGCATTCCGTGAGATTTTAAAATCAAGACGAACTTTCGGATAAGAAATGTAACGATCAAATCTTTTAAAATGGACGGTTATATTGGCTATGCACACACCACGATAAGTTGGGATTAAAAAATGAAGTTCTACAATATTTATGAAGTTTGCAGTCAAACTTGGTTATATTACTTTTGTGTCTTTCGTATTGAGTCAAGTTTTTTAATTTTGTGGGTATATTCACCGAAAAACCCTCACGAGACAAAACTCGTCCACTAGGGTAACCTAGGGGTTTAACGGCTTTTGCACATGCTAAGTGCAATCGTGATTACTACGAAAGTGAGTTAGATTTTAATTTTTAGTTATGCTCAAGGACTAGAAAAGTTTAGGTTTGGGGGTATTTGATGAGTGCATTATTTTGTATATTTTATACCCAAATTTATACTTTGTTAGTCCCATTTTAGTTTATTTAATAAGTTCTTAAGACTATTTTATTAAAAAGAGGAAAAAATGCGAAAATGATTGGATTCATATTAAACATGGCAATTTTAAGTAAAAAATGGGCACTTCGATAATTTTATAATATTCTTGTGGTAAATTGTGAAAAAAGTTGTCGAGTGAAATTTTTCCAAGTAATGATGGAATTTGGTAAAAATTGATGATCAATTAAAAAAAGGCGCGAAAGAGGTCATTTTTACGATCGTTCAAAAAAATGCTATTTTTACACAAAAGTCGAAAATTTTGATTCTCCGATTTGGACGAAACTCGGCATGCGTGTTCAAAATCGAAAGATAAGAGTTTTCAAGTGGGGGGAAATTCGTCCCTTATCACGATCCAAAGATTTAAAGAGATGGAGAGATAGCTACCAACACCATTCGGCCAATCAGAAAGACTCCCACCACAACTCAAATACCTCACCACTTGTCCTATAAAAAGGACCCTTGGGCTCATAATTTCGTAGACAATGAGCGAGGAATTTTGTGGAGGATTTCGGAGAGCAACTTTGAGTGATTGTAATCAATTTGAGGGCCAAGTTTTTATCACTTTTTAGAGGATTGAAGATTATTATGAGAGAAATATTTGTAAGTTTGGTTTATTAATGAAGATCTCTACTCATTCTTGCAATTTCTCTTTCATTATGATAACTTGATTATTCTATTAGGATTAGGGTGAATTTTATCATAGTTAGCTAATACTGTCTCGTTAATTTAATTGTTGTTTATTCCTTACTTGCTTTAATTGTTATCAAAGATTCGGTATTGATTTTAAAACGACACGAGAGTGTATTTTAAAACCTTCAAAATTGTTTTGTCAAATCAAGTTTTGAGATTTAAAAGTAGTAATTTTTGATGGATTATGCTTTCATTTTGATTGTTTTGATAGTCCATGCTTAAATACATTTGTGAACTTTAAAACTTATATTTTCTAAGGGAATATGGATTTTAGCCATCTATTAGAGACGTTAAAAATATTTTGATTATAACCATCATATTTTCCGAATTAAACGCGTCAAGAGTCGATTTAATTTGAGTTATAAAAAGGGAATGATAGCATTAAATTACTGTACAATACTAGTTACGTGATAAATGGACCCCGAATCCTAATTATTTTCTAATTGTTTACAAATATCTTGTGTTACTCTCATTTATTGTAATTATTTTTAATTTAGTGTAGTTCATAATCATTCTCTATCCCATTTAGTCTAGTTGGACAGTCATAATTATTTTGGATGAAAAAATTGACAAATCTCTGTGAGTTCGACCCATACTTACACTTGCTATTCTATAATAGCCCTTCCCTTTGCCGTATTTTATAAAATTGACAAACAAAGAGGGACCCGCTTCCCCCATTGAACGCAACTTTATCGCATTCATGGCTTGTCATGTGAATGATAATGAGAAATTATCCGACGATGACATCTCAAAACATGACACTTTCGAGGCGTTTGTTTGTAAAGCTAAAAAAGTTGATGGTAGTGAGAGTGGAGAAGATAGAGAGAGTGAAAGTGATGAATAGGTTAAAGAGAGTGAACTTCAATTTTCTTTTAGAGAATTATATAAAGAATCTAGTAAATTAAAAAGAGCAAATTTGAAGTTAGAAGCTAGTTTAAAAGAGCATGCCAAGGTCGTTGATGAGAGTGCGTTAGTTAATGACCTTAGGACACGAGAAAGAGATCTTTGAGAGAAGCTAGTTTATGTTGAAAGTAAGAGAGGTAGCCTTAAGGTCTTAATGAAATCCTTGAAAAGGGATCTTCTAGCGTTTGAAGAGAGCAATGTTTATTAGAGTCTCACATTTTAGATTTAGAAAATAAATTAAAAGACTTTACTAAAGTCAAATTTGATTTGGAGTGTCGTTCGGAGAAAATAGATAAAATCTTAAGAACATTCATAATTAAAAATGAAACTTGTGGTTTAGGCTTCGATTCTTATAACGAGTCCACTATTACAGCCAAAACCAATGTTTTAGGAGAATCCTCTAAGAACAATGTTATAGATCATTCCTTAGGTAAGTCTTTTCAACGAGTCTTTAGATTCTCACATTGTGGTTGAAAAGGTCATCTTAGGAAATTCTGTTTTATCTTAAACGAGGTCCTAGAGAATTCCAACGTAAGGCAACCTAGGTAACCAAGATTCCTATATCTCTTGATCCTCATTCATCATTAGTTTGGGTTAGGAGATCCTACTTGGTATCTTTACAAGATAGGATTTTTCATTCTCATTTACTTTCACACGATACCTCTCTTGCTAAATCTAAAGGTTGAATGTGTTAGTTGTTTGTATACTTTAGCTTTTGTGCTTCATGCTATATTATCATGCTAATTGTATGCTTGTTTTATCATTTTCTAGTCATTGATTTATTATATCACTTGCTAGAATTATGATCTTTTTTTTATCTTTTGTACTATATTTGTTTCATTTTAGTTTGCATTAAAGGAAAAATACAAAAAAAATTTGTTTGTCTTTTGAGTAAATATTTTTATTTTTGGTTAAAATTTTTCAAAAACTCAAAAAGATTTTTTTTGTGTGTGTATTTTAATTTGACACACTTTATGTGGCATATACTTGTGTTTTAATCCTTTCCCTTTGTCTTCCATGTGGCAATAACTTTTGGTTAATATTGTCAATCCTTAAAATGTTATTTGTCATGCTAGCATGGAGTAGTTGGATTTTGTGTCGCTTAATGGATTTTATTTTTGTATGCCTCAATTCACACATGAACTAGCTCATTTGAAATTTAATCATCACATGTATATTTGACCTAAGTGAGATGCTCTCCCTTCAATTTAGTCATCTACATTTTGCTATGACTATGGAGGATTTGTGCATGTAATAACCGTTTCTCAGATTTAAAATATAAAAAATATGTTTATTCGGTGTAGTAATTTTTCAATGGAATCGGGCTGCGAAAGACAAAATTACTTTGCATGAAAATCCACCATTGAATTTTAGGCCTTAAAAATATGGCTTCAAAAAGAATATTTACCAAGGCCGAAATAATTTAGTTAATGTGTTCAAAAGAAAAGAAAAAGAAAATTATAAGGAGTTTCGTTGGATATGTTAACGGGTTTGCACAATGACTTTGAATCCTAGTTAAGCTTATATTGTCATTACTCTATTGGTTTGTAGAATCATCAAAATTCTAGGCTTATATGCATTGTGTATGTTTGTTCATTGAATTCAATTTATATTGTCACATGAGGCTATATCTAAATGTGATATAGTTTTGCAATCAAATGAGAACTCCATGAACATGTTTTAAGTGATTGGGTCGAAATTTAATTGTTACTAGTTCACACCCCTAAACTTCCGTTTACCACATCTATTTGGACACATTTTTGTCATACGAGTGTGAAAAGCTTAATATATTTTGTGCCATGCGTGGTATTTAGACCTATGTATATGTGCGTGTGCGTTAGTGCTATTCATTATGTATACATATATATGGTATTTTTTTTGTTTTTGAGTCTTTGTCATGTCTAGATAGTCCATTCATGCTTTTAATTCGTATTTGGTATTCATCATTGCTAATTTTGTTTAATATCACATGATTAGTATCTTATTTGTCAAATTGGTATCATTTTTTGCATCATATGCTGGTATCTATTTATCCTTGTTGTGGATTAGTTCGTGCTATTGTTGCCTATATGCTTTCATGTTCTTATCACTTTATGATCAATCATGTTTTCTTGCTTTCCCATACTTATATCGCTTATGTATTTTTTCGGGGGAGAAATGGTACTTAGTTAGATTGGGAGAGAATAAGTAATTAATAAATTCCTAATCCTTTGTGTATTCCTGACCAAAAAGGCGGAGAAGTGGTTTCTAAACCTTTAGTGTATAAGATTTAACTTAGGGGGAGAAGTGGTTTCTAAACCTTTAGTCTAGGAGATTTAACTTAGGGGGAGTCGCGATCTTCTTAGGTAGATTTTAGTTGATAAAGGAGAATTAATTTAGGGGAAGTCTTTATTTTACATGCAATTAATATTATTGATATTCCCTATGCATTTGATAGTTTGCTTAAGTGTGCAGGAATTCTTCTAAGTGGCAACTTTCATCGGCAAAGCTATTGATCCTTGGGTCTTGAGTCAAGTTTTCTATTTTTGGTGGGAAGTTTTTGAGTCTAGTAGAGCTTGACGACCCTTTAGGATTTTATTTTGGTTTTTGTCCTGGAATAGCCAAAGGGGGAGATTTGTAAGGACACAAGTCTCAAATTGAGTCTTATTTAGTGTTGACTCAATTCTAGACAAAAACATTTGAGCCATAGGATAGTGTTCTTGTGTATCCTTCAAGCCTATGACACGTTAAAGTTGAAGACGTTGCGGCCTTGTTTTTCAAGAGAACATCATTGCCGAGTTTCAGTGCCTCGTTTCACGTCATCAACTTCATATTTTAAGTCTCCAAAGGTATGAATGCCTTTATATATCTATAGGAGACTTGGAATAATTTTAATGGGTGTAATTTTATTTTAAAATTATTTTTATTTTCAGAAGGTTATTTTAGAACTTTGAATAAAAAGTTTTTGGGCTTAAAATGAAATTTGATCATTCTGACATTTCGTTCGAAATTGTCATTCCAACGAGAATTTTGTTCGAACGAGTTTTCCAACGACTTTTCCCATTTTTCCACTGGAACATCGTTAGATGGTCGTTCGAACGAGACTTCGTTTGAACGAAAATCTCGTTCGAATGAGATTTCTGACGGGAATTTTTTTCTTCAGTTTTTGGCAGTTTTTCTCCATGTTCCCAACTATTTGTTCCCACTAACTCTTTCAGATTTTTTTAGTAACGGGAACCACTTTTGAAAAACTAACTTTTGAAGTGAGAGAAAATTTGGAGAGAAAATTTCCTAACATTAAAAGTTCATAGTTTTGTGTTTTTGTGAATCCATTAAATAATTCCTACCAAAAACACATACGCCCAACTATTTTAGTTTTTATCCAAGCTCCTACATTTATATTATTTTCTTGGAGTATGTTGGCACTGGGTTCACTCTTCTACCCAAGAAGAAAAGAGTTTGGGCTTGCTTTTACATCCCTCAAAGAAGAAGAAGCTTTTGTTTTACTACGACATTCATACATGGTGAAAGGCACCATGTGTGGTTGATGATTTCTTGGTCTTAATTAGTGGACTCCAAGGTTCCGGTGGACTCCGGGATTATTTACTAGGAGGAGGTTGAAGATTGAAGGAGTGCGTCAAGGCTTGAAGGGACTCTAGTCGGTTGTGTAAGTCCTCTTGTCTAGTCTTTGGAAAATTCATACTGTACTTAGTGAATTTGTTAAGCCAGGATCGTCCGAGTTTTTTTTTCCCGATTTGGGTTTTTCCTCGTACATCGGCACGTTGTGGGATTGTGAATTTATTTTTATCTTTTGCAAAATCACCTAGAACGCATGCTTAGGATAAAAAGATAAAATTGGGTTAATTCACAATCTTATTGAAAATGGTGCATGTTTAATTATTTGGGTAAGTTTAGTTTATGTTAATTTAATTCAAGTTGGAAATTTTTGGTTTGAGAGAATTTCAAAGTGTGTGTGTCTTTACTTTAATTCACTTTGTAGAGTTTAATTTTAATTTGTTTTAAGAAATTAAAATTTGTGTTCACTATAATTTTTTTTCTTTTAAAGAAAAGAAAATCAAACGAAATTTGGAAAACTACTATTTATTTGTAACCATCTTTATTCCGCACTTTTAGGAAATTCATATTTTAAAATTAAAATTGGGGTCCTAGCATTCCAACATACTCGACAAACTCTATTATTAAACATTACCTGGCGTAACAAACTTCCACTCAAATCTTAAGCTCTTTAAACTAGGTTTCTATACTCAAACCTACTACCTATAAACTCCCCCCAATTGGTTACAAGCCCCAAAATAACTTCCCAATTAAAACCCTAACCAAACTACCCTTTAATCGAAATGTCCCTGGCCACGTAATAGGGTTGGATTGATTCAAGTCTCGGCCAGGTCGATTCGACGGGCCCAAGATCCCCTTCTTTTTCCACCATTATCTAGTGCGGCCATGGATGAAAACCTTCAAACTCTAAAGTCCCTATAGCTCCAAATTGTCACGTATCCTTCTCATACAACCAACATATGAATACTATGAACTAATTTATAAGAGGTTTAGATCTAAAATCAATATTGAGTAATAAAATCCTAACTTTTTGTTCTTCACGAGAATCATTGAATTATTCTAGGAATTAACATCAATTAAAATGATTACAAGAGGGATTGTATAGATTAAAACATGTGTTATTTATATCTAACATTATCTAAGTCAGATATCAATGACTCAAGTCTCAATTGATTAATTCTTTAACAAGATTACATAAGTTTTTTAATATAAAATTCGAGTTCATCATTTGATTAGTCTTAATTACGAATTAAGGTTTGTATATGTACAAAATTAGATTTATAATTGATAACTTAACATATTTGTAATACCCCGCAATTTTTCTTAAATAATTAAGGAAATATTATTTTGGAATAAATAATTAATTTTTGAAATTTAATCTAAATAAATATTTTATTCGAGAATGTTAAGTGGAAACTTCTTATTTAGTATGCTTGTGTGTATGATTCATTTTGACCATGGATATGTCATTTGCATATAATAAAAGAAAATTATATAATTCAAGTGCGACACAAATTAAAAGTAATTAATTTGGCATAAATAATTCGTAGCACGTTTTGGGACTCATATGAACTCGTTTTAGTGGTTTAAGACTTTAAAATGGTCCCGGGTCAATAGTATATTGGTTGGTTAACTTTTGGGCTTGTTGGGTTGTGGATTCGTGTCTGTTTGGGGGTCCAAAAGTTGGGATTTTGACCCAACTCGGGATTAACACTTAATGAGTGGTTTAGTAGGGGTAAACCACTCCCCAATTATCACAAATCAAAACCTAAGATAGTAGCCACGGGAGAGAGAAAAGAGAAACACGCAAATAAGGGAACAAAGAGGAGGTCACTACAAAAATTAAAGGCAAGAATTTTTTTTGCGTAATCTACGTTTCTAATTTATATCTCAATGCATAATCTTATCCCCTTTAGATTTATGGAAATTTGGGTTATTATATTTGATTTGATGATGAAAACCCACATGTAGAGGAAGGATATATATGTAGAGTTATTCCAGAAATTAGGATCGAAAGTTTGTATGCTGATGATTAGATTTCCCTTAAGTTTGATAGTTATTGGAGAATAATTGGTAAATAACTGTAGAGAAGATTGATGATCATTATGGGCTAAATTCTAGATGTAAATTTCCCCCAAATAAATGACCTTATTATGAAATGGACATTGTTGAATGTTAAAGATTTAAATCCGTAATCATCTAAGAACATAAATGACTTTGATTGGGGTTGTTGTTAGAATTTGGGTATGAAAATTCTAAATCCGTATGCTGTTAGAAATTTTAAGGATTTTAGATATCTGGGAAACTAAGGACGGAGAGAGGCGAGGAGGAAGACGAAACGTTGTTCAAACGATGTGGAAGGTCGTTCGAACGACGTGTAATGTTTCGCAAACGACACCCCCAGTCGTTCAAACGATGTGGATTTCCCTCTCTCCTACCTTTGTTGCTGTAGCCTTGATTTCAGCACGGGTTCTCAATGAATTTTGTTGCTGCACCTACAGTAGTTAGAAATAAATTTAAGGAAAGGAAAGATATGAATTTAAGGGTTAATAAATTTATGGAATAAATTTACACCCACATTTAAAACTAACAATTACTTTTAACTAGAATGTTAAGTAATTATTTATGGATTGGAATTAATAATTTATTAGATCATAAATTATTAAATAATGAGAAATATGGTGAACTATTTAATGAGGAAAATTATTGGAAAATGTAGAGAAATTTCCTATACATATTATAGAGATAAATAATATGTACTACTATGTATTTGTGTGGACATACCATATTCGTGAAATGTCCTATAGGCTCGGGGGTTCGCACGTTCGGGTCATGTACCACACGTCGGCTGAGGTGGGATTGGCGATGTGTAGGCCATATAGGTACTATGCAGAGGCTCCACCCACTAGAGGTAGGGTTGGCACTGACTGTTACCTTATTACTACTAGGTATGGGTCATATACAGGTGTCCTGTGTAAGGACCGACCCCAATGTATGTGTGTTTTGTGTTGTCCGCTTAGGAATAAGAGAATTCATCCGGATTTGCCGATAGAGCACGAATGGACACCAACGGTAGATGCCCTTGTGTATCAAATATATGAAAGGACATATATTATTAACTGAAGAGACTTGTATTGAATAAATTGAATTGTCTAAGAAACAAATAGATAATATTAATATATGAAATCCTATAATTCATAATAGATGTTTATGCTCTTTTGAAAGAACTATGAGACTAAGATAAGTGGCTGTTGTAGAAATTACATTCAAATGATTTATTAGTGTTATCCCCATTATAAGTTGAGGCATTGTCACCATTCATTATTTGGGAATTGCTGGAATGCGAATGATATTTCATTTAGATAAGGGGTGAGGTGTCATACGCATGTGAGTGACGAAAAGGGGGAATAATTACTGTGCGTAGACTGTATAATTACATTCATAGTTTATTCAAGTTAATTCTTACACACCTCGGGCTCTGACCCAAATATAAATGTTTTCTCCCCACAGGTGCTCGTAGACAGGGATAGTTCGATTGTGCGGTAGCAGTCCCACGATCTCGCTTGCTCTCTGAATTCATATTAAGTTCCTTCTAGCGTAGGTGCTTTTCAGCTTGAGTCATTTATTATTTGTAACTTTTGTAAGGGCATAAGCCCGATCCTCTTTTATTTTATGTCGGTTGGCATTTTATTACTCAAGTTGGATATTATTATTATTATTATTATTATTATTATTATTATTATTATTATTATTATTATTATTATTATTATTATTATTATTATTATTATTATTATTATTATTATTATTATTATTATTATTATTATTATTATTATTATGGTGGTGGTTTGGAATATTGGATGATTGGATTATTGTGTATGTGTTCTTTATTTTTCAAATACAGAAGTTTTGAAAAATAACTTATTTGTATTTACTTTGTGCTAAGAATGGTATTAATTGACAAACAAGCCCTATCTTCAGGGTATCATGTTTGGCCAGCCTTTACGTGAGACATTAGGGGATTTTACAGTTGGTATCAGAGCACGGTTCTAGTGTCCCTAGGAACTGTATTTGTGCTCATTACGTTCTGCGTTGCGTTCTTTGATATGTAGAGCCTATACTTTAGACTCATTGTGCTCTTGTGATTTAAAATGATTCGAACCTTTTTTGCTTTCAGATGGCAAATGGACATAGGGACAGACCCATGAGAGTATTCCCACCAGTTGTGGAGGAGGAGGCTCGCCCGGAGCCACCGCAGCCACCACAGTCTCCACAGGTCCTGCAGGCCCCATAAGCCCCACAGTTGATTACTCCGATGGAGATAGCCACTATAGTGTCCTAGGAAATATCCACGGCGATGGCGGCCATGCTACAACATTTTTCACCACCTCAGGCAGCACAGCAGCCACCACAGCTGGTGACTATTCCAGTACAAGCACCGGGCTACGCATGGGACCGAGCGAGGGAGGCCTTTGTTAAAGGCCAACCTATAAAGTTCACAGGAGGGTTTGATATTCTAATTGTTAGTCGCTAGAAGAAAGATATTGAGAGGCACTTAAGGATGGTGGAGTGCACGCCCGTTCAGAAATAAATGTTAGCATACTTTAGATTGGTCTTAGTCGCCCTTCATTGGTGGGAGGCAGTGACGATAGTCGAGGAGATGGACAACCAAATGATAAATCAGTTCTGGGAGAGGTTTGAGGGTAAATACTTTACCCTAGCTATGCAGTTCGAGACAAGGACTAGGTTTATGAATCTGAAGCAGGAGGGACGTTCAGTTGCAGAGTAAAAGGAGGATTTCACCGCTCTCTCATATTTTGTAAAGGAGGATGTTCGGACAGAGCAGATGAGAATGGACCATTTTATCAGGGGGTCAACTTGGCATATTAGGAAGGCTCTTCTGGGAAATCCATCCTTATAGACGTACAACCAGATGGTTAACGCTGCACTTCTTCATTGCCAAGATCAGAGGGCATTTTTGAAGAGTAAGGGGTAAAAACACCACGGGGGAGAGTCGTCTAGCCCACAGGGCAAGGCAAGTGGGAGTAGTGGATCTGTGGCCTAGCAGCACATGGGCACCCCACCCATCAATACGAGTAAGAGATTCAGGGGTGTAGATGATAGGCAGAGACATGGCCAACCAGGACAGGGTCAGACAGGGCAGGGCCATCAGGGCCAACAAAACAAAGGTCATCAAGGCCAAGGATAGTAGGGTAGAGGCCAGTAGGTCCGATGGACTAACAAGGGTCCCTTCCCGGGGAACTTCTATACTTGTGGCAAGAGGGTCCACACCTCAAGGAGTTGCACGAGAGGGGACCAGTCATCCCAAGGATAGGGAGGCCATAGAGGACAGCAGGCGCCACAGGGATAACGCCCACTATTTTAGGGAGCTGCTGCACCAGCCGCCCCAGCACCCATCACCCCACCTGAGGGGAAACAGATGTTACAGTACGACCAGGTTTACCATGTACCAGCAGCAGATGGACCTTCACCTCCACGGGTGGTTGAGGATATGTTTCCCATCTTTGGTCACATTGGTCGTATACTATTTGACATTGGTACATCGCACTCTTTTGTTAGCACGGGGTTAGCACGGGAGTCGGGTATGATAGACTTTCCTCAGTTGTAGTATTACACATAGACTCACCCATGGGTAGAGGTGCACCCGTACGGTCAGTGTGTAGGGTGATCGGTACTAAGATAGGCCAACTTACTTTTGTTACGAACTTTCTACTACTTGATATGCATGAGTATGATGTCATTCTGTGGATGGACTGGCTAGCCACTAATAGGGCATGCGTGGATTACTTCGGGAGGTACATCATCTTTGCCATTCTGGGGTAGGAGATGTACCTAGTTGCGATGCCTCACCCAGGGGGTGGGTTGAGCACACATCTATATTATATTGAGGAGGATACCTCTTCAGAGGTTTTGGTGACTCTAGATTCCATTCTAGTGGTTAGGGATTTTTCAGATGTTTTTGGGGAGATTCTGTGGTTACCACTTAGTTTGGAGATCGATTTTGTGATAGATCTGATTCCGGGCACCAAATTTATTGCACGCACTCCATATAGGATGGCTCCATTGGAGATGAGGGAACTACAAGAGCAGATTGAGAATTTATTAGGTCACGGGTTCATTAGGAGGAGTACTTCTCCCTGGGGTTCTCCATTATTGTTCGTCAAGAAGAGGGATGGATCCTTATGGCTTTGTATCGACTATAAAGATTCGACCAAAGTCATGATTCGAAATAAATACCCGTTGCCGCGCATAGATGATTTATTCGATCAATTGAGGGGTGTTGCATATTTTTTGAAGATTGACTTGAGGTTGGGATACCATCAGTTGAGAGTATGGGAGAAGGATGTCTTAAGAAATATTTTCTTACTCGTTATGGGTCATACGAGTTTTTGGTGATGCCATTTGGGATAACTAATGCACCAGCGGTGTTTATGGATTTGATGAACCAAGTTTTCGGGGACTTTTTGGACCGGTTCGTTATAGTATTCATAGATGATATTCTGATATATTCTCGGACTGTGGAGGAGCACGCAGAGCATCTACGGGTGGTCTTACAAACACTTCGGGATCACCAGCTGTATGGGAAGTTCGAGAAATGCTGATTTTGGTTGAGGAAAGTACAGTTCTTGGATCACACTGTGTCCGAGCAGGGGATATTAATGGACCCATGGAAGGTTTCCACTATGATGGAGTGGGGACAACCCATTACACCCACCGAGGTGTGCAGTTTCTTGGGATTAGCTGGGTACTACCATCGATTCATTCAAGGGTTCTCCAAGATAGTCGGGCCCTTAACGAATTTGACGAGGAAAGGATTACCTTTTGTCTGGGATGAGATGTACCATCATGCGTTTGAGGAGCTGAACACGAGGTTGACTACAACACCAGTTTTAGCGTTACCTCGGGCAAGAGTGGACTACAGGGTTTATACTTATGCGTCCCTAAGGGGACTTGGCGTGGTTCTGATGCAGGAGGAGAGGACGATAGCTTATGCTTCCATAAATCTTAAGCCTCATGAAGGACATTACCTCACCCACGACTTAGAGTTGGCAGCCGTGTTTTTTTCCTTACGAGTGTAGATACATTACCTTCCGGGGGAAAATCTCCATCTTTTCACATAATAAGAGCTTAGAGTATTTGTTCACACAATGAGAGTTAAACATGCGATAGAGGAGGTGGATCTAGTTTGTGAAGGACTATTAGTTCGAGATACAGTATCACCCTGGGAAAGCAAATGTTGTAACGGATGCGCTGAGTCGTAAACCATTTCTGGAGTTGGAAGCGGTGTGGAAGGCGAAGTGGAATTCACTTCGTGGGGATGATGAGTTGACCCGAATGTTTATGTTAGTTCTCACCATCAACCCCGAGATCATTATTCGAGTGGTGAAGGAACAGGCAGAGGATCATCTTTGTCAGGAATGGGTGAGACAGTTACTAGCCGAGGGGGTGGATCATTTTTCTATCTGGTCTGATTGTGGTTTGAAGTTCTAGAGGAGACCGGTTATTCCGAATGATGAGGAGTTGGGGCGATCGTCATGTCAGAGACTTATGGTTCTCTATATATGGTGCATCCCAGTGGGGATAATATGTACCACGATATGCGCCTTCAGTATTGGTGGGCTGGTATGAAGAGGGATATAGCTGAGTTTATGTTTATATGTGCTACTTGTCAGATCATGAAGGTGGATCATCAGCGTCTCGTAGGTACGCTGTAGCCTTTAGAGATCTCAGTGTGGAAATGGGAAAGCATATCTATGGACTTTATTACTGGGATGCCTTCTTCATACATGGGACATGATTCGATAGGGGTGATTATCGACAGGTTGACAAAGGTGGCTCATTTTTTACCGACCAGAATAGACTATAGCTCAGAGTTGTACGTCCAAATTTTCCTTGCTGATATTATTAAACTACATGGGGTACAGCTTAATATAGTGTCAAATAGGGATGTGACGTTTGTGGCCCACTTTTGGAGGAGCTTTCAGCAGGCTTTGAGAGAAGAGTTAAGACTGAGCACTTCGTGTCATCCTCAGATCGATGGGAAGACCGAGAGGGAGAACCTGATCCAGGAGGACATGCTATGTATGTGTATTTTGGACTTTAAAGGAAGTTGGGAGCAGTACTTACCCTTAGTGGAGTTCGCCTACAACAGCAGCTATCAGTTCACGATATGGATGGAACCGTTTGAGGTGCTCTACGGGAGTCCTTACCGTTCACCCTCATGCTGGTTGAAAGTGGGGGAGAACAAATTACTTGGCCAGATTTCATTCAGTATACCTCGAAGAAGGTAAAGATAATTTGGGCCAGGATACACATTACCCAGGATAGGCAAAAGAGCTATGTGGATGCTGGTCGGAGACACTTAGACTTCGATGTTGGAGACCAAGTGTTGATTAAAGTGTCTCCGATGAAGGGGGTGATGAGATTTGGTAAGAAAGGGAAGTTAGCTCCTCGGTACTGTGGTTGTTCCCTATTTTGGAGAGGATGGGGCCCGTAGCATACATGTTGGAATTACCGAAACACTTACAGGAGATGCATGATATTTTTCACATATCTTCAATGAGTAGATTCCTCAGAGATGAGGTGGCGTACCAGCATATCGATGTCGACGAGATTGAGCTCCATCCAGATGCTACTTGCGAGGATAGACCGATAGCCATTTTGGATAGACGGGAGCGCCGATTGCAGTCCAAGATTGTTCCTTTAGTTTGGGTACAGTGGGGGCACCACCGGGAGGACGATTCGACTTAGGAGAGAGAGGACGACATGCACACAAAGTATCCTAAACTCTTACGGCTAGGTTACTACTTGATTCCAAGGATAGAATACTATTATTAGGGGGAAGAATGTAATACCCTGCATTTTTCTAAAATAATTAAGGAAATATTATTTTGGAATAAATAATTAGTTTTGGAAATTTAATCCAAATAAATATTTTATTCGAGAATGTTAAGTGGAAACTTGTTATTTAGTATGCTTGTGTGTATGATTCATTTTGTGCATGGATATGTCATTTGCATATAATAAAAGAAAATTATATAATTTAAGTGCGACACAAATTAAAAGTAATTAATTTGGCATAAATAATTCGGAGCACGTTTTGGGACTCATACGAACTTGTTTAAGTGGTTTAAGCTTTCAGTGGGTTATGGATTTGGGTCCGTTTGGGGGTCCAAAAGTTGGGCTTTTGACCCAAATCGGGATTAACACTTAATGAGTGGTTTAGTGGGGGTAAACCACTCCCCCATTATTAAAAATCAAAACCTAAGATAGTAGCCACGGGAGAGAGAAAAGAGAAACGTACAAATAAGGGAAAAAAGAGGAAGAACAAAGAGGAGTCTAAAGCTTTCAAGGGTTTCTCCACTTCAAAGATTAAAGGCAAGAATTTTCTTGCATAATCTACGTTTCTGATTTATTTCTTAGTGCATAATCTTATCCCCTTTAGATTTCTAGAAATTTGGGTTATTATATTTGATTTGATGATGAAAAACCACATGTAGAGGAAGGATATATATGTAGAGTTATTCCAAAAATTATTAATCCAAAGTCTGTATGCTGATGATTAGATTTCCCTTAAGTTTGATAGTTATTGGATAATAATTGGTAAATAACTGTAGAGATGATTGATGATCATTATGGGCTGAATTCTAGATCTAAATTTCCACCAAATAAATGCCCTTATCATGAAATAGATACTGTTGAATGTTAGAGATTTAAATCCGTAATCTTCTGAGAACATAAATGACTTTGATTGGGACTATTGTTGGAATTTGGGTATGAAAATTCTAAACCCGTATACTATTATAAATTTTAACGATTTTAGATATCTAGGAAACTCGGGACGAAGAGAGGCGGAGGAGGAAGATAAAATATCGTTCAAACAACATGGAAGGTCATTAGAACGACGTGTCATGTCACACGAATAACACCCCCAGACATTCAAACGACGTGGGTTTCCCTCTCTCTCCTCCCTTAGTTGTTGTAGCCTCGATTTCAACACTGGTTCTTAATGAATTTTGTTACTACACCTACAGTAGTTAGAAATAAATTTAAGGAAAGGAAATATATGAATTTAGGGGCTAATAAATTTTTGGAATAACTTTACACCCACATTTAAAATACTAATAATTACTTTTAACTAGAATGTTAACTAATTATATATGGATTGGAATTAATAATTTATTATATTATAAATTATTAAATAATGAGAAATATGGTGAACTATTTGATAAGGAACATTATTAGAAATTATAGAGAAATTTCCTATACGTATTATAGAGATAAATATTATGTACTACTATGTATTTGTGTGGACATACCATATTCATGGACTGTCTTATCGGGTCGGGGGCTCGCGCGTTCGTGTTGCCTACCATACATTGGCAAAGGTGGGCTTGACAATGTGTAGCCATATAGGTACTACGTAGAGGCTCGACCCACTAGAGGTAGGGTTAGCGCTGACCATTCCTGTATTACCGCTAGGTATGGGCCGTATACAGGTGTCCTGCATAGGAATCACCCCCAACGTATGTGTGTTTTGTGTTATCCGCTTAGGATTAAAAGAATTCCTCCTGACTAGCCGATAGAGCACGAATGGACACCAATGGTAGATGCCCTTGTGTGTCAAATAAATGAAATGGCATATATTATTAACTGATGAGACTTGTATTGAATAAATTGAATTGTCTAAGAAAAAAATAGACAATATTACTATATGAAATCCTATAATGCAAAATAGATGTTTATGCTCTTTTGAAGAACTATGAGACTAGAATAAGTTACTGTTGGGAAAATTTAAATGTAGAAATTACATTCAAATGATTTATTAATGTTATCCCCATTATAAGTTGAGGCATTTCCACCATTCATTATTTGGGAATTGTTGGGATGCAAATGATATTTCGTTTAAATGAGGGGCGAGGTGTCATACGCATGTGAGTGACGAAAAGGCGGAATATTTATTGTGCATAGACTGTATAATCACATTCATATTTTATTCAATTTAATTCTTGCACACCTCGGGCTCTGACCCAAATATAAATGTTTTCTCCCCCCAAGTGCTCCTAGACAGGGATAGTTGGATTATGCTGTAGTAGTCCCACGATCTTGCTTGCTCTTCAAATTCAGATTCAGTTGCTTCTATCATAGGTGTTTTTTAGCTTGAGTCATTTATTATTTGGAACTTTTGTAAGGGCATAAGCCCGATACTCTTTTATTTTATGTTGGTTGGGATCTCATTACTCTAGTTGGATATTATTATTATTATTATTATTATTACTATTATTATTATTATTATTATTATTATTATTATTATTATTATTATTATTATTATTATTATTATTATTATTATTATTATTATTATTATTATTATTATTATTATTATTATTATTATTATTATTATTATTATTATTATTATTATTATTATTATTATTATTATTATGGTGGTGGTGGTTTGGAATATTGGATTATTGTGTATGTGTTCTTTGTTTTTCAAATACAAAAGTTCTGGAAAATAACTTATTTATATTTACTTTGTGCTAAGAATGGTATTAATTGACAAACAAGCCCTATCTTCGGCGTATCGTGCCTGACCAGCCTTTACGTGAGAAAATAGGGGTTGCTACAATATTCCAATGTCTTACGACTATTCTAACACAAATTGTATCATATTCTTAGATAAAATAAACTTTCTTTTGACTGATTGTACGAATCAAACCCCCAAATCCCCAATTCTCTTGGCCAAATCCTCTATTTTTCAATCTAGATGTTTGTTGGTCACGGAGCCCTAGTTCGATGCGCCACCGCATCCCCACACAACAGTGTTGTAGAAAGAAATAAGCAATGCATTAAACTATACATAATTAGTACATATTTTGCATTCTTTATTTATCAAGCCGATCATAAGTATGATAACCACTTACATTTACTTATGTGCTAATAGTAGTCCAATTACACTTACTCTTGTTGTAAATACTCTACCAAACGTATTCTCCATGAAATTATTTAAGGCTTTTTTTTTTATGTTTCCCCTAAATTTATTGTAGAAGGTGATGGGCATTTTGTCCAATTATTAATTTTTGGGGTTGGTTAATGGTGTTAGAAAACTATTAGATGTAGGTGGGGTAAGTCTAATTTGGTATAAAGTACGGAGTTATATCTTACACCATTATCTCGGGGGGAAACTAAGAAATATGAAAACTGTAACACCCCGTATTTCTGTGCATTTAATATTTAATTAATTCGGATAAATTTTAAATTACTTGTGTGTCATAATTTAATTGAATTAATTATGGAAATATTTATTTAAATATTAATCGGAGAGTAAATGGTTAATATTTATGAAATTAAATTACTAGGTGAATATTAATAATTTATTTACGTCATAATGTGTATTAGTGACGTGGCATTTATTTATCTCAGCGGGGAGTCGGATATAGACTAAGTTGGGTGTGAGATAGGAACTTTTAATATATTAATTCGGATGTCAATTCGGAGTGCACGATTGAGTCCGGATGGGCCGAGATAGTCAGAAAAGTGTACCCGGGGGTGGTAAATGGGTCACGGGGTATTTTTGGGCATAACCGGACCCACACGGAGGTATTTGGGCCATTTTAATTAGGCGCATGTGACTAAAAACGGGATTAGTTGATATAAACCTATATTTAGGAGTTGTGGGCAACCATAACTCATTTGAGAGAATCTAAGAACGTAGAAAGGCAAAGAGGGAGGACTCTTGGGAACCAAAGAGGAAGAACAAGAGAGGTGTTCTTCATCGCACAACAATCTCTACACCAAAGGATTAATCAGACACAACGAATCCTAAGGAAAGTGGTTAAACTTTCTTTGAAATTAATTGATGTCTTCAATTCATATCATAGTAGGTGTGTAAATAAATTATTTTTGGGTTGGATTGATACAAATTGGATTTTTAATTTGTGGATGTTACGAATAAAATTTTGGGACTAAAAAGGATTGTTAAATTCGTATTATGTTGTGAGGAATTAATTGAGAAACGAGGAAGAATTTCTACTGTAAAGAATTTAGGAGAACCATTTTATAATCTCGAATTTATGTTGTTGAGTGTATAAATTTGGGACTAAAAATAGTTAAGATGGTTTTGATTGTTAAAGGTTTACAGTAATGAATTCTGGGAAACATCATGGTTTGAGATTGTCCATGGCATCGAACTGAATGAAAGAGAAGAGAGAGAAAATTTCTTAAGATCTTTCAAATGACCTGAGTTCTGGTTCAAACGACGCTTAATGTCGTTCAAACGACGTGTTAATCTGAATCGAACGAGATGCTTATTTCGGTGACTTTTGTTCCTTTATACTGTTTGGGCTGATGATGAAATTTAAAGGTTAAATTCGTACAACAGGTGCACTGACTTTTAGCCTAAGTCGTTTGAGGTGTTGAAGGGACAAACAATATGATGTAAGTGGGATTAAATAAATGTGGAAAGATAGGCATTTAAAAGAATAAATTAATAAGTGTGTCAAACTTATTAAGGGGAATTTAGGTAATAAATTCGGATTATTTAATTACGGGCCAAGTGAGCGAGTCCGGATATACTGGTTGAGTGATGCCAAGCTATTAAATTAATTATTGAGAGAAATATATTAATTTGGAGTCGGAATATAGACTCGGGTAATATTAAGATACAGGTCAAGTGAGCGAGTTGAATGAAACCAATGTAATAAATTAATTAAATTAGAGTCGGACCATAGACTTGGGAAGGTAATAAATCATTTAATGGGCAAATTAATTAAATTTGAGTCAGCCCATAGACTCGGGAAAATATAGGCTAGTGCTATGGATTATTGTATATAGTAAAGCCGGATATATATATATATATATATATATATATATATATATATATATATATATATATATATATATATATATATACACACTTTGTGTGATAGTATATGTATATTGTGTGCTTATAAATATCAGTGACTAGATATTTATTTAAATTATATACTCTAGTGCTATCAAGGGAGGTTGTGCGATGTGGGTGAATCCCCTAGATTAAGTAGTAGGAAGACTATATTTGCAGGTCATTGTGTCCAATTTCAGAGGTGGGGCATTGAGATGATGTCCACATACTCGGGGAATATGACCGCCTACATTACGCTTATTATTTACGTTCCGATTCGACGGACCATAGTTGTCTCGAAAATTCAGGTGGGACTGAGTAGCCTGGGTTGATAGCACTTTAGAGATTACATTCGGTGAGGTATTACTCGGGATGGATACATTGAATATATATATATATATATATATATATATATTCAATGTATGTTAATGTTGTAATATAGTATTATGTATATAATGGGAGAAATAATTATATACGGGTAATCTAATACATGGAGAAAAGTTGTATTTATTATATAATTAGTGTGAATGTTATATGGACTTATAGGAAAGATGATTATTTAAGTTAAAGTGATAAATAACTTATATATCATATTTTAAACATACTCGAGTTAGAGTAATGTGTTGGGAAAGAATTTTATCAAGAGCTAGGTACGTGATAGATGGTTAGGTAGGTTATAGAGAATGCATTAGGTGTGCACATTAGTTGAGGGGTGAGTATGTCCTCAAAAGAGTGTGACACTAGCTTAAATATGAAGAGCATTCACTCATTTTAGATTACTGCAATTTAATCACTTGCTAAATATTTTTAAAACATTTTGGGTTCTAACCCTAGCTATCCAATATTTTCAAAACCTTTTATGTGTCCAGCCACAAGGACACCATACTTGATTTCACTCTAGCGATTCGCAGCTGCAGTATATGTGGATGTTGTAGGATTTGGATAGACGCTTCTCTCACTTTATTCCTAGTTTAGGAATGTTATCTCAATCTATTTCGAGGGTGTTGCTCACAGCACTTTCAGTTTATTTCATTTCAGATTGTATGGGATTTATTACTTTCTGCTAGTTATTCTGGTTTTGGATTTAGCTGATGGTTTATTCGGCAAGCCTTTATTTTTGTTATTTGATGGGATGATTTCACTATATCCGTATATGACTGTTTTATTTGTTCCGTATTATATTTTATCTCGATTATTTAAAAATATAAAATCTGGCACCAACTTCATTCAACTAATAGGTGATTAGTAATGAAAAAGTTTTTCGACGGTGATGGTAAGAATGAACCAGATGAGAAACTTGTTTTAATTTAATAAAGGACTGATCACCCAGTGTTTACTTAGGTGGGGTGTCACAGATGGTATCAGAGCATCAGGTTCTAGTGTCCTTAGGATCAGTATGGCTTGTTACGTTTCGGCATAGCATTCTTTGATGTAGAGCCTTATGATAGGATTGTTGTATTCCTTTACGTACATGCATTTACGTTCTCCTGCAATTAAGTATAGTTGATATGGTTCATATACGAGTTCGGTTGATCTTGGTACACCGAACATCATGGAATGACCAATGAGGTCCATTAGAAGGATTGCAGGAGGAGAGGCTCAGCAGAAGACATGAAGTATTCTAGAAATGGTGATCGTGATAGGGGACACCATGATTATTATTCAGGAAGGTGATATTATGATGATCTCTCAGGAACAGTAGCATTCTAAACACCGTAGTAGATAACAGTGGTGTATTTCAGACAGACCCCGCGAAGTCGGAAAAAAGGGGGGAGTCAGAAGGACTCTTTCAAAAAGCTATTATAGAGATTCGAGGAAGAGAGAAAGTGTGATGAGCCAACGGAAAGAGAGATTCCAAAGGCAATCATGTAGGGTGGATTGCAACGACACCTAGTATTAAATTTTGGGCAAAATTTTTTGCTCATAATAGCAGTGTTGATTGAAAATAATCAGTCACCCCACATAAAGAAATATGTATGGAGTGGAATGAAAACTTGGGTATGGTCTGACCGAGAGACCTTCCATCTGCTGTTTAGGCAGAGACGTGAATGGAATTTCGAAACTTATCATAAGTGGGCAAAATAAAGGCCGATCACAAGAGATAAGTTGACTAGTTTAGCAAACTATATACCCGACGAAGGGTATAGATAATATAATAGAGTCCATAAATGGATAATGGACTCATGGGGAGAATATACAAGCATTAATGGGAAATTTTGGCTAGGATGACTAGTGTCGATGTCGTCAGGAGTCATACGTTTACGGGTTTACATCAATGCTTCCATAAAGGGGGAGACAAGAGGGTTGGAGAATCTATCCGAAGGGAAGATATGGATTTAATGGTGCTAGTGAGACACCACAAGGGGGATACCCAGTAAAGGATCCATTTTTATGATTGAGGTCAATAGAATTTATACCAAGTGACGATGGATTCAATCAAGGTCGTCAATGCCTACAATGAGTCCTACAGGGCCAGCAAAGCCGAAGGAACAAGAGGAGTGCCAATCCGGGTCAAGATTTCTCGATATGGGGGAAGGACAATTCTGACATGTCCAGTGGGGATAGATAAAGGGGAATGACAGAGAGAGGTGTCTAATGTGTAAAGAGTGGGGACATGTGTGAGGACCCTATTCGTAGTAGAGTAAGTACAGGAGAGGGATGCCCGACAAGGGCAACACTTATCAGAATTTTGGTTCGATTTGGACGAGAGTGTTACGTCCAGGAACCATTCTAACCATCAGTGTATTGACGAGGGAAAGTATAAGTTTTATCCTCGGGTGGGTAAATTCTATGTGATACGGGTGAATCGTAGAATTGTTTTTATGTAACACTATATTTGCGCGGGAGGCGGGTCTAGTGAGTGTATCGTTAGTGTTACTATGGTTTGTATATGTTTATCATTGGGTAGCGGGGCTCTCTTTCATCCCATCTGCAGGGGGTGGACGCAGACACTGAGAGGATAAATATGGTACGAGGTTAGATCATTTTGAGAGTGTTATGAGAGCATCATTTTATCCTGGGTATGGACTGGTTAGCGATGGGTAAGCGGTGGTGGGTGGATACAACAAGACTATCGTAGCTATTCCAGGGTAGGATGTATATTTTTGCGATATTCCACCAGAAAGAGGGTCGGCCTCACGGAAAATTTTGGGGTGAAGTAGACTTTAGAGGGTATAGTTGTCTAATTATATTGGATCTCGGTGCGTAAAGACTTTTACCTATATGATTCAGGGAGTGGCGGATTGACCATGGAGCGGAGAGATTTATCTCGTTAGTGACTTAGCGCCAAGGACTTAGTAATAGTGTGAGTGCAGCATTATATAACTCCTTTAGAGGCGGGGGATTAGATAATTAAACCTATGTGTGGCCATCCCCCGATCCCCGCCACGGAGGGAGGAAGGATCCTTCGGGTCCCGCGCATCCCCTCTCGGGAGAGCGCTTCGACCGGCGTCATTTTTGTGAGGTGTGAAGAATGTAGAGAGATTCAGAGTCACCAATCTATTTTACTCAAAACAGACAAAATAAAAAGGGGAAACCACCCCGAAGGATGGCATCCAAAGACATACTGGTGCATGCGAAACCAAAATGATTCGGAAAGGGTTCGGAGGCTTAGTTACGAAATGGGAAGGTGTTAGGCACCCATTCCGCCCTTTCGGTCTCTCATGAATATTTGCTATTTTCCTTTATGTTTCCCCTCGTGAGATGTGTGCATGTGTATATATAAAATGGAGGTAGGAATCTTCGACTTATATCATGGAAAAGATAAAGCGAGTCATCCGTAGGAAGATATAAGAGTAATATTAGAAAAATAAGATTTACGCGATTACCCCTACGTTGATAGTTATAAGGGAACGATAACGCATATGAGGTAATGCGTCACTAAGAACAAATATATGTATAATATAAGAAAAATGGATTTAGAGAAGATAGAAAATGAGAGAAAAAGTGAGAGAAAGGACTCGAGTCTCGGGATTTACACCGAGACTCCTACGTAGCCTATAAAGGTATCAAAGTCCACGTAGTTCGCAAGTAAAACGAGGGGGTGGGGTTTAACCCATAAATCCAAATGGATAAATCTCTCATTTGGTAAGTGTGTGTGTGTGTGTATGTGTGTAGAAAAGGGGTTTTAGTTGTGAGAAAAGTGGGAAAAAGTGTGAGAATCCCTATTTGGAATTTATGAGCAAACCCTCTTTTTCTTGTTTTTTGGGTTTTTATTTATATGAAAATAAGAGATGTGCAATAATACTAGGTAAAAATTATATTAGGATGTGTGAGATGAGATAATAAAAGTGCTAAGTAATAAAAAAACAAGTTATTGAGAATTTAAGAGAATTCGAGAGAAAGTTGAGAAAGTTGGACCTTCTTGAAGATCTTGAGCTTGATCTTGGATGTTGGAGAGCAGCCCTTGCACTTGGATGATGATGGAGAGTGGTTAATTCCCCAAGTTTGATGAAGAGGATGATGTAAAGTGGAAGTAAAAAGGGGATTTGGAAGTTGAAATCACGCTGCCTTCGAGAGAGGTTTCTGGGATTCGTTCAGAGAGATTTCTATCAGATCTGGGCTCCTCTTGCAAATGAGGCCAAAGCCTCCTTTTATAGTCCCAGGGGACTGCCAATTGGCTTAGAGCCCTTCCTGCCTGCTGGCAGGAAGGTGCCGATAGGCAGGTTCTGAGACCTGTCATTTGGCAGTGTGTTTCAGGGTTTTTCGGAAAATTAGCCGCCGAGGGCAAATCGTTGGTCAGAATCGTGCACGGGGCATACCGTTGGAAAGGTAATTCAGATACCTTCGAAAGTCCTTTGGACCTCTCCCGAATTCGGGAGTTGACTTTGAGTCAAATGTGGCTCGAAAGTGTTTGTCGGTCCATTGGATGGGGAATCATGCGGACGCAAACGGATCGTTCGTCCGCATGGTAAATCTGAATCACGCACGGGGCATACCGTTGGAAAGGTCGATAGATGTACTTTGACATTCCAAAGAGTTTGACCCGGTTTGGATAGTTGACTTTGGTCAAACAGGCCCGGATCATTCGTCTGCATGGAAAGTAGGAATTGCGCACGGGATGGACCGTTGGAAAGGGTATTCAGTGCCCTTCGAAGATTCATTCAGCCTCGATCGAGCTGAAGAGTTGACTTAGGTCAAACAGAGCCCGGGAGCGCCCGATGGCCTCTGGGTCAGGTTTTGGACGCAAACGGCGCGTTCGTCCTCATGGTAAGTTAGAATCGTGCACGGGGCGGACTGTTGGAAAGTGTATTCAGTTCCCTTCGAAGATTCATTGAGTCTCGGTCGAGATGAGGAGTTTGGCTTTGGGGTCAAACTGAGTCGGGGGGTGCCCGATGGCTTCCAGGTCAGTACTCAGGATGTGACCTGGGTTTACAGTGATGAGTGGAGGTACTAGGGACCTAAGGAGAGTTAGGGGGGTAACTGAATGAGGTGTCTATAGAGCCCTTCGACGGGTGAGTTTGGAACAAATGATAACCGTCGATTAGACACCGCATGATTCCTTTTGAGGGAGTATGGCCGATTCAGAGGGTTGAGGTCGATTTCGAGGACATAAGAAGTACACTGGGGATGATCAATTATGTCGATCAAAGCCGAATCTGTGGGCTTAAGGAGGCGAGGGTGACCAATTCAGCGGGTCAAGGTCGATTTTGAGGACCTAAGGAAATAAGGATGACCAATTCAGAGGGTTGAGGTCAGTTCTGACCTAAGAGTGGTGACGACCGAGGACCGAGGTCAATTCTGACCTAACTAAGGTGATGATCCAAGACCCGGTCCAATTCTGACTTAAGAGTGGTGACGACCGAGGACCGAGGTCAATTCTGACCTAACTAAGGTGACGATCTAAGACCGGGGCCAATTCTGACCTAAGAGTGGTGACGATCGAGGACCGAGGTCAATTCTGACCCAACTAAGGTGACGATCCAAGACCGGGGCCGATTCTGACCCAAGAGTGGTGACGACCGAGGACCGAGGTCAATTTTGACCTAACTAAGGTGACAATCCAAGACCGGGGCCAATTCTAACCCAAGAGTGGTGACGACCGAGGACCGAGGTCAATTCTGACCTAACTAAGGTGACGATCCAAGACCGGGGCCTATTCTGACCTAAGAGTGGTGACGACCGAGGACCGAGGTCAATTCTAACCTAGCTAAGGTGACGATCCAAGATCGGGGCCAATTCTGACCCAAGAGTGGTGACGACCGAGGATCGAGGTTAATTCTGACCTAACTAAGGTGACGATCCAAGACCGGGGCCAATTCTGACCCAAGAGTGGATAAAGATTGTATTTTGATTCTGCTAGAGAAAGAGCTTTGTGATTCCGATTTGAGCTGGGGAGCTGATAGCTGGAGGAAGTTTGATAGGGGACCTCGCAGGGGGGAATAACCTATTTTGGGTACTGTGAGAGAATTCCGCTGGGGAAGTGATCAGGTGATCCTTAGGGATTTTTCGGAGCTTTGCCGGGAGGAGTTTTCACTTAGCTTTTGGGGATTCCGCTGGGGGAAAAGGGGTTCCGTTTGAGGGATAAGAATTGGATCTGAGGTTCCACTTGGGAACGATGAATGAGTCGGGGAAAATTTGGATTGCCCTTTGGGAGAGATCGCTCGGGGCGAGTGGTTCTTCTGGTTTCTACTGGGAAAAATACCCTGTGATAATGTATCGCACCAGGTAGCTGATGGCTGGGGAGGCCTTTTGTAAAGTCTGATGAGGGGGTGATTAGGTGGTATGGGCGCCTTGCCCGAGAGGTCATTTGTTTGGGTTTTGAGAGCTCCGTAGGGGAAAACGGTGGGTCGCCTGAAGGAGTGCGAAATTTCTTGGCGAAAATGTTCTAAATCCCTCCTGGGATTTTTAGGAATTTATCGAGGATTTTTTGAGGTTTTCTGGGATTTTTAGTTTTAATCCGTCGTCCATTTGTGGTTTCTGCCGTACTTAAGGATGTTTTCGAACATCCCTTTCTATGATTGGGGGAGTCTGACCTTGGAGACCCTTTACTCTTCTTTGGATGCATTCAGCCGGTGCTGCCAACAGACTTTTACTGGAGCCACGTATCTCCTGGAGGTATCCTTTACTTTGTGCATTTTCTTTTCATGCATTCGCATTTTCCTTTCATGCATTCACATTTTCTTTATGCGTCTCTTTTTGCTTGTGGATTCAGACGTGGTTTTATGAGGTGATTGGATGCAACACCCCACTGATTCCTTTGAAGGATGACACGGTTGGGGACTTCTGTCGCCTATACCGATGGCGTAAGGCCAACCGGCAGTCGAAGGGATCTCTTTCCCTAGAGGCGGTGCGTTAGGTCTTGAACGACCTGACCAGTGGTAGGGTAAGACTCTTTCCATTTTAGTCTTAGTTTTTGCACCTTCTGATTTTGTATTGACTTATGCCTTCTTGGGGATTTTCAGGTGACCTTTTATCCTTGGGGGACCGCCATTCAGGATACGGGGGTGACTGGGGTGAACGCGCAGATGAGGCATTTATTGCCGCATGAGTTTGGCCATTCCTGGTATCTCGGGGAGAGGGTGATCCGTCAGATTGCTGATGAGGAGGTGGTGGTGCCTCCCACGCAGCCTCCTACTTCTATGAGGCGGGAGCGACAGTTGCTGGAGGATGAGAGGATCGTGGCGATAATCGGCGAGTCCTACACGTTATATATTGACACGGACGCGCTGTATGATTATATGGACTTTGTGACGAGCTGGTTGATGGCGCCCAGCATACATGATGCCTTGCCTTTCCCTCCTGCTGGTTCGAGTTGGACAGTGGGTTCTTCCCACAGTGGTGGTGGTCCGTCGGCACCTATGGCATCGGCGACCTCGGAGGTCCCTTTTGTTCGACTGCACACTCCTTCTTACAACATCCGGTAGGCTGATGGAGGGATAGTGCCGATGCTGCACCGTCCTCTTGTGATGGATCCGGAGGAGATGGGTTTGACAGAGGAGGTTCTTCGTCCTACGATAAACCTTTCAGTCATTTTCCTCTTTTTGATTCCCTTTGCCTGATACTGATTTGTCATTTTCCTTGCAGCAAATTCGGGTGTCGACCACTTGGCTGAGAGACATCAGGGATTGGATATCATCGACGACTGCCCATATTCGGGATGCTGTCCCTGTTCCTTCTTATTTGGTGCCGTCAGCCTCATCTGGGGGAGACTCTGGCTCGGGTAGTGGGGGTACGTCGTCTCGCCGTAGGGGGAAGAGAGCGCATCGCAGGGGTGGAAGCTCTTGAGAGAGAGAGAGAGAGAGAGAGAGAGAGAGTGTGGGTTCGAGCTGAGTCCCATTTTTTTTGTCTTTTTCTTTATATCCTGCAAAAATGATGTAACATAGAAAACATATATATATGCAATGCAATGTAGTTTTTTGGCTATCTTTTATTTTAATGATGAATGAATGCATGCACATGCACCCTTTAATTTGTTACTGAGACCATAAAAACGAATATTTTTGGAAATTTTTGAAGGAAATTTTTTTTTATTTAAAAGGGGAATCCCATAAGGAGAAAACAAGATTCTTGAAATTCTTTTGAGAATATTAATTTATTTTTATGGAGTTTTCTGATTTGACAAAAGAGGAAAGGAGGAGATTTCCAAAAATGGGGGGTTGCCGATCGGCAAGCACCCTGGCCTGCCTATCGGCAGTTCAGTCCAGTTCCATCATTTGAAGGCTTTGATTGGTACCCTCTTCAGCCTTTTGTACCTTGTGGGGCAGGATACCCTTCCATTTCTGCAAGGATTATGTCCCTTGTGGAGGATTTTTAAGTATAAAACGGAGAAGGGTGGAGTGTTTTTCTCACACCATTTGCATCCTTACATACCCATCCATCATCCTTTAGTCTTGTGAGATGGCTCTCCCTGGTAGCATTGAGTTTATCAATTACCTCGAAGCCTTGGAAGCCATGTGCTCTTATAATGTTGACTATGATGCTTTCAACATGCGTCGAGTCTCCTTGTGGCGTAATCGACCTTTTGAGTGGAATATGTTGATGGCGGCAGTACAATTTTGGTACCCCAAAGGCCATGTATTATGCTTTGGGTTGGAAGAAGTTTGTCCTACCTACGAGGAATTTTCTGCCATACTAGGCGTGAATCCCAGTGTTACCGCGGCTTTTCCCGAATTTTCTCGTTCCCCTAGGGATTTGTTGGCCGAGCTTCTTTATATCTCACCCTCGGCGGCCAGGTCATTGGTTTCTGGAGGAATGATCTCCCTCTCGGCGGTGTTGCAGTCCGTGCATTTGCGAGAAGTAGGTGATGTTGGCTATGCTGGAGCCGTTGTTCTGGGTCTGGTTTCAAAATTATTGTTGGTGACCGGGGAGGTGCGGGTGGACCCACAACTTGCAGCCATTACTTTATGGATGTCATATCATCGCAATCCTACTGCGGTAATATTGGCGGAGACTCTGAATGGCCTGGATGCCTGGAGAGAAGGTCGTTCTGACTTTTTAAGGGGTAGCCATGTGATGCTGTTCATGTGGTTGTCTGAAAGATTTCGCTTTTCAACTCCTCCAGAATATCCTTTGTCGGTTGTACCCAACTTCTTTTCATGCCACTTCATCCGCATGGGCCTGTATGTTGAGAATTGGGAGAATTGGTTTGTGGAGCATGGGGCTCGTGGGCTGTATTGGTCAGTGCCTTGGTGGGGGAAGTTGCATCCTGTTCTGGAGCTAGGAGAATATTCATACGTGTGGCTGGTTGGTCTCAGGCAGACCTCTTTTTATTTCCCTTGGCGACTTTTTTACCAATTTGGCTGGGCGCAGGTCGTGCCCCCTCGGACCTCAAATTTCTTTCCGGTAGAAGATTTGACTGAGCGCCTGCGTCTTCTGCTGGGATCTCTGTGGGAAAATCGGTGTCCGTCGACCCGTCCCTCTCAGTCTGTTGGGAAGGTTTATCATGTCCCCAAAGATTATATGAAGTGATTGTGGAGGAAATTAGTCAGCAAGATGTTGGCAGTAGAGGCTGGTCAGAGGTGGTTTGTTTTATCTGACTCCATGGAAGGGGGTGTTGTGGTCTTTTCGAAGATGGTTAAGGCTCATCGGTCCATGGAGTGTTTGAGACACTCCATTCAGGCAGGAGAAACTTGGGTTCCTCAGGATGTTGATGATGAGGGTGCAGGCTCCTCGGGTAGCTATGGGTAGGACTCCTGGGGAGTGTATTTATGTAATAGGGAATGTATGTGGGGATTTTATCTGGTTTTTAGGGTAGTAAGGGGAAGGGAGTTATCTGTTCCTTTTTCTTATGTAATCTGTGTTGTAGTGTCTTATTAATGAAATAAACAAGTTTCTGATCATCCAGCTGTGCCTTTCAATGAATTTTGTATTTTGAATTATCTATACCAATCACTAAGGCATACATAATCCTTTTGTTCAAGTAAATGTTTAGAATGAACTGTCGTTCTCGGGGATAAGAAAGGAATATAAAAAAAGAAGGGGTCGTGCTCATATGGGAGTATGAGCTGCCTACGTACCTCTGAGGTTTTTGAAAAAGTTCTTATCTGTTTGAAAATAGTTTTTGCAGAGGATCAGGCCCACGTAGTTCTGGGTAGAGGGAAATGGAGAATTTTTTTTAGAACAGAAGGGGGATGAGAAGAGTCATAGCGCGCAGAGATTTTGTACTAGGGATAGAATTTCTTGAGACGGTCCAGATTGACTCGACGAGCCATCTCTTCACCATCCAGGTCAGTGAGCAAGGCGGCACCGCCGGATAAGATTTTTTTCACAATGTACCGGCCGCTCCAATTGGGCTTGAACTTTCCTTTGGGGTCCCAAATGGGTTCTATTATCTCCTTGAGGGCTAAATCTCCCTCCCGGACACCGCGGTCCTTGACTTTCTTGTTGAATGAACGCGCTATTTGGCGATGATACCCTTGTATGTGGTAAAGAGCTTTTAATCTCCGTTCATCTAGGAGGGTTAGCTCATCAAGATGGCCTTGGCACCAGTCTTCTTCACTAACCTTGCTTTCGAGCATGACGCGTAGCGAGGGTATTTCCAGCTCCACAGGTAGGATCGCTTCCATGCCGTAGACCAGGGAGTAAGGGGTAGCCCCGGTAGAGGCTCGGATTGAGGTTCGATAGCCCCAGAGGGCGTACGGGATCCGATCGGCCCAATCCCTATAACTTTTGGTCATCTTGCTAATGATGGTTTTGGGGTTTTTATTGGCGGCTTCAACCGCACCATTTGTCTGAGGTCGATAGGGAGAAGATTTGTGTCTCTGAATTCCGTACTCGTTGACTATTTCTGTGACTTCTGCCTCAAAGTGCAAACCGTTATCTAACACTAGCTCGTGCGGGACCCCATATCGACAGATGATATTTTTCTTGATGAATTTGGCCACCTTCTTGGCATTTAATACTGCGTATGACTCAGCTTCGACCCATTTGGTAAAGTAATCGATGGCAATCAGGATGAACTCATGCTCGTTTAACGCTTTTGGCGTAACCTTTCCTATGATGTCGCTACCCCAGGTGGAGAACGGCTAGGGAGAAGTCATGTTGTATAATTCCCTCGGAGGCAAGTGTTGAAGATTGGAGAACTGTTGGCATTTAGGGTATCTCCAAACATAGGCGGTGCAATCCTGGGCCATGGTGGTCCAGTAGTAGCCCTGATGGATGATCTTCTTGGCAAGCATGTGACCATTCATGTGGGGACCGCATTCCCTGTTGTGGATTTTCTGCATTATCTTTTCAGTGTCAGCCCCTGCGATACAGTGCAAATGAGTTCCATCGAAATTTCTCTTGAGTAGTGCTTTATGACAGATGATGTACTGAGCGGCCAGCCTTCGGAGGGTAGTTCGGTCGTTCTTATTGGAACCCTAGGGATACCTACCGTACCGGAGGAGGCACCAAATATCATAGTACTAGTAATTGACTAGTTCAGGATCTTCTGAGGTGGCAAGCTCAATATGGTAGTAATGAGTAGGTTTGTCTCACTTTTGAACTAGGAAGGGGGTCATTGTTATTCCCTCGAGCATGTCGACCATGGAGGCCAAAGTGGCGAGAGCATCGACTAGGTTATTCTTTGCTCGGGTCAGGTAATGGAAGGTGATATCTCGAAATCGGGAGGCTAACTTTTCTAATTGGGCATGAAAGGGTTGGAGATTTTCGTCCTTGACCTTCCACTTTCTGAGCACTTGACCGATGATGAGGGAAGAATCCCCGTAGACATCAAGGTGTTGAATACCCTTTTCGAGAGCAACTTTGAGGCCCACTGTGCATGCCTCGTATTCCGTCATGTTGTTGGTGCAAGGGAAATCCAATTTTATGGCGATGGGAGTATGAGAGTCATCTAGGGAGGCCAGAAGTATCCCAATGCCATATCCCTTTTTGTTGGCAGCTCCATCGAAGAATATTTTCCATCGGGGGTAATCTGGAGTGGTGCAGAGGACATTTTCATCTAGGAATTCGGAGATCCAGACATCTACTTCTTCTACGGGGTAATCTGTGAGGTAGTCAGAGATGGCTCTTCCTTTAACGGCTTTCTGTGTGACGTACACGATATCAAACTCGGTTAGGAGCATCAACCATCGGGCCATTCGGCTGGACAAGGCGGGTTTTTCGAGCAGGTATTTGATGGGATCCATTCGGGATATAAGTTTGATGGGGAAGGTGAGCATGTAGTGCCGTAACTTTTGGGTGACCCATACAAGCGCGACGCATGATTTTTCTAAAGCAGTGTAGTTGACCTCGTACCCAGCCAATTTTCGATTGGCATAATAGATGGCTCTTTCTTTGCGGGAGTCTTCAAGGTACTGAGCTAGCAAAGCCCCAGCTGCGGTGTCGGTTATGGTTAGGTATAGGAGCAAAGGGAGACCAGGCTGTGGTGGCGTGAGAACTGGAGGTTGGGTCAGGTATTGTTTGATTCGATCAAAAGCTTCTTGGCAGTCCTCGTTCCAAACCTTGGTTGAATCTTTTTGAAGGAGCTTGAAGATTAGTTCACAGATGGAGGTTATCTAGATGATGAACCGACTGATATATTGTAATTTCCCCAGGAAACCTCGAACTTCCTTCTCTGTTTGGGGAGGTGGCATCTCAAGTATAGCCTTCAGCTTGGTGGGATCTGCTTCTATCCCCTTTTCACTGACCATGAATCCTAAGAGTTTTCCCTTTTTAACGCCAAAGACACACTTCTGTGGATTAAGTCGCATCTGATACCTCCGTAGTCATTCAAAGAACTTTCATAGAGCAGGAGCATGACCTTCTCTAGTTTTGGACTTGATAATCATATCATCCACGTAAACCTCGACCTCTTTGTGAATCAAATCGTGCAGGATGGTTGTGGCGGCCCTTTGGTAGGTAGCCCCAGCATTCTTGAGACCGAATGGCATAACGGTGTAGCAAAAGGTTCCCCATGGGGTGATGAATGCGGTTTTGATGGTCGGGATGCATCTTGATTTTGTTGTATCCGGCAAACCCGTCGACGAATGGCTTGAGAGAATGACTGGCTGTGTTGTCCACAATCATGTCGATGTTGGGTAGCGGATAATCATACTTTGGAGAGGCTTTGTTTAAATCTCGGTAATCCACACACATTCGAACCTTTCCTCCTATTTTCGGTACAGATACAATGTTGGCTAGCCACATGGGATATTCGATTACTCGAATGAAACCCACGTTTAACTGTTTGATCACCTCTTTTTTGACCTTGAGCAACCATTCGGTGCGGAGTTTCCTCAATTTTTATTTAACTGGCTTGGCATCTGGGAGAGTGGGGATCTCGTGCTGAGCTATTTCGGGATCAATACCAGGCATATCATCGTAGGACCATGCGAAGACATCCACGAACTCCTTTAGCAATTCTTCGAGTTGTGCGCGCTCATGCTCGTCAAGGGTGGCCCCTATCTTAATCTCGCGCAGTTGGCTACTAGAACCGAGATTAATAACAACAATCTCTTCTTCATTAACTTGAACGCGGTTATGTTTTTATTAACCTTATTTTAATCAGTTAAGAATTGTTCATTTGCAAAATCATCGTCATCCAAAGTTTGATTAGAATCTACACAATTAATGTAAGGCACAACAAGATACTCAAAATATTCGTTTATTTCATTGATAGGAAAAACAACATTGAGAACCTCATCAAAAGAGGTCTCGATTACATTTGAGAAAGGATGGACAACAGTAGAAGAAATAGGGTAAACATTGGGGTTAGGGAAGATTTCAAGAGGTAGAACTAGCGTAGCATGCCAATTGAGGAGAGGTGTATTAGCAGCTTTGATCAGACGGGATGGGTCCCTTGATGTAGTGCCTGAATGAACCATGTAGAGTGACAGCCCCAGTGTCTGCAGGTTGAAGGAATCTTCGGGGTCACTTTCTTCAGTCCCTTCAGTATCTTTGATAAGCGGTTGTACGCGGTGCTGGAAACTTTCGGCCCATGGGTAGATATTTTGGAAAAATATCTCCATTCTAGGCTTCATTTTCTTGTCTGTGTGGTCGTACCAAGGTTCTAGAAAAGCGCAAAAGGGGAAATCCTCGCCCTCTTTGATGAATCATCCATTTAAGGAATCACCTGAAATAGTTCGGATACAGTTTAATCCTCTTTTTAATCGAGTCTGGCGGATCATTCTGAGCTCTTATTCTGATGGTTGATACCCCAAGCCGCAAGGAGGGAAAGCTTTCTTTAGTTCGATGGGCTCAAGTATCCCCTGCTGCCTCTGTCCTAGCCCCAGTCCGGGCATAAAGTGCATGTTTCTGAACATCTGAATCACATTGACATTTCCATGAGAGTCATATTCTAGACAAACCCTTTCTTTGAAACCGTCCCCTGCTGGGAGTAGGGATGGCTCGATTCGGAAACCTGATAGGAGCATATCATTTGACCCATGCTGTCTCTCGAGAATTGGACTGCTGGTTCTTGCACCCTCGACATTACTATCATCACCCAAGATGCTGATGACTCTTCCACCGACGAAGAACTTCAATTTTTGATGGAGTGAGGAAGACACACCCTTTATACTGTGGAGCCAGGGGCGTCCGAGCAACATGTTGAAACAAGCTGGGATGTCTATGACTTGGAATTCAACGATAGGGTTTATAGGTCCAACCCCTATTGTAAGTTTTATGGATCCCATCACCTCACGATGGGTATTATCGTAGGCACGCATAGCAGCGGAGGTTGGAGCGAGGTCGCTTTCTTTCAGGCCTAAACACTTGAAGGTTATCAATGGGCAAACATTCAAGGCGGATCTGTTATCGACAAGAGAGAGTGGCACGACCCTTCCCATAACTTCGACGGAAATATTGAGTGCATGATTGTGATTCGGCCCAATTATGGGGATTTCTTCTACAGAAAATGATAGCATTCGGGTGGAGGTCAAGGATCCGACCAAGTTTACCACCTCTTCTGGCGTGGTAGAAGGAGGAACTACAGGTCCAGTGAGTAATTTGATTAAAGCATTTCTGTGCAGCTGGGAAGACATGAAAAGCCCCCATAGGGTGATGTTAGCTTGAGTTTTCTTCTGTTGATCGAGGATCTTGCTTTCCTCAATGGTCATCTCTGGCATAGGAAGGTTTTCAACGCCCTTCCCCTTGTCATTTACTGGTAGTGAGTTGGGAACTTGGTAATGTCTCCCAGATTTGGTCATGTGATTTACTGAAGAAGGGAAAAACTTAAATCCAGTTTTCTCATCAATCTCAGGTTGTTCTGCCACCTTATCTATTTCTCTGAGGAGTTCTTCAAATGATATCATCCCACATAAGTCAGCTACTGGGCCAGCTCTTTCTAAAACTGGTTTTTCGCTTGAATCTTTGAATTCTTCCCCCCCATCCGGTGGAAACAATTCTGTTTTCCCCAGTAAAATCAATGCATTCCACGACTTCAACGGTTTCTTCGTATAGGTTTTCCCATTTTGTGGGGATGTGTAAGGGTGAAGGGACCAGGCACCCTTGTAGCTTCAAAGTGTCAAGTAACTCGGTGATACTGAAAATGTTGTTGGTTTGCCTGAATACTTCCATCATGATCCGGACAACATCATCTAAGCTGACTTCGTCGGTTGGTACCACCCACCTATCTGATTCTCAGGCCCATTTCCACGCTTCCAAAAACAATGTACTGAATCTCTGGTAGTCGATAATCATCTGTGAGGGCAATTTCAGCCCGAACTCTAGGAGTTGATTCAACACATCTGATAATTCCATACTTCCACTTTCAGAACAGGTCCGGATAGCGATGCACTCTCTGGTAAGGAGTGACAGTTCCTGATCAGTGGGGCTAATAGGGTGTAGGAGGAAATATGGGCAAATTTGAAGAGGTTTAGGAGGGTATAGGGGTGTGATTTGAGTTAATGGATCGAAATTCGGGTTTTCTTCCAAGAAGATGGCATTGGTGTGATTTGGGAGTGGGTTATGAGTAGTGTTTGGTTTAGGATTGGCTGGTGGGGCGATGGTACCCCGGTCAATGAGATCTTGGATTATGTTTCGAAGGTGGAAGCATTGGTCAGTGGTATGGCCAGCTGTTTGGTGAAAGGCGCAATGAGTATCGGTCCTGAAATTTCTGGGAAGTGGATTGGGTAATGGACGTGGATCCAGGGGCTTTATAAGGTTTCGGCTTAACAAGGCTTGGTAAACTTTGGAGAGGGGAGCATGAAGCTCAGTGTATTCCCTTCGGACGGGAGCAGGGCAGCTTTCTGGTGCCCATGACGTGGTTGGTTGAGAGATGTTGCTGATGGTTGAGACCGTAGCACTGACACGCTTATCATATTTTCTGGGGGTAAACTGTCCGGACACCTTCTTCGGTTCAACTTCTATTTTGGCAAGAATTTCCTCGATTTCTACCCCTACTTCTCTGAGAGCTCAAAAATGAGGGTAGTACTATCCTCCCATGGTCGTTCGGACATGGGGCAAGAAATTCTTCTTCACTATGCTGACTTGTTCTTCTTCAGATGGCCGATTAGTCATGGTAGCTACTTTTTCCCTCCATCGGGCTATGAAGTTACTAACTGATTCTCCAGAGTTTTGTTTGAGCAGCTCTAAATCTCGGCGGGTGACCTCGAGCTCTTCGTTGTATTTGAATTGCGACATGAATTCTCGAGATACATCCTCCCAGCTACGGATTCTGGATTCCTCAAGAGATAAAAACCATCGGAGAGCACTGTCTTTCAAAGTTTGCTGAAACAGTTGGGAAATCACCTCTTCAGAAGCCCCTAGTAGAGTCATGGAACGATGATAACTGCGAAGATGGACAATAGTGGGACCACTCCCTCCAAACTTCTAGACATTCGGCATCTTGAACTTCTCGAGTAACCTTGCTTTAGGATAAGGAGACATATGAGTGTAGTCCATGTAATTTCCAGAGATCCTGACTTGGTCAAACTTCTTGGTGAGCATCTTAAGATCTTCTTTGACTTTGTTCAACTCCTCCTCCTTTGGATCAGCAACCATAGGCAAGTTAGCCATAAACTAGGCAATGTTTGGCATTGGAAGCTGGGCAGGCGGCGACCCATTAGCAGGAGGGGCACGCGGAGCGTGCTGATATTCTTCCAAGACCCAGATGGTCTCGGGTGGACCCATGGCATGAGGGAACAGGGACTCGGGCTCTTGAGGAATAGGACCTTGGTTTCGTTGCATTTCTCAGACCTCAGCTTGGAGGTTTTCAATCTTGGCCACGAGATGAGCTAGGACTGTCGGCAGATCCGGTTGTATGACTGGTGCTTGATATGCATTCTCCATGGAGGATGGATGGATTCTAGATTCGGAAGAAGTAGTAGAGGAACGGATGAAACTCCGGGGTGATTTGACTAAAGACCTAAGCCAATAGGGAGCCAGGCCAAGGGCGTGCGATCAACCTGAGAAGGCGCAGGATGAGATTTATTTTTTTGAAAAAAGGGAAGAAACTATTTTTGGATTTTTGATAAAAATGGAGAAATGGTTTTGGATTTTTCATAAAGAAGGAATAAATGTTTTTGGTTTTTTGATAAAGAAGGGAGAAATGTTTTTGGATTTTTGGAACTCAGCATGATTATTATGATTATCATGTTCTCACTTGTATTTAATTCTCCTAAATGCAATGCCGGACGGGACCCGAGCCTGGAAAAGTGGGGGTCTTAATATATGCAAAGCTACGTTTGGACTTGTAACCAGGCTCGCGGACAGAGTCCCGTTTTAAAAATGCACGAAAGTCGGGCGAAAGATCGACCCAAAATTTTGGCAGAGTTTCGGGTCGAAACCGGCAATCTAAAGTGCGTGTCCTAGATTTGATACCTATATACGGGTATGCAGTTGGTTGGGTGAATCGGCATGGGTTCTCTCTTTTGGCGTGGCTTCCACGATATACGTCTTGCTCTTGAGGGCAATCGGTACGTGTGGACAAGCCATTTGATATACCTAAGTGTACGTGAATTGCCTCACCATAAACCTCGTGGGGACGGTACGTGTGAGAGCGAATTTGATATACTCGGCGTACGTGAACGAATTCCCTACGATATACCTCCCGTCATGACTTCGGTCAAGCGGTACGATGTGGGGGAACCATTCGATATACGTCGAAGGTACTTGGCCAATGGAAGGTGAGAGTCATATCGCTTAGGCTAACTGCGACCTGCCGGACCAGCGCCCATCACGAAGTGACCCTCCAGCTACTGGGTAAAATTTGGTCAATAGAAATGCTCTTTGGTGATATCGTGTGAATCATGCATGATTCTCTTATTAATATCTTATGATGAGAATGCCTTTCTTGATTATGCCAAAACAGGGAGCCAAGTACAAGTACCCCAAAAGGTACACCAAGTATGGATGGGTGATGCGTGCAACATGGGGATATACATGTGATCCTAGGTGCACGTGTTGTGAAGTGTACATGGAGAATTTTCTACAAGTGTGTGAACATAAGCATAAGCATGGGATACATATGAAAAAGGGGAACATGTAGATATGGGGGAAAACATAAACAAATATAGCATCCTTGTAAATAGAGTCAAGCCCACAAAATAAATAGAATCCCCAGTAGAGTCGCCACTGTGGCCATCCCCCGATCCCCGCCGCGGAGGGAGGAAGGATCCTTCGGGTCCCGCGCGTCCCCTCTCGGGAGAGCGCTTCGGTCGGCATCGTTTTTGTGAGATGTGAAGAATGTAGAGAGATTCAGAGTCGCCAGTATATTTTACTCAAAACAGACAAAATAAAAAGGGAAAGACACCCCGAAGGATGGCATCCAAAGACATACTGGTGCGTGCGAAACCAAAATGATTCGAAAAGGGTTCGGAGGCTTAGTTACGAAATGGAAAGGTGTTAGGCACCCATTACGCCCTTTCGGTCTCTCATGAATATTTGCTATTTTCCTTTATGTTCCCCCCGTGAGATGTGTGCATGTGTATATATATAGATTGGAGGTAGGAATCTTCAACTTTTATCATGGAAAAGATAAAGCGAGTCATCCGTAGGAAGATATAAGAGTAATATTAAAAAAATAAGATTTACGCGATTACCCCTACGTTGATCGTTATAAGGGAACGATAACGCATATGAGGTAATGCGTCACTAAGAACAAATATATGTATAATATAAGAAAAATGGATTTAGAGAAGATAGAAAATGAGAGAAAAAGTGAGAAAAAGGACTCGAGTCTCGGGTTTTACACCGAGATGCCTATGTAGCCTATAAAGGCATCAAAGTCCACGTAGTTCGCAAGTAAAATGAGGGGATGGGATTTAACCCATAAATCCAAATGGAGAAATCTCTTATTTGTAAGTGTGTGTGCGTGTGTATGTGTGTAGAAAAGGGGTTTTAGTTGTGAGAAAAGTGTGGAAAAAGTGTGAGAATCCCTATTTGGAATTTATGAGCAAACCCTCTTTTTCTTATTTTTTGGGTTTTTATTTATATGAAAATAAGAGATGTGAAATAATACTAGGTAAAAAGTATATTAGGATGTGTGAGATGAGATAATAAAAGTGCTAAGTAATAAAACAACAAGTTATTGAGAATTTAAAAGAATTCAAGAGAAAGTTGAGAAAGTTGGACCTTCTTGAAGATCTTGAGCATGATCTTGAATGTTGGAGAGCAGCCCTTGCACTTGGATGATGATGGAGAGTGGTTAATTCCCCAATTTTGATGAAGAGGATGATGGAAAGTGGAAGTAAAAAGGGGATTTGGAAGTTGAAATCACGCTGCCTTCGATAGAGGTTTCTGGGATTCGTTCAGAGAGATTTCTATCAGATCTGGGCTCCTCTTGCAAATGAGGCCAAGGCCTCCTTTTATAACCCCAGGGGACTACCGATCGGCTTAGATCCCTTCCTGCCTGCCGGCAGGAAGGTGCCAATAGGCAAGTTCTGAGACCTGCCCTTTGGCAGTGTGTTTCAGGGTTTTTCGGAAAATTGGCCGCTGAGGGCAAACTGTTGGTCAGAATCGTACACGTGGCATACCGTTGGAAAGGTAATTCAGAGACCTTAGAAATTCCTTTGGACCTCTCCCGAGTTCAGGAGTTTACTTTGAGTCAAATGTGGCTCGGAAGCGTTTGTCGGTCCATTGGACGGGGAATCGTGCGGACGCAAACGGATCGTTCGTCCGCATGGTAAATCTGAATCGCGCATGGGGCATACATTGGAAAGGTAGGGAGATGTACTTTGACATTCCAAAGAGTTTGACCCGGTTTGGAGAGTTGACTTTGGTCAACCGGGCCCGGGAAGCGCTCGGTGGATCGTTCGTCCGCATGGAAAGTCAGAATTGTGCACGGGATGGACCGTTGGAAAGGGTATTCAGTGTCCTTCAAAGATTCATTCAGCCTCGGTCGAGCTGAAGAGTTGACTTAGGTCAAACAGAGCCCGGGAAAGCCCGGTGGCCTCTAGGTCAGGTTTCTGACGCAAACGACGCATTCGTCCTCATGGTAAGTCGAAATCGCACACGGGTCAGACCGCTGGAAAGGGTATTTAGTGCCCTTCGAATATTCATTAAGTCTCAATCGAGACGAGTAGTTTGAGTTTTGGGTCAAACTGAGCCGGGGGGTGCCCGATGGTTTCCAGGTTAGTACTCGGGACGTGACCTGGGTTTATAGTGATGAGTGGAGGTACTAAGGACCTAAGGAGAGTTAGGGAGGGTAACGAAATGAGGTGTCTACACTATGAATATAGGGGACTGATTTTTGGATGTCACGATTATATGCTTTGGTCTACAGAAATCAATGAACGACAATGCTAGTGTTTAATGCATTGGGGAAAGTTCTTTTAGGATCTGTTATGAAATGTTATACGCATAAGACCTAATAAACATCGATAGTGGAGAGACGTTATTGGATGCTAGGACATCAGTTTAAAGAGTGATTTTTGAACGTGTGGAGTTACACTTTGAGGTCAAATCTATTCCGCTATAAGGCCAGTATAGCCAGGTAATGTTGCGAAAGAAGCACTGAGAAAACTTTTTCACAACAAGTTGATGGGTGGGGCAACATCGAGAAGATTTAATTGCAATTTGGGGAGTAATCGGAAATAATCGTATGATAATATGATCTGTGGGAGAACCTTGAAAGAAAAATATTATATATGTGATGTCTGTGATGTTGTGCAAATATCAATGAGATATAGGGTGTATGGGTGCCCTGGTTAGTGTGATTTCAAAATCATCTTAAATAAAGGAATGTGTAAATAAGCGTGTGGATTATATACCTGTGCGAAAATTAGAAATAAGTGGAAGAGTATAGAAGACTAGAATCCATTTAAGAAGGAAAACAGTTCAACTATTTTTATATTAAGGAGAAAGATCTCCACCGAGAGGAGTGGAAAGGTGATGGAGACACATGTAACAAGATATCTTTAGGCAAGGAAGAAGACACATTTTTGGGAGAGTAGAGAATAGTCTCAATTAGTCATATGCCTAGTATGGTTTTACGCATAGATAAGGTATAGATTCCTACTCACGCGATGTGAATCTTTGAGCTTAGGGATTTGTCTTATATGAGACATAGTGAAGTTGTCTCCGGGTACACCATTTAAGGGTAGAAAAGGCTGATTTGAGGTTATCAATCGAGATTTTTGTAATTTTGCAGTTCCAGGAATGGGATTTACATGCGGATTAGTAAAATTTGTAATTTGGCTATCCAAAGTCAGGGAGAGGTTAGGGTTTTCCATCGAGTTTGCAGAATGGATTTACCAAAATGATTGATTGTTAAATTTGGATATGTTATACGATCGGGCAGTACATCCAACTATTCAATTGAAAAGAAGAAGTGAAACAGTACATGTTTTCGTCCAATATTGTTGTGAATTTGGATGAGACCTTGTAGTCCCACCTCTGGTAAGAAGTGTCAGGAGGCGGTAGGGATAAAGTTACATAGCGTATTAGACGTGTTACCTATAAGTCGATGGGTAAATGGGAAGGGACTAGGTAGTAGGAAAAATTGAGGAATGTGCATTCTAGATTTTGGGTAATTTGGGAGTAGTAATTACCACTGATAGAGTTACGTGTGATACCTCGTAATCGTTTAGTATCTGAGTGATACTTTTGCAGAACCTATGGGAAAAGTATTGCTATCCAACCTTTGGTTGGTAAAGGGTGGGGAAATGACAAACTGCTAGGACTCGAAATGAGTTGTGGTCCATCAGTGGGATTGAGTAAGTTATGTCTTTCGATATAATTCAGGAACGTAATGAGGAGTACGTTACCATGCGTTGAAGGTGGAAGTCTGACATGCATAGTCAGGAATTATTACGGGTAATTGCCCAAAAGAAAGTCACGTGTTTGGAAACGAGGAAATTGGCACCCATGTAGGAGGGGAATTTCTTAATATAAAGATAGTAGAGCCTGTGGAGTATAGGCTCATCATTTGAGGCATTGCATGGTCGGGGACCATCGAGTTAGAGATTGGTGACCATCGAGAGGGCTTCCTAGCATGGCCCACTAGAGGAGATTGATTTGAAGCTAGACATCTCATATGAGGAAAGATCTAAGTTTATTTTGGGTCGCAGTGAGAGAAAGATACGATCTAAGGTGGTGCCACTAGTCAGAGTTTGGTGGGGACATAATAGTATTGACGAGTCTACGTGGGAGCGGGAAGATGATATGCGAGAGTAGCATCCAGAGTTATTCGCCACAGGTATGACCTAATTTCGAGGCCGAAATTCCTTGGGGGGGGGGGGGGGGGGAGTATGTAACACCCCCGTATTTCTGTGCATTTAATATTTAATTAATTCAGGTAAATTTAAAATTACTTGCGTGTCGTAATTTAAATTAAATTAATTATGGTAATATTTATTTAAATATTAATCGGAGAGTAAAGGGTTAATATTTATGAAATTAAATTACTAAATGAATAGTAATAATTTATTTATGTCATAACGTGTATTAGTGACGTGGCATTTATTTATCTCAACCATGAGTCAGATATAGACTAAGTTGGCTGTGAGATAGGAACTTTTAATAGATTAATTCAGATGTCAATTCTGAGTGCATGATTGAGTTCAGATGGGCCGAGATAGTCGAAAAAGTGTACTTGGGATGGTAAATGGGTCACAGGGTATTTTCGGGCATAGTCGGGCCCACACGGGGGTATTTGGGTCATTTTAATTAGGCCCATGTAACTAAAAACGTGATTAGGAGATATAAACCTAGATTTAGGAGTTGTGGGCAGTCATAACTCATTTAAGAGAATGTGAGAATGTAGAAAAGCAAAGAGGGAGGACTCTTGGGAACCAAAGAGGAAGAACAAGAGAGGTATTTTTCATCGGGCAACAATCTCTACACCAAAGGGTTAATCAGACACTACAAATCCTAAGGCAAGTGGTTAAAGTTTCGTTGAAATTAATTGCTTTTTTCAATTCATATCATAGTAGGTGTGTAAACAAATAATTTTTGGGTTGGATTGACACAAATTGGGTTTTTAATTTGTGGATGTTACGAATAAAATTTTGGGACTGAAAAGGATTGTTAAATTCGTATTATGTTGTGAGTCATTAATGAAGAAATGAGGAAGAATTTATACTATAAAGAATTTAGGAGAACCATTTTATAATCTCGAATTTATGTTGTTGAGTGTATAAATTTGTGACTGAAAATAGTTAAGATGGTTTTGGTTGTTAAAGGTTTACAGTAATGAATTCTGGGAAACATCATGGTTTGAGGTTGTCCATGGCGTTGAATTGAATGAAAGAGAAGAGAGAGAAAATTTCTTAAGATCATCCAATGACCTGAGTTCTGGTTCGAGCGACGCTTAATGTCGTTCAGACGACGTGTTAATCTCAATCGAATGAGATGCTTATTTCGGTGACTTTTGTTCTTTTATACTGCTTGGGATGATGATGAAATTTAAAGGTTAAATTCATATAGCAGGTTCACTTACTTTTAGCCTAAGTTGTTTGAGGTCTTGAAGGGACAAACAATAGGATGTATGTGGGATTACATAAATGTGGAAAAATGAGCATTTAAAAGAACAAATTAATAAGTGTGTCAAACTTATTAAGGGGAATTTAGGCAATAAATTCGAATTATTTAATTACGGGCCAAGTGAGCGAGTCCGGGTATACTGGTTGAGTAACGCCAAGGTATTAAATTAATTATTTAGAGAAATAGATCATTTGGAGTCAGAATATAGACTCGGATAATATTAAGATACGGGCCAAGTGAGTGAATCCGGCTATATTGGTTGAGTGATACCAAGGTAATAAATTAATTAAATTTATGTCGGAAACTGGACTCGGGAAGGTAATAAATTAATTAATGGGCAAATTAATTAAATTAGAGTCGAACCATCGACTCAAAAAAATATAGGCTAGTGCTACGGATTTTTGTTTACGGTAAAGACGGGATTTAAATTATAGATATATATGGTGTGTGATAGTATATATATATATATATATATATATATATATATATATATATATATATATATATATATATATATATATATATATATATATATACTGTGTCCTTATAAATATAAGTGACTAGATATTTATTTAAATTATATACTCTAGTGCTATCAGAGGAGGTTGCGCGATATGGGTGAATCCCCTAGCTTGAGGAGTAGGAAGATTATATCCCCAGGTCATAGCATCATATTTCAGATGTGGTGCATTGAGATGATGTCCTCATACTCGGGGGAATATGGCCGCCTCCATTACGTTTATTATTTACGTTCCGATTTTGTGGACCATAGTTGTCTCGGAACTCCAGGTGGGACTGAGTAGCCTGGGTTCATAGCACTTTAGATATTACATCCGGTGAGGTATTACTCGATAGGATGGATTATATATATATATTCAACATATGTGTGAATGTTGTAATATAGTGTTATGTATATAATGGGAGAAATAATTATATACGGGTAATCTAATACATGGAGAACAATTGTATTTATTATATAACTAGTGTGAATGTTATATGGACTTAAAAGAAATATGATTATTTAAGTTAAAGCAATAAATAACTTGTATATCATATTTTAAACATGCTCGAGTTAGAGTAGTGTGTCAGGATTTTTTTTATCAAGAGATAGTTACGGGATAGATGACTAAGGGTTATAGAAAATGCGTTAGGTGTGCACATTAGTTGAGGGGTGAGTATGTCCTCAAGAGAGTGCGACACTAGCTTAAATATGAAGAGCATTCATGCATTTTAAATTATTGTCATTTAATCACTTGTTAAATATTTTAAAAACGTTTTAGGTTCTAACCCTTGCTAGCAAATATTTTCAAAACCTTTTAGGTGTCCTTCCACAGGGACGCCAGATTTGATTTCACTCTAGGGATTCGCAGCTACAGTATGTATGGATGTTGCAGGATTTGGATAGACGCTTCTCTCATTTTATTCCTAGTTTAGGAATGTTATCCCAATCTATTTCGAGCGTGTTGCTCACAGTACTTTCAGTTTATTTCATTTAAGATTGTATGGGATTAATTGCTTTCTTTTAGTTATTTTGATTTTGGATTTAGCCGATGATTTATTCAGCAAGACTTTGTTTTAGTTATTTGATGAGATGATTTAACTCTATACGTATATGATTGTTTTATTTTTTCCTCATTATATTTTGTCTTGGTTATTTAATAAGATAAAATTTGTCACCAGCTTGATTCAACTAATAGGTGATTAGTAATTAAAAAAAATTTCAACAGTGATGATAAGAATGAATCAGATGAGAAAAATGTTTTAATTTAATAAATGACTGATCACCCGGTGTTTAATTAGTGGGGGTGTCACAAAAATATTTATTTTATTGTTTAATTTCTGAATTTGAACTATTAAGGTTTTAAACATGCTAAATAGTGTCTTTTAACTAGAATTGGAAGTGGTACATGCTTTTATAGTACCGCACCGTTTTGGTAAGAGATAAATGGTTTTAGTTTTATATTTTTAATACATAAAACCAAATTTACCAAAATCAAAATTATCATAAAAAATTTGGTTGGTTTTGGTGTCTAGGAAAAAAAAGATTTATCGAATGTACCATACCAAATTTATTGTACTGGATTTACCGTACCGAATTTAACATACCAATTTACCGAGATGAAGAACTAGAAATACCAAAAAAATGTGCTTATATATATATATATATATATATATATATATATTATCAAACCCTTCATTTTAAATCGATCTCAACCGTTCATTTGATATAAAATCCAAAACCCCAACCACTTCTCTCTTTTCAACTCTCCCAAAGCAGTAGCATAAAGAGCCAAGCCAGAAAAGGTACACACCTACGATATTATTCCCCTCCCCCTCCCCCTCCCCCTCCAGTCTTCCCCTACCTCTTCGAGCTTCCCTAACCTCCGACACAACAAACACACATAAGGACAACACACACGCACACATAGGTCACCCAACATAACAACCAACACATATTTTGATGTAATAAAAATTTAGTTTATTGAATCACTTAAGGTTGTGTAATACTAGTGTTTTTAATCACTAAACTATAGTTTGTTGAACCACTAAACTTATTTCAACAAACTAAAGTTTTAGTGTTTCCCAACTCTATGTGTATATTTAGTTTGCATTTTGTCACAAATATGGCTTTTGATACTTTTGTATGCTCTTGATCCATATGGAAACAGAGAAAGTTATTGAGCTCATCATCTCTTGATTCATATCGGCCTCTGATTTATTTGAATAAAACTTTCTTTTGTTCAAACACGAGGATGTTAAATTACACCTTAAAGACATACTCTAAATTCAAACAAACTTAAAAAAGTATGTTTTTAAGATATTTAAATTTTTAAACACGCAACAAAGGAAATAATTTCCTAAATCTGATTTTCTATGGACTAATCTAAGACTAACAATATCTGATTTGTGTAATAATATCTTATTTTTGGTGGAATAATGAGATTAACAATAACTGATTTTCTTTGTACTACAAATTATTATGAAAAAAATTATGTATTTACCTAAATATGAAAAATCATCATAATTATGTATTTATTCATATTTGAAAGCCATCACAACGTGTTCAATTTTGTTTTTGTAGGTTTGACTCAACAATGGTTTTGAAAGGCGGTGATTGTGGGCTTTTAGCTACCTCGGCAGTGATGGGAAAGATAAAATGGACAAAAAAATGGGAGTACGATAATAATGAATATTTTGAGCATTATGCAAAGATTGAGAGAAAGGGGAAAATTTAGTGCATATATTGCAAACAACGTTTTCCAGACATTGAGTTGATATTTGGGCTCATTTGGGAGATTACATTGAATGGAATCATGTTGACCGTGTTCGGGCTAATAAAAAACATGCTAAATATAAAATTAACAAATGGTATGTCTTAAGGACCTCTACCCTAAATAACTTATGTTAATTTGCTCAAGATGTCGACAATGGGGCTTAATAATATGGATTAGGGTAAAACATAGGATTATTTTTTTAGAGGGATTACAAATAGTATCTTTTTGTTATGAAATAAATTAAATAATATCTTTTTGTTAGTACTTTCAAATGTTTTATCTCTCTAGCCTTCTAACTTATATTGAAGTACAAGACATGTTAAGTCTTTTTGTATTAAAGTGTTATTAACTTATTAGTAATGACCAAGTGTTTTATACTTTTATTTCTTGTATGTATTATCCCTTATTTATTATTTGTTGTATCTCATACTTATTATTTGTTCTATCTTTTGAATTTGTCATTAAATATTAGTGATGGATGAAACAAATAACAATGATGTTGAAATAAGCAAGTGCAGCACTGAAGTGAGTGAAAAACGAACGAAGGGAGGTACTAAAATTATCATAACCAAGGTAGTTCTCTCATTTGCATTCATATGAATAGACATATAGTTGATGGTAAATATATGAATACTTATGATTGTCTCCATTGTGGAACAAGGTTTAATGCCCCTTCAACTAATGGAACTACTTTATTATGAAATCATCATAAAAGGAGATGTAAAAAATATTCACAATCCAAAATAACTGACAAACAAACAGATAATACAATTATAACACCTTGCCGCGGACCTTGACAACACAGGGCGCGACCCTTCTCACCACAGGGCGTGGCCCTTCTCTATAGAGGGTGCGTCCCTTCTCAGCACAGGGTGCGACCCTTCTCAATACAGGGCGCGACCCTTCTCAGCACAGGGCGCGACCCCTTTGGCTCTATCCTGATGCAGGATGCAACACTCATATTACTTGCCTTACAGGTCGCATCCCTCTCCATTACGACAACTCCAGATTTTATGTACGTCACGTGCTCAGAGCATGTGAGCATATCTCCTATAAATAGAGGACCATACCTCGAAATGAGAGGGAGATCGATTCCCCTCACCTGATCAGATTCCACAATACCTGGCGAAACCTTGCCAAATTCTCTTTACATAACCTCAACGTACAGCTTGGGGTCTACTCACCTACATTGTAGTCATATCTCCGGCACTCCCGGAACCGCTACAGTCATGTATTCTTCTCTCTCATCTATCTTGTACGCCTTTAATGGCATTGTAAACTTGTATTACAATATGAATATAATGAGAGTAGAGAACCAAAGGGGACGTGGGCTCATTTTTATAGCCGAAACACTCTATATCTTGTGTTAATGTATCCTTACGTGCTTTACTTATTTATTATACACTTTTCTCTCGGTTTGCTGGTACGGGAATGACAAGTGGACGATTTCTCGTATCATCAATCTGGCGCCGTCTGTGGGAAGGAACTCAAAAAACTAATTGGAAGTTTATTCAAGATATAGCTCGCAAGACTTGCGAAAATGATTATTCTTTGTGAACTTCCATTTAGTTTTGTTGAAAAAGAGGGTTTTCGATTATTTATAAAAGAGTTAAATCTTAGGTTTTATGTAGTTTTCCGACCCATTATCACAAAAGATTATTGACAAATTTATCTTGAAGAACATGAAAAATTGAAGCATTATTTTATGACTTCCTTTCCATGTGTCTCCATCACCACTGATTTCTGGACATCTATCCACAAATTGGGGTATATGTGTCTTACCGCTCATTATGTGGATAATAATTGAAAGTTACAAAATAAAATCATTATATGTTTTGTATTTCTACGCCCACATAAAGGTGAGGTCATTTCTAAAGTCGTGGAGTCATGCTTGCTAAGGTGTGGTTTAGAAAAGTTGACAATAATCACCCTTGCTAATGCAAAAAATAATGATAGGTGTGTTGACGACTTGTGAAAAAGATTTAACAAAATAAGTGGCTTGTTGTTGGGTGGGGAGTTTTTTATGTGATATGTTTTTAACACATTTTGAATCTTATTGCGAGGGACGGGATTCTTGAGATTAAGGAGATAGTGAAGCGAATTCGTTGGAGTATGAAATATGTGAAGTTCTCCATAAAGTTTGCAAACATTTAAGATGTTTACCTTAGAATAAAAGATAACATCAATAAAGTGTGAATGCCTAGATGTGAAAACGAGGTAGAATACTACTTACCTCATGATAGGTGCGATAGTGCAATATCAAAAGGCATTCAAAAGTCTTGATGACAAGCATTATATAAACATAGTGGGAGTTAGTATCAAAGGGGGTGGTGTCATGTGTGAGAGTGTTTAGAAGACATTAAAAGCTTTGCACACATTTTTGAAAGAATTCTACCTTCCAAGAAAACATATTTTTGGTTCTGATTATATTCAAATTTTTACTTTGATGAAGTAAATTCCATTAAAGACTTTCTCTTAGAGTATTTGAGGTTATTTTTAGGCTATTATGAGGATTTTTTAGACCATTGGAATATTATTTTTTGGTTTTAAAGGCTGGCTTTAGGGTTATTTTTATGTTATTTTTTAACTGCTTTTTTGAATCTTGTTTTGGAGGCGGTTTTAAAGCTTTTAAGTGATATTTTAAGCCTTCTTAGTACCTTTTAGTGTTGTTTTATGCAATTTTTAGGACTATTTATCTAAATTCTTTTCACATTATTTTTTGTTTTGTATTGATTTATAGGGGGGGAAATAGAGGCAAAGTAAAAGAATGAAGATACGAGAATTGATAATAATAATTTAAGAGTTCCGTGTTACTTTGAGTTTAGTTTTCATGGTGTTGTTTTATTTGGACTTTGGAAGAAATGATTTCGGATGATTATAACTTTTAATTTAGAGTTTTATGTGTATGGATTCAAAGTGGACACAATTAATTATGACATTTAGTTTATGCTTAATGCTCATATTATTTTTAGTGCAATTTATATTAGATTTAATTTTTAATGAATGAATTTAACCAAAATTTTAAAATGTTGTGCCAAAATTGTGACATAGTCTATCAGAATCATAATATCGAAACTTGTATCGGATTTACCGAATGCATAAAACCTACTTGTAATTTTGGTATTTATTGAAAAATAACCCAAAAAGAAACACAATTACCTAAACAAAAAAACCTGAAATTACGAAAAATACCGAAATATCGGCTGATTTGGTTTTGGTTTCGATTTTGGTATACCATCCTATAAATTTTTTACCAATGGTTGTACCATCCAGATTATAATTTTGGTATTGTTAAGGAGTCATGAGTCATGCCCAACCAAAACGTACGGCTTCCACCCTTACCTTTAACCAATTATAAGTGAAAAACTCATGAACATGTACAATATCGAATCCACTTTTACAAAATTTAATAAGAAGCCCAAGCCACTTTTTTGCAAAAAGATTTGCCCATAATCTCTTGTAACATCTATTAGAGTATTTTTCTAGGTATTGTACAATGTTATAATATACATGTGAACTTATACATTATGATGTTGTATAGTAAATTGTGGGTATTGTCCAATACCATAATGTATACTCAAAGCATTATTTAAGACGTGACTAAAGGTTCTTTACTTTAAGATAACTATGTAAAATTCATGCATACATTAAAAAAATCACACATATAGAAAAAAATGTTGTTTGACCTTATTCTTAAATCCTTTGATTATATGAAAAAGAAAAAATATCTATGAGGGAAAAAGCTAAATTTTCCCATTAAAGTAAATATACAACCTTTTATTGTTTAAGTGGATTTTATGGACATTTTAATATTTTTTATACAAACTAAAAATAAATTATGAACAAAATATTAAATACCTATTTAACCATTAAGTTATTAAAAAAATATTTTACATATTGAACCTTTATTGTTTAAAAGTTGTTTAAATCCAACCTTGTGTTAAAAATCGTTAAAATTAATAGAATGGGTAGAAAATGACCTCTTTTTCTTAAAACTACAGGGTCCAAATAGGTAACTTACTCTTTATTTTACTATCTATTATTTTATATATGTTGAATTAAATAAATAAACTTAAAAATGTTAAATAAACTTGGAATATTTTAAACCTTATTAAAAAGAGGGCTAAATGCAAATTTGACCAAGATGTTTAGGGTGATTTTAAACATTGACCATTTTGATTTAATTTTTGCAATGTTAAGTCTCGCGTTTCAATTTTTAATAAATTTTGGCATTCAATAACTATCCGTTAGAGAACTTTTGTTATATCCTACATGACACTCAAGGTCAACCCTTTGATTAATTACCAACCAATTATATATTGACATGTGTTTCAACCTATTAAATAATTAAAAAAACCAAACCCTCTTCAAAAGAAATAAAGAAAAAACATTAAAAATATAGAAAACAAAATTTAAACCATATTTTTATAAATAAAAAAATTGTATTTTTTTTTTATAAAAATCGTATTTTTTATTAAAAAAAACTTTATTTTTTAAATGAAATAAAGAAAAAAAGATATAGAAGATATAGAAAGAAAAAAAGAAAGAAAACATAAAAAAAATGTATGTTTCTTTTTATAAAAATCGTTTTTTCTAACTATTAAATAATTGAGAAAAATAAAAAATAGAAAAAGAAATAAAGAAAAAAATGGAAAAAGTATAGAAGAAGCATAATTTTTTTTAAAGAATATTTTTTATTAAAAAAATTGTATTATTATCAAAATTGTATTCTTTCAAAAAACATCAGTTTTATAAAAAATGTTTTTAAAAAAATTATTTTTATTAAAAAACTGTATTAAAATACAATTGTGTAAAGAAAACTTGCTTTTGTAGGAAATATTTTTAAGAATGGATTTTTACGAAAAAACTATTGTGGTCATTACAATTGAAAAAAAATATGAAATTTTTTAATAATATAGTTTTTTTTTTATAAAAGTTTGGTTTTAAAAAAATAAGGCATTTTTTTTTATAAAGTAGTATTTTTTAAAAAAAAATAGTTTCTCTATATTTTTTATTTTTTTATGTATTTCTTTCAATGAGCTTTTGTTTTTTTTAATTATTTAATTAGTTAAAGCACATGTCAATGTATAATTGGTTAGTAATCAGTCAAAGGGTTGATTTGAGTGCCTTGTATAAATTCGTAGAAATTCCCTAAGAGATGGTGAACGACTATCGAAATTTGTTAAAAATTGAAACGCGAGGGTTATCATTGCAAAAATTGAAACAAAAGGGTCAAGGTGAAAGTCACCCCAAACACCAGGGTAAATTTTTCATTTAAAAATAAATGTATATTAAATTTTAAACCATCTAATAAAAGTTTCTAAATATTTAAATTTTTATTTACGTACTGTTAAATATCAAGTAAAATTGTCAATTAAATATAAATATTTATTTTTGAGGGTATTTTGGGGTTCATTAGTCTTCTTAATTTAGGGTTGGGGTATAAAGTTTTCGCTATTTAAGGTAGGAAGCCATTTTTATGTTAAACTATTAGATAACTACATGACTATTAAATTATAGGTAACACTAGAGCTACTCCTTTTGGGTACCCCCTTTTGTTACCCCGGCATGATAGTGTTGTACCTTGCTTTATTTTTTATGTCCTGGCGGGACCCATACAAGTAAAGACAAAATAATATACAACACTTTGAAGCCGGGGATAACAAAAGGGGTAGCCCTAATATTATTATTTGTAAGGACCGTTCGAGTTGAAGCCTTAGATGATATCGATATTTTAGGATAGAAACATAACGACAAATAATATTTGTGGAAATTAAAAAAACCATATGATACCGAATATTTTAATCATACACAATTGCAAATTATAATGAAAAAGGGATCCAAGATTTTACTCCATATTACCCATAAGAGGAAATAACTCATACCATATGTTGCTTCCTTTTACCACCCAATATCACCCACAATTGGATTTTTTAACATCCTCCATTCTCTCTTCCTCTCTCTAATATTCAACTGTTATTTATACCCAAACCTCACCACCTTCACACCCTCAAAGATTCAAACCATTTTAGACTTTATCATCCAACTATTTAAGGTACTCATTCTTATTTAATATGGTATATGCGGTTTATCTTAGGTTCACTACATTATCAAACCATGGGTTAGCCTTTGCTTGTTCACAAATTAGTGTAAGCTTTCAACTAAAAGTAGTATAATTATTTAAAAATCGCTAAATAACCTTAAAATGTGGTATACAAATGAAAGGAAATACCCTATAATTCTTTTGTAACATTCGAAGTTTTTGCAACTTTGGGATCCCAATTCCAAGAAAGACGAGAATTACTCGGTGTCTCTATCAAGAGTCATTTTTCTTTTTATTTAAAAGGGTTTAATTGGGGGTCCAGACGACGGCTTCTGAACTAACCTATCAGTGTCCAGATCTCGAGTAAATCCATAATCATTTGTGGTTTATCGAAATAAGCAATCCCTAATTCATCTAACTAATTAGGCTTAATCGGGGTTTTAATCTCACATTTGAAGCTTTAACTTGTTATGAGGACCTTGAATTGCAAGCTTACATTCGTTATTAGTGTCATGATTTGTTTTTTTTATACTTACAACTCATGTCTCTTACCTCGTTTAATGATTAAACCGCATTTTATTTCACATTAATCAATGAAATCTCGGAAGGCATATTTAAGGAGTAGGAGAAAGCCAACAAATGCATTTGAGAGGAAGCATCAGGAAGAACTCCATGTTATATTACATGGGAAAAATGTCCCTAAGGTGAGAGACGTGCAAAATCCTGCTTGTGTGCATGTTACCAGGCCTACCAATATCCAGGTGGAGATTGATCCTATAAATATCATTGGGTATAATAGTGATGATGGACATCCTGAAACTGAAAATTAGCATGCTAAATTTGGTGAGGAAGGACCATCGAGTAATACAAAGTAGTGGCAACATCTCAAGATTATGGTGGACCTGAGGATTTTTAATTGCTAAACACTTCACTCATCGTATTGAATATGTGATATGGGCTAGATCATATTAAAACACTCGATGATATTCATACATTACATTTAAAGTTAATTATTTTTAATAACTAAAGTAAATATTTTTAATGTGGGTTGAACATGGGCCTTTCTTGTGTGTCAACCAATGGGCTAAAATGAATGATTCGAATATAAGAATTCTTTGTAAAGGAGAATGGGAAACGGTTGTGAAGTCCAAAGAGTTGTGAGAAATAAATAGCTTTATATAGAATAAACATTGATTTCAGTAGTTATTGAGAGTTGGCATTCCGCGACTAACAATTTTCATAAGCCACTCAGAGAGATGACAACCAAACTTAATAAAATTGCCCGATACTAAGTTTCCCTATAGTTAGAAATCCAATATGCAAAGATGAGGGTGGCAGGGAATTGTCACCTAATAAGGCCGTAGAGTTTTTGGTAGACTGTTTGGGAGTTTCCAAAGTATAGGAGAAAGAACAATGTCATCAAATAAATGTTGTAAGGTTTAAATGGATTGTCGATATGTTCAAGAAGATGTCCAAAGTTATTGATGCCTTGGCGGAGCAACTTGAGTATTATGAAAGGGCCTATTTATTACACATTATTCCGTGCACCGTCTCTCTAGACAAGATATAGAACAAAATTTATGTCCATTACTTTCAAATTCAAAAGAATCTAGATAAGGTTAGGATATTGCGTGGGGTAAATGGAACATTTCTCACTTATACCAACAACTTGTCATTGCATCTAGATTAAGAGTAAAGTAGATGAGTGGTTATTTATCTCTTTATAGGTAAATTAAGCAATATCGTTGTTGCAACCACGATGTTTGTGTATATCTTTATAAATATCAAATAATATTGTGTATTGTTTATGTAGTCATGGATTATGAACATTTCAAAGGACTGAGAGCTTTCTTGAATATGGAGTTTAATAACACAATTTAAAGAATTTCTTGGTGGGCATTGCGACCAGTCTTTGAGAAGAATGCAATTTCATAGCTCTTTAAATACCAAGAATAACTTTATGGCATGACAGCTAGTAATGTAAGAATTTTGTTGGTTAATACTTTAGCAGTTGTTAAACTTTATATAAGTCTTTAGGTTTGTTGGTATCTGTATAAGGACGAGGGAGATACTGACCCATTCCATGAGGTTGATTTTACGATATCATTATAATTTTCTTTGATGTTGTGGTGTCGTACTACCTAAAGCGCATGTTGGGTAAATTGGGTCGTGTTTAAATCATTCTTAGGAATCTAGTCACACTTATCAAAGTGGAGATTGGAAATAAAGTTTCTAGATGTATATTTAAGTTTGATATCAAAATAGTACCGAGAGAATTGGAAAAACCATTTGCTTTCAAAGAAGTCATGTTCATTACTTATCTCATACGTATGGTATTCCAGTGAATATTATATATCTTAGTACTTGACATTCTCCTATTCGATCGTCTAAAACACCATCCATCCCCAATTTGGAGGGAAAAAAATCATCAATTGTAAAAATTTTAATTTTATCAATTCGACTTAATTTGATATTCTTTAATTGTGATAATTACGAGGTTAATTTATTTTACAATCTGATGAAGTTCGGAGGTAGATGGAGTTGTTTCCTAGAAACATTGAGAGGGGGACGCTACTTAAACAATATACTAAAGCATATGAAATCCTTTTAGTAACAACTCGGATTCGTCATCGACAAGAGAGAGGAAAAAATAAGAATGAAAACAAAAAAAAAGGTGTCGATAAATGAGAGGTCCAACCCTAGCACATGAAATTCACCACGAATGAGTTGGGTCAAAACCCTAGGAAGTCGCTAAGCTACGTGACTCAAATCAAAACCCTTTCTTAGTTATTGCATATTGTCATTTTTTGCTTATTGTTATGATTTCTCTAATGTTGTTAGGAGAATATTTTATTTAGACATGTGCATATTTTATTTCTATTTTTTGATATTTCTTGAAAACGTTTTTATGAAAAGAAAAATGTTGAAATCGAATTTTGCAAACTTATGCTTGAATGTTTACTTGAACTTTATGTGAACCGATATTATGAATTAATATTTGAAAATCTGTTTTGTAAGTTTTTCAGTAAAATTAATTTATTGATATTTGAAATCTTGTTTTGTAAATATATTCTATTTTTTTAACTATTTGTGTTGATGTGAGTTCTTGCATGTTGCGCATTTTAGAACATTTCACTACACTACACAAATTGCAGTTCACTAAGACCACTGGTACCCTGAGTTACGTGAGTTAACTCTGAGAATAAGGACTGTGGATAAATCAAGAGTGAAGTCTACATCAAAGAAGTTTTTAGTTCTACATCTCCATTGAATCGGGATTATCGTATTTGGTTTTTCTAGGTAATTACTATGTGCTTTCTTTGTATTTGGAAGTTGTACGTTTGATTCTTTTTCGTAGTGAGATTTTTTGTTTTACTCCATAAAGGGAGTTGTGGATGTTTACCCTAGATTTGAGATTTTACCACATTAAAAATCACGCATGTTATTCTTCCTTGCCTCACCTCCTTCTATGTGTGATTTGATATTAAAAATGTGATATAAGATTTATATTTTTGATTTAGAATAATTAATCATATAAAGGTAATATAAATCAGATTATTATTAATTTGACATTAGAATAAATTAGATTTTATTGATTTAACTTTTGCATGTATGAAAATCTAACTAGGTCCGATAATAATGTTTTTCTTATTTTGATTATATATATGGTATTAGAAAAACTTTCATGAAATCAGAGTATTGCACGTATGAGAATTTATTCAATGGTCTGTACACCCCCTCCCATATTAAAAAGTTCAGGGGTCCGTTTTTGTTAACATCTCACATTTTTACTCTCGAGAGGTTGGTTTATGCCCCATCTGACCCTTACCATCCTACATTACAAAAGCTTCATGTAGCTTCGTAGTCATTAGAGTAGAAATATCCTTAAGCTTTTGAAACATTGCCTATGACTATCATCTGTTGAACCTATATGTTTGGTGTTCATAATCAACCTCTCGGTACTTTTCTAAATTGGGGATCCTTTTTATTTGTTCGAATCATCATCCAGTTATCCCCAAGGTATCAAATGACCCTCCATTTGATACATTACCAATTAGTGAGAGCATAGGAGGCCAAAATAGTTCGTAATACATGGTCACGTGCCTTCATATCCATCCCAAAAATGTCATATTGTTACTTTCCTATAATTTCATATCAACCCAACCCATTAGTTCGGTAATAATTGGGGTAATATGTTCATGCTTTATTTTAAGAAAGGAAGTATCATATTATTTTTATATCTTTATTTTTTCCAACATCAAGAGATTTTTTATTCTGAACCACGCCTAGTCAAACTCTTATTGAGAGTTATCCAAGTGGTTCCTCAACTTGCCATGTGTAACTCCACATCTTTTGGTTGTTGTGTTCCCACAATGTTTATTAAAATTCATCCACGCATAAATGAAACACTCCTTTAAATGATACCATGTACGAATGATGTACTTAAGGGTGTTTGGGTAAGCTACCTAATCCATATTGAACATGAGAACGTGTGTGATTGCATTCAAATGATCAAATTATATATAAAACCCTTTTAGCACAAACAAACCCTAAACATGCAGCAGTATGTGATTGAATAAGATGATAATCTAAGCAAGAACATTCAAACACATGCAATTAAGGAAAAATCCCCCACAGGGGCAAAACCATTTATTTTCACTATAATTTGTAAGAAAACGGCTTACAATCGGATTACAATGAAAATACAAGTTGACTAAGAATTACCCTCAGGTATTGGATTCTGTAGTCGCGGCTGGAATTATCCCTTTCCAGTAGGGCTGCAATGGAGAAGAAGAAGGGTCTCCTCCACAAGGGTTGAACTGCAAAAACTGCGTTCCTGGGTTACCAAAAGGATTCACAAATGAATGGAATTTGTGTGAATTAAAATACCTGGAGTATTGGTACTCAATAGGTGAAGACTTAGGGCTTTCTCTACTCTGAAAATCGTGTGTAGAAGTCTTAGAAAAACCACTTCCCGTAGTGGGATTAAATAGGAGAACTTGAGCCCTAAAATTCGGAACATGATCTGAACACGATCTGTTTGAAATTATCCTCGTCGGATCGGTCCGGTCTCTTTAGGCGGATCGGTCCGTTGACATCGGATCGGTTCCTTTTTGAAGGCGGATCGATCCGGTTGGCATCGGATCGGTTCGGCTTTTTAGCTTCATCGGTTCGCTATGGATGCGGGGTACACTGGCCTCACCTCAGCAGGCGGATCGGTCCGGTCTCTTTAGGCGGATCGGTCCGGATGAACCGGATCGGTTCTTTTATCTGGGCTGGATCGGTCCGGTCTGTTCCCCTTTTGATATTCGGATTCCGTTGATGAGTGTATGATTCTTGAATTTTCTCAACGGTGTAACGGCGTACAACATATAAACTGCTAATGGACAAAAATGTCCTTACAAATCTTCCCCTATGTCTATGCCAGTACATACATAAAAGCAACCATCCGAATTATCAAAATAAAAATGCCTATACAAATCTACCCTTCCATGAACCCAAAACTGAAAGAGTACAAGTGAATAAGACTACAGCGTTTGGTCTTCAAATCTGCAGGAATCTCAACGCTTTTCTCATCAGGGTGTGCAATTCAGTGATCATCAAAGTAGTACCAACACACATGAGATAGAGCAAAATACCACGTGACATATCGAGTTTGAAGTGAGATAAACATATAGATAAACATATATACCAATTTATGAGCAAACTCAACAATTCAAATCTCCCCATAATATGATAATTCTTTCTCCCCCTTTTTATGATGTCCCCAAATAGACAAATGAGAGAAATAAATCAAATAGCAAAATCGGGGTGTCACAAGTATAATATCACACCATGAATGAACACAAAGCAACCAAGACGATGATAGCGTAAATGAAGAGATGTGATCAAATTCGATAGGAAAATCAAAGCATACAAACATGACATATGTGCACGATGAATATTGGATATTCCTAGCGAATGAACTCAAATGCTTCCTTTGGTGTAAAAGAATGACAATATAAGATATTGACTCAATCAAATCAACAAATCAAAGCTCAAAATGATTTTCACACCAATAACGTCCAAAATGATTTTATGCTTTTTCAGGACTTTCAAGGAAGTGAAAACCCGTTTATATCCTCCAACCAAACTCCCTCAGATATTATTTTGAATAGAGGCATTCTAAATTCTCAAACTTTGGAGAATTGAAGGTGAAACCTAAGAGGCCCATATTTGCCATGAATTGCTTTTTATTGCCTTTAAATTTTTTCGGGCTCTTTTAACCTCTTTGGACCTCGGATATTAAAATTCCTCCATTTTTTTAGGTCCTTTTTAACTGTGGCTTTTGCGCAAAGGATAGATAATGACCTTTCGCAGCCCCTCCCCGTTATTCAAAAACACACAGTCTCACCAAAACGGTTTTTACATGCATTCCAATCTTGTCAAGTTTTATCGCATATTGTACATTGTATAGACAGAATTGAGATGAAAACACTCAAGCCAATATGAGATAGACAAGTGGAATAATCAAATATAGCCATGCATGTGTGCAATAAAGGATATAGGAGTCAAACATGTAGGAAGATATCACTAATTACATCTCAAAGACTCCATACAATGTAAAGCACATGGATGAAATGATGTATCCTCTCAAAACTCTATCAAACAGTCACATGGAGATATGGAATGAAGTTGTGACTTGGCTAACTTAAATGCTCATCCACAAAAGGAGCAAAAACAGAAAAATCTTTTTGGTCTTTTTCAAAAAATTTTATCAAAATAAAATCTTTTTGTGCTTTTCTCAAAATTTTTCTTAAAGGAAAATCTTTTTGTATTTTTTTAAAAAAAAAATGAAAAACTAACTAATGATACATGCTAGCAATAGGTGAAAAAAAATATGATAAACAACCTATGCTAGCAATCAAGACTAGATCTCAACCGGGAGTAACGGTGGAGTTTTCTAAAGATGGTGACATCTTTTGAACCAACTCCACTAGGTCATGTGTAGTCTTGATCAAAAACTTCACTTGCTCCCGAATATGTGCAAACTCTCTATCAAAATGAGCAGGCAACGTATCATGAGTGGGTGCATGTGCATGAATGTGTGAAGTGGCATGATATGGCACAAAACCCAACTTAGAACAAAATTCCCTAAGATGTCCTCGCTTCTTGCAGTGGGAGCAAACATAAACCGGTCTAGGAAGTAATTTATCAACAATTTTGGGATGAACATTCCTAGACGGACACCCATGGGACTCACTCACAATGGTGGATATAGGCTTGGGTGAATTCTCTAATGTGACTTGAACCTCCCGTGCTTGTTTGAGGTCATCCTCGAGATGGGATACACGTGTCGTCAGACTAGACAACGTGTTGGTCAAGTCACCTTTTTCCCTTTTAAGCTCATCATTCTCTCCCTTCAACACACCAATCCGAAGACCTAGGATCCTATTAGTCCTTTTTATTTCCATGGTCTCGATAAACAACTTTCTAAAGGCTTTTTGGATCAAACTATCATCACCATTATCATCCTCACTATCACTTAGAGAAGTGGGCATATCAACTTTCTTGCCCACTCTCTTAAGTCTAGTGGGACACTCAAATTTCTTGTGCCCTATCCCATCGCACTCAAAACATCTTATCTTCTCAAGTTTTTTATTTCTCTCATTCTCACCACAACTCTCTCTCTCTCTCCAAACAATCTTAAATCCTTCTCTAAAGCGGTGATCCTAAAGACTAAAGCATTATTACGCTTCTTGGTTTCAAAAAACTCAGAATATAACTCGGCGTAAGCGCGTGGGAGATCACACTCGCTCTCACTTGCCTCATCCTCCCCTTCACTCTCATCGCTCTTATTGTCGAGGTGTCCTTGTGACGTAGCATCCTCATCGTCGTGAGAAGCATTGGAGGTACTCACATGACTTGCCATGAACGCGGTGAAGTTACTCTCATGCGGTGACTCATCTCCCGAGTCCACCGACTCGACCTCACTGTCGTCACAAAGGGTAGTATTCAGGACAGTTTTACCCTTTTCTCTATTCAGACGGGTGGCACACTCAAACGCTCTATGACCCTTACTATCGCATTCAAAACATCTCTCACTGTCTATCTTAGGAGGGTCTTTGAAATTTTTCTCATTTTACTTTTCAAAAATATTTTTCTCAACATTCCTTTTATCATTGAAATTTCCACTTTTCTTGAATTTGAGAATTCTTTTGAAATTTTTTGCAAACAAGGCCAAGTCATCTAAGTCAAAATCACATTCAGACTTGGACTCAAAAACTTTTTCTTTCTTTTTCTGGAAATGAGTCTTTAAAGCAATCCCATTATCCTTAGCCTTAATGGTTTTGGGAAACATGTCAATCTCATAGGTTTGAAGATCTCCTACAAGTTCTTCCAACTTAAGTGATTTCAAATTTCCCAAAGAGTTCAAAACAGTGACTTTAGGAATAAAGCGTTTTGGGAGAGATCTCAAAATCTTTTTAACGACACGCGTGTTATCAATTACCTCACCCAAATTAAAACTAGTGTTAACAATGTCCGACAAGCGTGCAAAAAAATCATCAAAGCATTCGGACTCAGACATGGTGATAGTCTCAAATTGGGTGGCCAAATTTTGTAATTTAGACTCTTTAACAGCGTTCGTACCCTCATGGGTAAGTTGAAAAACATCCCATGTCTCCTTTGATGTGGTGCACGTCATTATGCGTTTGAACTCATCAGGTGTGACAGACCCAGAAATAGCACTTAGACCCTTAGAATTAAAAGATGACCATTTAAATTCTTCTTCAGTCCAAGAAGTGACAGGTTTCAAGTTGGTCACATTATCAACAGTCACGGTGGGAGGAGTCCACCCTCTTTCAACTAAAATCCAGACACGTTCATCAATGACTTTTAAAGCCGACCTCATACGGGTTTTCCAATAAGCATAATTTGTCCCGTCAAAAACATGCATTTTATAATATAACTTCTCCATTTGAACACGCACTTTTTCAAAAATCAATTTTTTCAGAAAATTGATATCTTAGAAAATTTTTGCGGAAAATAGGAATACGCGATAGATTAGCGTAACCTGCACTGATACCAATTTGAGAACGTGTGTGCTTGCGTTCAAATGATCAAATTATATATAAAACCCTTTTAGCACAAACAAACCCTAAACATGCAGCAGTATGTGATTGAATAAGATGATAATCTAAGCAAGAACATTCAAACACATGCAATTAAGGAAAAATCCCCCACAGGGGCAAAACCATTTATTTTCACTATAATTTGTAAGAAAACGGCTTACAATCGGATTACAATGAAAATACAAGTTGACTAAGAATTACCCTCAGGTATCGGATTCTGTAGTCGCGGCTGGAATTATCCCTTTCCAGTAGGGCTGCAATGGAGAAGAAGAACGGTCTCCTCCACAAGGGTTGAACTGCAAAAACTGCGTTCCTGGGTTACCAAAAGGATTCACAAATGAATGGAATTTGTGTGAATCAAAATACCTAGAGTATTGGTACTCAATAGGTGAAGACTTAGGGCTTTCTCTAGTCTGAAAATCGTGTGTAGAAGTCTTAGAAAAACCACTTCCCGTAGTGGTATTAAATAGGAGAACTTGAGCCCTAAAATTCGGAACATGATCTGAACACGATCTGTTTGAAATTATCCTCATCGGATCGGTCCGGTCTCTTTAGGCGGATCGGTCCGTTGACATCGGATCGGTTCCTTTTTGAAGGCGGATCGATCCGGTTGGCATCGGATCGGTTCGGCTTTTTAGCTTCATCGGTTCGCTATGGATCCGGGGTACACTGGCCTCACCTCAGCAGGCGGATCGGTCCGGTCTCTTTAGGCAGATCAGTCCGGATGAACCGGATCGGTTCTTTTATCTGGGCTGGATCGGTCCAGTCTGTTCCCCTTTTGATATTCAGATTCCGTTGATGAGTGTATGATTCTTGAATTTTCTCAACGGTGTAATGGCGTACGACATATAAACTGCTAATGGACAAAAATGTCCTTACAAATATCCCCCTATGTCTATGCCAGTACATACATAAAAGCAACCATCCAAATTATCAAAATAAAAATGCCTATACAAATCTACACTTCCATGAACCAAAAACTGAAAGAGTACAAGTGAATAAGACTACAGCGTTTGGTCTTCAAATCTGCAGGAATCTCAACGCTTTTCTCATCAGGGTGTGCAATTCAGTGATCATCAAAGTAGTACCTACACACATGAGATAAAGCAAAATACCACGTGACATATCGAGTTTGAAGTGAGATAAACATATAGATAAACATATATACCAATTTATGAGCAAACTCAACAATTCAAATCTCCCCATAATAAGATAATTCTTTCTCCCCCTTTTTATGATGTCCCCAAATAGACAAATGAGAGAAATAAATCAAATAGAAAAATCGGGGTGTCACAAGTATAATATCACACAATGAATGAACACAAAGCAACCAAGACGATGATAGCGTAAATGAAGTGATGTGATCAAATTCGATAGGAAAATCAAAGCATACAAACATGACATATGTGCACGATGAATATTGGATATTCCTAGCGAATGAACTCAAATGCTTCCTTTGGTGTAAAAGAATGACAATATAAGATATTGACTCAATCAAATCAATCAATCAAAGCTCAAAATGATTTTCACACCAATAACGTCCAAAATGATTTTATGCTTTTTCAGGACTTTCAAGGAAGTGCAAACCCGTTTATATTCTCCAACCAAACTCCCTCAGATATTATTTTGAATAGAGGCATTCTAAATTCTCAAACTTTGGAGAATTGAAGGTGAAACCTAAGAGGCCCATATTTGGCATGAATTGCTTTTTATTGCCTTTAAATTTTTTCGGGCTCTTTTAACCTCTTTGGACCTCGGATATTAAAATTCCTCCATTTTTTTAGGTCCTTTTTAACGGTGGCTTTTGCGCAAAGGATAGATAATGACCTTTCGCAGCCCCTCCCCGTTATTCAAAAACACACAGTCTCACCAAAATGGTTTTTACATGCATTCCAATCTTGTCAAGTTTTATCGCATATTATACATTGTATAGACAGAATTGAGATGGAAACACTCAAGCCAATATGAGATAGACAAGTGCAATAATCAAATATAGCCGTGCATGTGTGCAATAAAGGATATAGGAGTCAAACATGTAGGAAGATATCACTAATTACATCTCAAAGACTCCATACAATGTAAAGCACATGAATGAAATGATGTAGCCTCTCAAAACTCTATCAAAAAGTCACATGGAGATATGGAATGAAGTTGTGACTTGGCTAACTTAAATGCTCATCCACAAAAGGAGCAAAAACAGAAAAATCTTTTTGGTCTTTTTCAAAAAAATTTATCAAAATAAAATCTTTTTGTGCTTTTCTCAAAATTTTTCTTAAAGGAAAATCTTTTTGTATTTTTTTTAAAAAAAAATGAAAAACTAACTAATGATACATACTAGCAATAGGTGAAAAAAATATGATAAACAACCTATGCTAGCAATCAAGACTAGATCTCAACCGGGAGTAACGGTGGAGTTTTCTAAAGATGGTGTCATCTTTTGAACCAACTCCACTAGGTCATGTGTAGTCTTGATCAAAAACTTCACTTGCTCGCGAATATGTGCAAACTCTCTATCAAAATGAGCAGGCAAAGTATCATGAGTGGGTGCATGTGCATGAATGTGTGAAGTGGCATGATATGGCATAAAACCCAACTTTAAACAAAATTCCCTAAGATGTCCTCGCTTCTTGCAGTGGGAGCAAACATAAACCGGTCTAGGAAGTAATTTATCAATAATTTTGGGATGAACATTCCTAGACGGACACCCATGGGACTCACTCACAATGGTGGATATAGGCTTGGGTGAATTCTCTAATGTGACTTGAACCTCCCGTGCTTGTTTGAGGTCATCCTCGAGATGGGATACACGTGTCGTCAGACTAGACACCGTGTTGGTCAAGTCACCTTTTTTCCTTTTAAGCTCATCATTCTCTCCCTTCAACACACCAATACGAAGACCTAGGATCCTATTAGTCCTTTTTATTTCCATTGTCTCGATAAACAACTTTCTAAAGGCTTTTTGGATCAAACTATCATCACCATTATCATCCTCACTATCACTTAGAGAAGTGGGCATATCAACTTTCTTGCCCACTCTCTTAAGTCTAGTGGGACACTCAAATTTCTTGTGCCCTATCCCATCGCACTCAAAACATCTTATCTTCTCAAGTTTTTTATTTCTCTCATTCTCACCACAACTCTCTCTCTCTCTCCAAACAATCTTAAATCCTTCTCTAAAGCGGTGATCCTAAGGACTAAAGCATTATTACGCTTCTTGGTTTCAAAAAACTCAGAATATAACTCGGCGTAAGCGCGTGGGAGATCACACTCGCTCTCACTTGCCTCATCCTCCCCTTCACTCTCATCGCTCTTATTGTCGAGGTGTCCTTGTGACGTAGCATCCTCATCGTCGTGAGAAGCATTGGAGGTACTCACATGACTTGCCATGAACGCGGTGAAGTTATGCTCATGCGGTGACTCATCTCCCAAGTCCACCGACTCGACCTCACTGTCGTCACAAAGGGTAGTATTCAGGACAGTTTTACCCTTTTCTCTATTCAGACGGGTGGCACACTCAAACGCTCTATGACCCTTACCATCGCATTCAAAACATCTCTCACTGTCTATCTTAGGAGGGACTTTGAAATCTTTCTCATTTTCCTTTTCAAAAATATTTTTCTCAACATTCCTTTTATCATTGAAATTTCCACTTTTCTTGAATTTGAGAATTCTTTTGAAATTTTTTGCAAACAAGGCCAAGTCATCTAAGTCAAAATCACATTCAGACTTGGACTCAAAAACTTTTTCTTTCTTTTTCTGGAAATGAGTCTTTAAAGCAATCCCATTATCCTTAGCCTTAATGGTTTTGGGAAACATGTCAATCTCATAGGTTTGAAGATCTCCTACAAGTTCTTCCAACTTAAGTGATTTCAAATTTCCCAAAGAGTTCAAAACAGTGACTTTAGGAATAAAGCGTTTTGGGAGAGATCTCAAAATCTTTTTAACGACACGCGTGTTATCAATTACCTCACCCAAATTAAAACTAGTGTTAACAATGTCCGACAAGCGTGCAAAAAACTCATCAAAGCATTCGGACTCAGACATGGTGATAGTCTCAAATTGGGTGGCCAAATTTTGTAATTTAGACTCTTTAACAGCGTTCGTACCCTCATGGGTAAGTTGAAAAACATCCCATGTCTCCTTTGACGTGGTGCACGTCATTATGCGTTTGAACTCATCAGGTGTGACAGACCCAGAAATAGCACTTAGACCCTTAGAATTAAAAGATGACCATTTAAATTCTTCTTCAGTCCAAGAAGTGACAGGTTTCAAGTTGGTCACATTATCAACAGTCACGGTGGGAGGAGTCCACCCTCTTTCAACTAAAATCCAGACACGTTCATCAATGGCTTTTAAAGCCGACCTCATACGGGCTTTTCAATAAGCATAATTTGTCCCGTCAAAAACAGGCATTTTATAATATAACTTCTCCATTTGAACGCGCACTTTTTCAAAAATCAATTTTTTCAGAAAATTGATATCTTAGAAAATTTTTGCGGAAAATAGGAATACGCGATATATTAGCGTAACCTGCACTGATACCAATTTGAGAACGTGTGTGCTTGCGTTCAAATGATCAAATTATATATAAAACCCTTTTAGCACAAACAAACCCTAAACATGCAGCAGTATGTGATTGAATAAGATGATAATCTAAGCAAGAACATTCAAACACATGCAATTAAGGAAAAATCCCTCACAGGGGCAAAACCATTTATTTTCACTATAATTTGTAAGAAAACGGCTTACAATCGGATTACAATGAAAATACAAGTTGACTAAGAATTACCCTCAGGTATCGGATTCTGTAGTCGCGGCTGGAATTATCCCTTTCCAGTAGGGCTGAAATGGAGAAGAAGAACGGTCTCCTCCACAAGGGTTGAACTGCAAAAACTGCGTTCCTGGGTTACCAAAAGGATTCACAAATGAATGAAATTTGTGTGAATCAAAATACCTAGAGTATTGGTACTCAATAGGTGAAGACTTAGGGCTTTCTCTACTCTGAAAATCGTGTGTAGAAGTCTTAGAAAAACCACTTCCCGTAGTGGGATTAAATAGGAGAACTTGAGCCCTAAAATTCGGAACATGATCTGAACACGATCTGTTTGAAATTATCTTCGTCGGATCGGTCCGGTCTCTTTAGGCGGATCGGTCCGTTGACATCGGATCGGTTCCTTTTTGAAGGCGGATCGATCCGGTTGGCATCGGATCGGTTCGGCTTTTTAGCTTCATCGGTTCGCTATGGATCCGGGGTACACTGGCCTCACCTCAGCATGCGGATCGGTCCGATCTCTTTAGGCGGATCGGTCCGGATGAACCGGATCGGTTCTTTTATTTGGGTCGGATCGGTCCGGTCTGTTCCCCTTTTGATATTCGGATTCCGTTGATGAGTGTATGATTCTTGAATTTTCTCAACGGTGTAACGGCGTACGACATATAAACTGCTAATGGACAAAAATATCCTTACAGAACAACAACGACACCTTGTTAAAATATTGCACCATTGGATTTCAACTAAAGGCACCCAATCATTCAACCTTTTTAATTTATCATCTTGAGTTATCTCTTCCCTTGCATTATTTTCCATGGTTTAGGCAATGCTAAATGTGTACAACATGAATTTGCATGGGGGAATACTACCTGTAATGCATGCATGAATATTCATGGTTGATAACAAAAAATACTGGGAATTGAAAACGGATTAAACAATGCCTTCAACCATCCCAAATCACATCAATAGTTTTATTCTTTTTTGCTACTAAGAATGCAAATTAAATGGAGAATGAGAAACCATAATAGCTCATCCCAACCATCTCAAACAATGGCATCTTGTAATGGTTCGTCTTGTAGATATAATCCAAGATCAATACCAAACGAAAAAATGTAAATAATTAAATGGATTTAGGACGATCCAAAATATGTCATCATCTTAGCCGGTACCATCATTATTGGATATATTCATTTTAATGAAAATTATAAAACTTTCTTAACTTCTTTTGTAGATCAATTACAATATGATAAATCAATTCAAGTATGATCAATAAGAAGCACAAGTAGTTAAGAGAAAGAGTTAAAAAAACTTTCCAAACATTGGTTTTAACATGGTTAGTCTACTACCTACGTCCACACTCGATACGACACTCGAGAAACTTCACGATCTCACATTCACTTAAAATGGAACCAAAATCCTTACGAGGAACAACACCTTTTAACCCGCAACCAACAAGACACTTAATATTCAAATTTGAAAACCTGAAAACTACCGGGTGACATGGAAATCAAACTTGAAAACTACCCAAGGTTTTTGTGTTCAAATAAAATCATGTTGTTCGTTTGAACGAGATTTGATGTTGGTCCGAACGAGTTGGTTAAAGTTGTTCAAACAAAATTTAAACTAATTTTAAACTAATTGCCTTGATTTGATAGTGGAAATTTATTCGAATACCGTTCAAAGTTTGTTCGAACAGGGTTAATTGCTTCATTCGAACGAGTTCATTTTTTGTTTGTACGAGATTCTGCACTTCGTTAGAACGATCATTATTTTTATTAGAACAAACCAACTTGAAATTGTGTCACCTCGAAAATCATGTTTTCTATAAATAGGAGTGTTAGTATCAGTTTTTTTGGTTTAAAGATTATTGTGCTCCTTATGATAATTATGGATCAAGTGGGGGAATGTTAGAATTATTTGAAACAATAATTCTCCGTAATGTGCTGTGTAATTATATTAATACTAAGAGTCACTTTGGTTAATGAAAGGGTACTCCAAATACAAATAGTCAAAAGGACTTTTGGTTATCTAGCTTGATGGACGGCTGAGATTAAGTAATTTTTTTAGATTTGGATCATTTCACTGCCTATAAATAAGTGACTAATTTTTAATCATTCATACACACTAAAGAGGCAATATAATGAAATAAAAGTTACTTTCGGAAGAGTAATTTGATCATAGAGGAAGATCTAACCATTAGAATACGTTAAACCAAGAACACGGCTTTGCCAAAGACAAGATGAAGTTGTAGTCTGAAGATCAGTCCGATCGGACATTTTTAATGTCGACTGTTCCTCCAATCTTTCCAGTTGTGACATGATGGAGGTATGTGTTATAATATCGTTTTATATTCCACATAATGATTATATGTGATAATCATGATGATCTAAGATCCTAACGTTAAATATATAATACATTACGTTTTGTATGATTAAAGAACAAATAACTTGCATAATTGAATATTCATGTGTTAAATTTATAGATCCATATAAAACTGTTAATTATGTGTTCTTTCGATCATGTTTATATTATTGTGATTGAGCCTTTCTCTCTATCAGTTGAGATGTTAGGTCTGGTTTGGGAGTCCAATTTTAAGCCTTGAAATTAGAATTGAGTGGCCCATTTCCAATTCTATTGTTTGGTGTACAAAAAAATTCATGAATTTGGAATTTATTTTAAATTCCATATGTCCAATTCCATTAATTGAATTCCATTCATTTTAGAGAATTTAAAACCCAAATCCATGGTAATTGCAAATGGTTTCACACTCTAAAACACACACAAAACACTCATTCCTCTCTCTCTACAACAGACATCGTCGGCTTCACTTCGCTGACAGCCTCTCTGACTTATGTTCAGTGGCATTCTAGCTGGCTTCTCTTCGTCGCAATATTTGATGGCGTCTCTTCATCTTCTCCGGCAGCATGTGTGAGTATCTCTATTTCTCCTTTATCATTCACAAATATACTTACGTATTTACATCAATATATATCTCAGATCTAAAAATCTAATATTGTATACATATACATACGTACATACATACATACACACACATATAGGGGCCTTCTCCCCTGCGGACTCAAAAATGAATCCTTATGGTACGCATTTTTTTCTTTTAAAAATACCAAAAAAAAAGAAATCGGTTGATTTTCTTTGTGTGTATTTTAAACATTTCAGGGTTCCCATAAAAAAATCAACTAAAAATGACTTTTTTGCTATAATAAAAAATGGGTCAATGTTTGAAAGTTTACAAAACAATTACAAAAACTCTCAAACACTAATCCATTTTTTAAAATAGCAAAAAAATCATTTTGAGTTGATTTTTTTATGGGTACCCTGATATTTTTAAAATACACAAAAAAATCAACCGCAAAAATATATTTGTACTCTTTAAAAATAAAATCCGTATGGTACAGACTCATTTTTTAGTCCACACCTGAGAATTCTCATACACACACACACACACACACACACACACGCATATACACACACACACATACGAAGTTATATATAAATATATGTACGAAGATTAAAGTTCTAAAAAACGCGTGGCGTGATCGAGGCGTGAAGGCCAAATCTTAAGCTTTAGAAGCCTAGGCGGACCTTAGGCGTAAAAAGGCGTGAAAAGGTGTTTAGGCTTCTTAATATATTTTAATATTTTTTAACCATAACAAGGCTATTAAAATACTAAAATTGTACATATAATAAAAATATGACTGAATATATGCAAACTAAAATACTATTTGATTATTTTGGATGAGATAATGGTCCGGTTTGTAAAAAAATGATTGAAAAGGCAGTATCGTTTCACTAAAACATTGTTATTTTTCAAAAAAAAAAAAAAAAAGTGTGCCTTAAGGGTTTTACCAAGAATAAGGCGTGAAATTCTAAGACGAAGCGTCTAGGCGGAGCCTAGACGGATTTTTTAGAACAGAGACGGAGATATATCTTACATTTCACCAAAAAAAGTTATATATATATGTGTGTGTGTGTGTGTGTGTGTGTGTGTGTGTGTGTGTGTGCAAACATTATATGAGATCTGAAATTATGTTGTCACCAATAATTTAAAATCTAAAATATGTCTTTGTAAATTATATATACGTACATATGTCATATTGTGTCGTATTTTATTTGAGTTATTTTCATGTTAGTCAAAAAAATATCTCGTATTGTGTCGTATTTTAATTCAATTGTGTATGACTTTAGTAAGAAAAATGTGATTTCTTGTTGTGACACGTTTTAATAAGGCCGTGTTTGTATTTCGTGAAGAAAAAAATTGTCTTGTGTCGTATTATAATTGCGTTGTATTTGAATTAGATAAAAAAAATATGATTTCAAGTCATGTCGCATTTTATTTGGGTCGTTTTCATGTTAGGCAAAAAAATCGTGTCATGTCGTGTTTTAATTGAGTCGCGTTTGTATTCGATAAAAAAATTCATATCGTGTTTTAACTGTGTCGTATTCGTATCAGGTAAAAAATACGATTTAATGTTGTATCATGTTTTATATGGTTGGTGTTCGTGTCACGTGAAGAAAAATCGTGTCGTGTTGTATTTTATTTGGGTCGTGTTAGGTTAAAAAAAGATAATATGTTGTGTCGTGTTTCAAGTGGGTTGCGTCGTGTTAGGTAAAAAATACGATATGATGATGTGTCACATTTTATTTGGTTGTGCTCATATTAGGTTTGTAGTGATGGGTTTTAATTGGATCGTGTTAGGTAATAATACTTTTATGTCATGTTCCATTTTATTTGAGTTGTTTCGTGTTAAGTAAAGAAATTATGTTGTGTGGTATTTTTGTTGGCTCATATTCGTGTTAGTTAAAATTAGAATTTCATATTGCTTGCCTTTTGTTTGGGTCATCTTGTGTAAATTGAGTCGTGTTTGTATAAGGTAAAAAAATACGATTTTTTATATGTCGTGTTGCGCTTTATTTTGGTAGTGTGCCTCGAAATGAAGCTAATCAACTATTTCATCTATTGCTAAGTTTTAAAGGATTCAAGTAAGGACTAATTATGCTGGAGTTTATTTGTAAATATATTGTGCATTTATGAAAGTAATTATCGCTGAATTTTTTTTGTCAACAATTGGGGCAAGAGAAAAAAAGATAGACATGTATTGCCACATTAAGAGTCTCCACGCCTCTTTTGTGCAATAATCCTTACCTGATCACTATTTTGCATGCGTACATACATACGTACATACATATATAAATATATATTTTACAAAAAAAAAAAAAAAAATTAGATGTGATGTGATTTGATTTTTTTAATTATAATATTTTTGAAAAATATTTTTTTAATTGTTTATATTTCGAAAAACTGTTTTTATATATTTTGTTAGGATCCAAACAAGAAATTTGGAATTTTACTAAAATTTCAAATGAATTCTATACTTTCATCAAACAATTGAGTTGTTACATCAAGGAATTGGAATTCATTGAATTTGAATTCCATACAATTTGAATTCCAATTCCGAATATCCAAGCATACCTTAAGAATCAGTCTCTGTTGTGTAATTACGTATATTCAACTACCTAATACTTGACAATAGAATGACCATTAGGCTGTAGCATAAATGGCATGACTACAAATTGCATAGATTGGATGAGGATCAAATTCCCCGAAATCATTGATCGATTGTCCATTAATCTTTAAAAAGTGAAAAATATATATCTGGCTAGGATTATATTTTCCCAGACTTTTATTCTTTAATATATATATAGAGAGAGAGGCACGCTCCTGGGGACACTAAGTTTGCACAGTGTTGGCGCACACCAATTTTTTTAAAGTATTAAAAAAAATATTTTTGAGTTGATTTTTTTTATGTGATATTTAAACATTTCAACGGACCCATGTAAAAAAAATCAGCTCAAAAAACTTTTTTTGCTATTTTTAAAAAACCGGTCAAACTTTCACAGCTTTTAAAGTGCTTAAAAGCAGCGAAAGTTTGACCGATTTTTTAAAAATAGTAAAAACAATTTTTTTGAGCTGATTTTTTTTTACATGGGTCCGTTCAAATGTGTAAATATCACACAAAAAAATTAACTCAAAAATATTTTTTTTTGCTATTTTTAAAAAATGATGTGCAAACTTAGTGTACACTTGAGTCTAGCTCTCTCTCTCTCTCTCTCTCTCTCTCTCTATATATATATATATATATATATATATATATATATATATATATATATATATATATATATATATATATATATGGAGGGGGTTAAACGGATCATTTTTAAAAATAGTAAAAAAATTGAGTTCAATTTTTTTTGGGTGGGGTGGGGGGTGGGGGGGAGTATTTAAAATTTTTTGGGAACCACTAAAAACTAACTTATGTTGACCCATTTTCTTAAAATAGGAATTTATTTTATTTTGAGTTGATGTTTTTCTGAGGTTCCTGAAATGGTTAAATACTCCAGACAAAAAAAAAAAATCAACTCGATTTTTATTTACTATTTTTAAAATAATGGTTGGTTTTTTAGGGTACGTCTAAGATCCTCTCCGTATATATATATATATATATATATATATATATATATATATATATATATATATATATATATATATATACATACTAGGGTATGCCCGTGCCTGAAGGCATGATGAAATTTTCAAAAAGTACGTAATCGCAAAACGACGAAAATTTTCAAAGTACGTAATTGCAAAACGACGAAAATTTGATTATCAGACTATCCACTCTAGTTAACAAATAACAAATAATCCAACAACATTCAAATAGTGTAAAGAATTTAGAAAAATGGGCACACATTCATTTGTTTATAGGACTATCCACTTTGTTTAAGAAATAAAAAAAAAAACTCCAACCACAATACAAATAGCAATTAAATAGTCAAAAATGGGCACACATATATATATATATATATGGAGGGGGTTAAACGGATCATTTTTAAAAATAGTAAAAAAATTGAGTTCAATTTTTTTTGGGTGGGGTGGGGGGTGGGGGGGAGTATTTAAAATTTTTTGGGAACCACTAAAAACTAACTTATGTTGACCCATTTTCTTAAAATAGGAATTTATTTTATTTTGAGTTGATGTTTTTCTGAGGTTCCTGAAATGGTTAAATACTCCAGACAAAAAAAAAAAATCAACTCGATTTTTATTTACTATTTTTAAAATAATGGTTGGTTTTTTAGGGTACGTCTAAGATCCTCTCCGTATATATATATATATATATATATATATATATATATATATATATATATATATATATATATATATATATACATACTAGGGTATGCCCGTGCCTGAAGGCATGATGAAATTTTTAAAAAGTACGTAATCGCAAAACGACGAAAATTTTCAAAGTACGTAATTGCAAAACGACGAAAATTTGATTATCAGACTATCCACTCTAGTTAACAAATAACAAATAATCCAACAACATTCAAATAGTGTAAAGAATTTAGAAAAATGGGCACACATTCATTTGTTTATAGGACTATCCACTTTGTTTAAGAAATAAAAAAAAAAACTCCAACCACAATACAAATAGCAATTAAGTAGTCAAAAGTACAATTATCATCGAGATAATAAACGACTAAGGTTAGTCTCTTTGTACACATCACTAAAACGATATCGTAGTTATGTTGGCAAAAAAAATACAGATTGTAAAAACATGAATATTTTTTTTTTGCACAAACCACTATATCCCAACATCTAAGACTCTCGTCCTAAAGATGTGATATAATGCCCAAAAGAATTATCCATAATTCATTTAAGAAAACAAAAAAAAGACATGACGTCATGTTATGCCTACTATTTTTGGATGTAAAAATTATTAATCGTATTAGTTGTATCACCACATGCATTTGAAGTCAACAAAATCTTCTCACAAAAACAATGTGAGGGGTGAGGTTGACTTGTACACATAAGTATTAAAAGAGATAATAATTTAGAACGTTCATAATAGAAGAAAAACTATTAATTTGAGATTAGTTAAGTGTTAATATTAATCTCAAATTTAAAAATATAGGCTTTTGTTTTTATATCAATGTGAAGGCATGCATTTAAAATCAAATATAATTTTACTTAAAAAAAATATTTTGATATTATTAAAAATAAGAAAAATGAAAATTATTATCTCAAATTTAAATGAAAAGCCAAATTTAAAAATGTAAAAATGAATTTAAACTTTTCATAAAATTATATAAATTGATTCTACTCCATTAGTATAATCCAACTTATATTTTTTTTATTTAAAAAAGTATATCATTTTTTACATTAATTTTTGTAGAGAAATGTTTTAGTTTTAATCAATGCCAAATTCATTACTAAAATACTTTTCATAAAGTACCTTGAGCCAAGTGCACTAATGCAAGTTTGCCGCTGATGGAGAGTTCTTGAAAATGTTTGGTAAAATACATCAAAGTACATGGAGACATGTGCCATGTACTTTGGCAATAAACAATTAAATAAGTTTATTGCCAAAGTATTGGTAACTTGAGTTATTGTCATAAATTTTCATGTTCTTTGACCATAAATGTCTCGAGAACAGTAAGGTTACCTCAAAGCTTTTTCAATATTAAAACCACCCTAACACGGATCTTTGGATATTAAAAAAAGTGTTTTATTTCGGTAACAATAATAATGAAATTATGTTACTAAAGCCGTTTATTAAAAATAAACTATTTAAGTAACTCCGAGCTGTTTTTTGAGGAAACTATTTTCTTAAAAAACCAAAACTATATGAACACAAGATGTGTTTAACAAAACAGTATGTACGAGATCTATTCAAGATTTTACTAATAGGTTTTATAAAACAGTTTAAACAAACTTTAAACTCAGCACAACCAAGAATGAGATGAGAAGATGTGGGAAGATTAAGTACAAGATTTTTACGTGGTAAAACCTCACCAATTGAGGAAACATCCACTACTCGCTCTACGGAGTAAAACAAAAATCCACTATAAACAAATTTAACAGTTACAAACTATATAACAAACATGCATACAACTCAGACCTATATAAGTTTAGGAATGTACTCTCTGGTGTCCTTATAACTTCTCTGCAGTTCTGATTGTTGATGTTGTCCTCTCAGTTTGTTAACTCCAATTTGTTCAAGCTCTTTACGTCGACTCTTTTTCTCAAGATCTTATTACCAACACTTTTTGTGTAGTAGAGTGAAAGTGTTTGTGAAGGTTCTCTCTAACACATGCATGCACACACTCACACTTATTAAGTACAAACAGTCCTAGCAAATTACATATAAGTCTATATGCTGTGATTTTTCTTTTTCTCTCTTCTCACAAAACTTTGAACCTGTTTGACCTTTAAACCAATCCCAGAATCCACGAATATCTTGCTTAGAAGACAGTCAAGATCTTAATCAATCTCAGAGTTTTGAAAAGATTTTCGAGATTGAAAACCTCCAAGTGTGATTCCAAACTAGGTAAAAGGTTTAGTTTTAAGAGAACTAGAAACAGAAAACATTTTTGTTGATTTCAAAGTTAAAAACATTTACAGAAAACGAATCAACAAATATTTCTCAAGCTGAGAAACAAACATGCAAACTAAGTGTAATATATCATGAAAAACTCAGATCTGAAAATTTCTGTATACAAGAACAACAGATCTAAGAAAATGATTAAGTTGGAAACAAGATCCAAAGAAGAAGAGGTTACAACAACAAACCAACTCTCAAATCATCTTTTAAAACACTCAAACACTCAAGGTTGTGTTTGGTAAAGTATAGAGATTTGAAGGTTTATATTTGATTTGAACTGTGTAGACGATTTAGGGTTAGGGTTTAACTCTTTCTCTCTCTTCTCTCTCTTCTCTCTCTACTCTCTCTACTCTCTCTTTCTTTTCTCTCAAAAGACGAAATGGCAAAAGTCTTGTAATGCTGAGAGTATGAGCCTTTTTATAAGAGGCTGGGAAGGTTCGAGAATAAGGATTGAAATCAAGGGATCAGATTTAGTCAAGTTCAATTGACTTAGATCCAAGGGCATACGATATGCAGTGGTTAAAGCTCTCCTGATTGGTTCAAAGGGGATCACAGGGATTATGATGGAAGACATGCAGAATGTTGATAAGAACGATCCAAGGGATAAAAATGATCACTCGATATGTCTCAGCAAGGAAACACACTTCTCACCAATCAGAAGTTAACACATGTTGGCATATGAGGCGAGATAAAATGCGCGTCTAAAGTAATTACAATGTAAACCCTGAAGTCTCTATCGCTTTTGGTTTCTACCCAAACCAACTTTAGACAGTTAAACCCATTAATCAATAATTAGAGATTGAACCCACAAACTTCTAAAATCAAGTTTTAATTAATAAAACCTTATTTTTAAAATGTTTTAAAAAATCCCAAAAAATATTTAAAAATCAAATTTAGGGATTTAAACATACTCAACAAATGTACACACATAAATATGCAATGTGACATGTAAATGATTCATTCTACTGTGTGTGTGAGTGTTGGTAATTAGGTCTAGATCCCTTCAATCAAAGATGAAATAGAAATGCAAGCTCTGAGGTTCTTTGGATTCTAGGTTAGACATAATTTTGTCACAATTTCCAAACTAGATGAGCACTTATACAATATAGACTCAAGTGAGTCAAAAGTATAAGGTGCTTCAAATAAACTAATTTAAATTCATTCACATATAAAAGATGTTCAAGACTTAAAAAAATTACCAAATCACCTATTAAGAATTGTTTAAACAAAGTAGCAAATCAAAACAACTATTGGTTTATAACAAAAATAAAAAATACAATAGGAAGCATAAAAAAATCAAATATGGTTATGCTTTGGAAAAAAATGGTGCAAAAAGTGTGACAATATTTTATCTGAAAATGCTTATTTTTTATTAAATATTCAACCCTCACTTTTTGGACTACTTTACAATAAATTGTATTTAGAAAAAAAAAATTAAAACCTTGAGGATCCAAACCTGTTGATATTGACATGAAATGACTCACGCCACTTTTTATACTATATTACAACTGTTAAAGCTTAATTGTTATATCTCCAATCACAACTTTAAAAAATAAGACATTTCTGACAACTCGAGCCCTTCAAAAGTCACTTCAACAGATTTCTAATACATATTTTTAAAATAAAAAAATAGAACTTCATTGGAAATAATCACCCAAAATAGATAAAAAAAAAGTATACATCTACAAACCATTGAATAAAAAAAATATTACCAGTTTATTGTCTATTGCTCTTTACATCTTCTCAAAACATTGAATAAAAAAAATATACACGAAAATATTTTGAATCCCTTTTAAGAAACACGAAACGTGAAAGAGACTTGCCCATTTACCTCTGTTGTACAACTATAGACCATGGAGATGATTCCAGAGTAGAGATAGAAAGATGCACCGTGCCATGTAGATAATTCCACACTATTTATGGGCATTATTTCTCTGTAGAAATAAGTTACCACAAATATTAGTGTAAAATCCTGTACATACGAACAACCATCAATTGAGGAAGATGAATAGAAAAATTAACTCAGCACATCCTATAAAAACCCCCAATCAAACATAAAACACAAAATAGAGGGTAAACTATGTCAAACCTGAAGGAAGTTAGGAAGAAATATCAAATTATAAGAGAGAGAGAGAGAGAGAGATAAAACTTCCACCCGATCTGAAACCCATTTGAAACATGTCTGAGTTCGAAACCCATTTCCTCAAGTCTTAACCTGAAAAAATAAAGCAAAACCGATTTAATATCTAGATCTTGAACTCTGTTTAAGAAATCACAGCACACTAAACAAATCATGAAGAATGCAAATGGTATCTGTTGCACCCCTGCGGGAAAAACTCTCTCAATGCCAAATCATACGCTCCAGGTACAAATACCGAGAAAAGTGAGTGATAGAGGGAGAGAAAGAGGGCGGACCCAAAGTGAGTGATAGAGTGTTATGGAACAGAATCGAATGAGTATAGCCAAACAGACCCAAATGAGTACAGATCAGGGGACTTGAAACTTTTATAAAAAAAACGATTACAACAGAAAAGACATAAAGGATTACAACCAAAGATGTATAGGTTTAAAAAAGGCAACAAAACGATTATAACCAACAAATAAACGATTACCTTGGTTTAAGGGGAAATATAAATGAATACCCCAAACAGACCCAAATAGTTGTTGTCCGTTGTTGATGTTGTTGTTCGTTGTTGTGCAGCGACTTATAAGGCGTCAAGTTGGATAACTGGTACAACCATGGCTGATGTTATCTGTAAGGAGAAACATGGCTGAGGTAAAGACGGGTAGGTTCCGACGACGGCTTCGGTGGAAGAGAAGAACAAATTTTTTAACTGGTCCGTTCTTCGTTAAATATAAAGCACACAATAGTTGAAACTTTTTTTGGACAAATCGAAGAAAAGTCGTACAATAAAAAAAATACCAGGGCTGTTCTTTGTTGTTCTTCTTAACGTGGGTTCGCCGGATCTAAATGTATCAATCAGAATAGCCATCGGTTTTCGGTCTGGGCTCGCCGGCATTTGGATTCGGGGTTCGGGTCGGAGGTAAGCATGTCAATTTTAGGCTGGAGGATCGGGGGTGTAGGTAGTCGCCGACGTGGTAGCTGGTTCGAAGTCGGCAGCGGGATCGCATTTTAAAGTCAACGGCGGGTCAGACTTATAGTAGCCGAAGAGAAACAAAGGGAGAGAGGAGGGAGTAATTTGGGGGAGAAAAATAAAAATGACTGGGAAGGGGGTAATGGGGTAGGAAAGGGTGAGAGTGGTTCAAATACCATTATGCCCTTATTTTTGAAATTTAAAAAAAAAAGTAAAACAAAGTAGAGTGTAAGAAAAGGGGGGAATCCAAAATTGAAGGGGTAAATTAGGAAATGTAGGAAAAATTCATCCGATGACATCATAGTTTCAACTTGTGACATACATAAGTTTTATACTTTATTATATAGATATATATAAATCAGATTAGATAAAGACTAACTTAAGGAAGATTCTATACGGATCATTTCTTTTAATTAGTTCACTCTTTTGTTTTTTGCTTCAAGCAAGAATTAAAACATAATTTGTGTGAGTATTTGTTTAAATGGTCTAAAAGAACTGGTCTAAGCACAATGTGGATAATATGGAATGGGATTATGTCATTTAAACTCATGTTTCAAGCTATCATGACTCAAATATGGCAATATACAAAACTGTAAAGATATTTACATGTATAAAACGCATGTTTTTAATTGATTGAATAGTGAAGCTTATCACTTGATTGTTATTTGTGATGGTGCTGACATGCTACCGTTGTACTTGCGAATGAATGAGTCTTTGAGAAGATTATATAAAAAAAATTATTGTTGTTTTTACTCTTACAATTATTGTTGACTTCCCAAATTTTTAAGATATAAATCCGGTTGTCTTCAGCTAAAGAACATAAAGTATAACAAGGGGCTATTAAACACTTTAAAGGGGTTACAAAAACAAAAGGTCAATCACTGATTTGTACTATTCCATTTAAAATAATGAACTATATTTAACACTAACCACCTTTAATATCATATAACTCTAGATTATAACAAATTTCCAAGTAGACCAATATTTATTTAAAGAGAGAAAATGAGGTACACAAATGGGGTTGACCTTCTCTATTTTAATTCAGCCTGTGAAATTATCACAAGATTATTGGTACACAAATGGGGTTGAACTAGAGGTTAGTGGTACATGAATTCTTAAACCCAACATAACAGATGAATTTATTAGAATAGCATCAGCAATGGAGCCAAACTTACTTTAACATCATCATGTCTTGAGGTGATACAAATTAATGCCAAGGGACATTTGAAAAACTACTAAAAATTTACTCAGACATGTCCTGAGCTTCGTTCGTTCTTAAAGATTGAGTTTCAGACTGCATTGGAGTAAGCGCAAACGAATAATATGTTAATAATTAATTTATATCATTTAATAGTTTTTTAAATGCCTTTGCCCTAGCTATGTGCTAAGTTAGCAGTGGCATAGGACCCATTTTAGAAAAAGAATCAAATTATATATAGTTTAGGGGTCCAAAAATATTTTATGCACACTAAAAAAGGCCCATTTTTAGAATGAGTTTAGTTTTCTAGGGGACCCATTTTTTCAAATGTTAAAGTTTAATTAGTGATTGTGCAAGTAGAAATGCAAAAAGAACTATTTTTTAACGATTTTTTTAGTTATTTAATACCTTTGTAAAAAGTTTTTTGGGAGCCTAAGTTCAGTTTCGCACAGGGCACTTCAAATCTCATAATCGACTTTGCTTCTATTTTAAGATAATTAATAGTAATGAATACGTAAAAAAATATATAGAATTTGAGAATGAAGTGATTAACTATTAATGGAGTTGAGTGGATAACTAAGAAAGTTATGGCAAAACAACGTCGGCTTTTGTAGAAAGAGTTTTATGGTTTGAGGCACGTGTTTATCCTCAATGCCAAAAATAAGGATACGACACGAGTGAAACGCAATCCCACATATATAAAACATTGTCTTTATAGTAGGAAATATGTGGAGCTCCTGTCGCAATGTGGAGTATGAACACCTCATACTCTCAAGCGTTTAATTTTTCCTACTATAAAGACAATATTTGAGAGCATCATGTGAGCTCTAGATCACAATGTGGTATAATGATGAAGTAAAATTGCATATTGAATCAAAGATAATGTTTGAGAGAATCCAAACTTATTCTACCGGTATAAGGATATAGTAAAACTCTCAAGAATGGTAGGCATTCCACAAAGAAAAAACAAAAGGAGCATACGACTTTTGACAAACATAAGTTAGGTAACATTTTCGGTGCAGTTTTTATACAGGAAAACCAATTATAATTTGGCTAGAAATGACCCATGTGGAGGCTATAAATAAGATCCCCTCCTCCTTTGTTTTGCATCCCAAACTTTGAGAGATAATTTCCAAGTTAGAGAAAGTAAAAGAAAATTGAGAGAGAAATTTTCTTGGGTGTAATTGGGTTATGGGTTGTGAGTGTGTAGAAGTATGGTGATCGCTTAAATATGCTTTATAAACGCGGTGGTATGAACTTAATTCAAAAATCTTTGATACTAATTTGAGAGTGCAGTGCAGCGGAATAAAGTGTTCTAAAATTAAATCAAATTAATTAATCACAAATTTAAGTTAAACCTTAAATCATGCATCTAAGTGATTTGAAATCATAAAATTAGAAAACATGCAAAGGAAACCAATTTTCAGGAAAAAAAATACCCAAAGGGCAAAAACCTTTTATTTCTTTAATAATTTGTAAACTACAACTTACAAGATTACAAGCGAAATCTGCAAAGAATTTACAACAACAAACTCTCATAGGCTTCTACCTAACTCAGCAATGAATCAACCGCAGAATATCCACGCAGACACGCAATCCAATCAACCCCCTATCGGCACGCAGTCGTCTTCAGCCTAGTACCTTAATCAAGTGGCACCTATATCATCAGTAGAGATCCTATCTATAAGAGAAAACTTCAACAAGATTGTATCCTGGAATCCAAAACAATTCACATAAAGATTGGAATATTTTTTGAATTCAAAACAAGGATTAAGGACCTATAAGTGAGAAGACAATGATTCTGCCAAAGCAATATTCGTATCTGATAAAAACGCAAGTCTTCTTAACAAAAACAAAACTGAAAAAACACATTTATAGAAAACGTTAAGGCGGAAGCTCTCTCAAACGAAATATAATCTCGCTCGAACGGGGACATGCATCGCTCGAACGAGCTTCGCACGAGACAGTCCTATCGTTTGAACGACAATCCACGCCGCTCGAACAATCTATTAAAATATTAATATTTTTTCTTTCATCAACAGTTACGCGTCAATATTTTGAAAGAATTCTTTGACGTAAAAAACTTCTCCAACACTTAGAATTTTTTTCATAGAAGTTATCCCAATACTCTAAGTGAACCATTAAGGACTTAAAACACAATCTTATCACAGTTAAACTTGCGGAGGCTTGAATGTTGAATAAAACTTGATATTCGGATTCGTCTTGTTGCATATGTGATCTTGAACATTCTTTGACAGTTGTAGTGATATACGACATACTAAAGTCTGTACGGACATTTATAAAATCATGTCCTTACAAATCTCCCCCTATGTCTATGCCGGTGCAAAATAAAAACATTCGAATTATCAAAACATAAAATGCCTATACAAATCTAATACCCTCACATGAACCTAAAACTGAAAAGGTACTAAATATGTAGGTCTCAAAACTTTTCCTTAAAATCTTCAACATCAAAACTTCAAATCTTCAAGCTTTTCTTATCAGGGTGTGTAACATATGATCTTCAATCTTTTTACCTACACACATGAGACAAAGCAAATACCTTCGTAACGTATCGAGTTTGAAATGAGATAAACATAAATCAAAATATATATTTAAAATCTCAAATCTCCCCCACAATGTAAAACTTCCCCATAATTCGTTCTCCCCCTTTTTATTTGTCCGAAATAGACATGAAAGCGAGTAAACACAATAAACATGGTGTTGTCACGATAAGCAAAGAAAATCGACTACGATCATCAAGAGATACTCAAGGATGTCCACAAACTATTTTTGATTTTTCAATTGTTTTAAATAAAAATGCAAAAATAATTTTACAAAAATTACACACCATGAATTTACACTAGGTTAACCAAATAATAGAAACGAAATGAACGGGTGTGAACAAATTCGATAGAAAAATCAATACAATCACACATAACACATGTGCATGATGAATCCAGATACTCCTAACGAATGAACTCAAAACCGTCCTTACGTGTCAAAAGTGTTGAATTTAAATGACATCGACTTAATCCATCAACACATCAAAGTAAAGAATGATTCTCACACCAATAATGTTTAAAACTATGTAATGCCTTTTCATGACGCTGCGAGGATGTGCTATATTCCATCGAAACTCCCTCATACATAATAAATCTTTTATTTTTCTTTTAAAGTGGCTAATTTTTGGCATATGTATTAGTTTATTACCTCTAATTTTTTCGGGCTCTTTTCAAATGGTGGCTTTCACGACGAGCCAATTTTACACTCTTGTATCCATTTCCCGCAAACTCATCATTTTTAGCAATTTAGTTCCTCATGGGCAACAGTTCTTACATGCATTACTTTTATTATCAAGTTTTATTGCATTTATTTCATTTTAACTACATAATTTTGATGACAACACTCCGACCAATATGTGATAGACAAGTACAATAATCAAACAAATCCGTGCAATTGTGAAATAAAGGTAATTATGAGTCAAACATGTAGGTAGTGATAAAAAATTACATCTTAATGACTCCACACATTATAAAGCACAAAAATGAAATGATGACGCATATCAAACCCTATCAAATAGTAATATGAATATGGATTGAAGTTATGAATTGGTTATCCTAAATGTCCATTCATAAACGGTGTAAAACAAAATAATATTTTTTGTCTTTTTCAAATTTTTCCAAAAAAATGAAAATCTTTCTGTATTTTACCAAAAATTTTCAAAAACAAAAATCTTTTTGGATATTTGAAAAATATATCAAAAATGAAAAATAACAATGCAAAAATAAAAATGCGATAACACTATCAAGAATAAATCATGAAGCACATATAGCGTGTGGAAAACATTCAACATAATCAACCAAGAGATCTAACATGGGGTGAATCACGTGGAATCGAAGAAGAGTCATGAACAATTAATCCAAAAGCCTCTAAATCCGATTTCCTAACCCAAAAAGATTTGTAACAACATGTGGCGGTTTCAGGAATCGAATTTATTCTTTTATGAAACTTCCTAGGAGTATTTTGAAGTTTGTAACAGAAACGCCTAAGATGGCCCTGCCTATCGCAATGTGTGCAAGTGTAAATAGGGCGGTGAATGTTCCTTAAAGATGGTCCTCTCCTAAAATTTCTGGGTGGTGCTCTCCTAAAAGTCCTAGGTGTCTCTCTCACAATGTTCCTAGGTGGCTCTCTCCTAATAACTCTAGGTGTCTCTCTCTTGACATCCCTAGGAGGCTCTCTCACACGTGTGGGGTTAGCTTCGAGAATGGGTGCAATGCTATCATCGAAGCCTATACCACACCTATCATCCTTGATTTTGACAATGCCTAACATCTTATCTAGATTTTCTAACCTAGAATCAAAAGTAAACTTCACCTTACATGACTCTCTTAAACTCTTCTCAAGCTCACCTATCCTCGACTCGAGTATACGTCTAGAATCCTCAAACTCTAAAAGCTCATTTTTCATAGTCTCCATCAACCCTCTAAGATTCTTTCTCTCTCTCGCCCTCGACATGACCTATCTTCTCTCTAAGAATCTCCTCACGTGTTCTAAGATCCTCAATTAAAGCATCGGTGTTATTCTTATCTAAGGCATTTTCTTTCAACTTAGCTTCTAATCTCAAATTTTCCTTCTTTATCTTTACAGATTAGGCAACTTGCAACTCACTCAACTCTTCCTCTTCCTCCTCACTCTCGTCATTCTCACTCTCATCACTAGTCACAGGGGTCGGAAGCTCTCGCTTAGTAGCATAAAAAATATCTTTTTCAGAATCACTATCACTAAGGGAAGAAATATGAGATGTCGGTTCATTAAAAATATTCCTTAAATTAGTGGGACACTTATCAATTGTATGACTTAATTCCCTCACAATCAAACATCTCTCAGAGTCGTTTTCAACCGAAGATTTAAAACAAGAATTCATGTGAACTTTCCAATTAGACTTTTCAAAAAGTTGACATCTAAAACATCAATACCACCAAAAGCCATGCTTAAGAAAATCTGGATCAAACACAATAACTTAGTACAACAGGCTCTGATACCAATTTGTAAAATTATGGTGATCGCTTAAATATGCTCTGTAAATGCGGCGGTATGAACTCAACTTAAAAAGGTTTAATACTAATTTGAGAGTGTTGTGTAGTGAAATAAAGTGTTCTAAAATTAAATGCAATTAATTAGTCCCAAATTTTAACTAAATCCTAAATCATGCATCTAAGTGATTTAAAATCATAAAATTAGAATGCATGCAAAGGAAACCAATTTTTAAGGAAAAATCCCCGAAGGGAAAAAACCTTTTATTTCACTAATAATTGGTAAACTACAACTTACAAGATTACAAGCAAAATCTGCAAAGAATTTATCACAGGAAACTCTTATAAGACGCAACCTAACTCGACAATGAATCAACATAGACACACAGTCCAATCAGCCTAGGAACACCCACGAGTACTCCCTATCGACATGCAGTCGTCTTTACCCCAGTACCTCAATCAAGTGGCACCTATATAAACAGTAGAGATCCTCTCTCTAAGAGAAAACTTCGACAAGATTGTATATTGAGTTCCAAAACAATTCACATAAAGATTGGGATATTTTTTGAATTGAAAATAAGGATTAAAGCCCTAAAAGTGAGAAGACAATGATTCTGCCAAATCAGTTTTCGTATCTGATAAAAACGTAGGTCTTCTTAACAAAAACGAAACTGAAAAAATGCATTTATAGAAAATGTTAAGGCGACAACTCGCTCGAACGAAACATCATCTCGCTCGAACAGGGACATGCGTCGCTCGAACGAGCTTCGTACGACACAGTCCTGTCGTTTGAAAGACAGTCCCTGCTGCTCAAACGCTCTATTAAAATATTAGTATTTTTTTTGTCAACAGTTACGCCTCAACACTTAAAAAAAATTCTTTGACGTAAAACTCCGCTCCAACGGTTAGAAATTTTTTCATAAAAGTTATCCCAATACTCTAAGTGAACCATTAAGGCCTTAAAACACAATCTTACCAAAGTTAAACTTGCGAAGGCTTTAATATTGAAGACAAGTTGATATTCGTATTCGTCTTGTTGCATATGTGATCTTGAACATTCTTCCACGGTTTTAGCAGTATAGGACATACTCAATTGTGAACGGACATTTATAAAATTATGTCCTTACAAAGTGTTTGCAAATACCTTGTATAATTCCCCCCCCCTTTAATGAAAGATCCGTAGTAGACCGTGGACGTAGCCTAAATTTGGTGATGTACGTAAAATCCTTGTGTTTGAGCCTGCATTATTATTTTGCATTATTTTCTTGACCCATTAAATTCCAAGGTCGATGCAAAATTATTTGCAAAATTTAATAGCACATAATTTCCTAATAAAATCTGCAAAATTAGTTACACATCAACAATATTCGGGATGAAAAACCAATTAAAGTTCTTTTATGAAAAACATCTTCCTCTTTATGTTCATTTCAAAATCCATTTGTACACATGTATAAGGATAAAGTAAAACTGCATATTAAACTTTATTAGTGTGGTTGACATACCAATAGCTCAAAATATTTACATTTTTATGTGTTCAATTGGTGATTTTTTCCATATATGATATACATTTCTCATAACGAAGTATTGAAAACCACTCATAGCCTTAAAATATGAACAATAAATTAATGAACCTGTAATCCATGTTTGTTACATTTGTTTGTTCACTTTAATGGCCAACTTTACTAGCTTTGGACTTTCACTCTAATTCAGAGATGGCTACCAACTCTTGTTCAAGAGCTCTTGCATGTGTTCTTGCATTTTTTCTTGTTGGATTTATAGTAGCAAAAATATTTTGGGGCATAGTCAAATTTCCCCCTTCTCCTCTCAACATTTGAACAGATAGTTTCATGGAAGGGAGATCTACTGGATACCATTGAATGCACCAAAGCCCTACTATTTTTTTAATCACTCTATCATCTTCATCTTCCTTAGTCTGGATAGACAACTCCTCTCCTTGATCCAAGAAATTATAAATCGATTATGGGAAGTAGACACTACACCAAAATGACCAAATTGTCACCTTTCAGCCGGCCACCCTTGTCAAGGTCATTGACCGTGAAAAAAACACGCGTTTTATGTCACGGTCATTGACCTTGACACGACCGTGACAAAGAATTGTCACGGTCATTGACCGTGATAAGGCCGTGACAAATTTACTTGTCACGGACTTGTCACGGTCAATGACCGTGACAATTCTTTAAATAATTGTCACGGTCAATGACCTTGACACGACCGTGACAATGTTTCCAGCAAAAATCCTTTCCCCCTTCTTTTTTCCCTCCCACCGTTCCCTCCCTCTCTCTGTCTCTCTCTCTCTCTCTCTCTCTCTCTACTTTCAGGTTTAATTCTCTCTCTCTCTCTCTCTCTCTCTCTCTCTCTTCCATTTATATATATGTTTGTGTGTATATATATATGTGTATGTGTGTATATATGTGCGTGTGTGTATGCGTGTGTGGGGGGGTGGGGCAGGGTGGGGGTATGGGGTGGGGCAGGGTGGGGGTAGGGTGGGGGCAGGGTGGGGGTAGGGGGTGGGGCAGGGTGGGGGTAGGGGGTTAAAAATGTAAATAAATAAGTAATTTTCTATAAATTTCCAAAAATAATATCCAAAAATGTAAATGTAAATAATATCCAAAAATAATATCCAAAAATGTAAATGTAAATAATATCCAAAAATATTGGATAACAATTTATTTTCATTCAAAATAAATAAGTAAATTTCTACAAATTTCATAAAAAAATGAAAGCCGGCTTAATATGTGATTTAAGTGTGAAATAATCGCTATATACTTATACTATTGGAGAAAAAAAAATCATATATGGCGTTTTTTGTTGACTTTATATGGTGAAATAATCACATGGCTTTATATCCATCAAATAAAAGCATGAAAACTAAAAAAACTACAATAAGGGTTAAAATGGCATCCGAAGTTGCTAAAAGCATGAAACATAAAATATTTTTTAAGATTTGTGGTGAATAACTAAAGTTAAAAAAAGTATTACTTTAGTCATTAAATTACTTTTTGAATTCGGGCGATGCGCATAAATTTGTAGTAATTGTCTTATAATAAAGATCAATTAGTCTATGTTGTTGAAAAATTTGATCAAATTGGTGAGCCCTTCATATTTTAAAATTGTTGTTTTTATTCCTATTTAACTTTTCTTTCTTTACACCCCTAATTATATTTAAAGTTTAATAAAATAGGAGTTATAGAAAGAAAAGTGGGGTTTCCATAATCTTACTTTGTCACAATTAATTTATATGCCTCAAAGTTATTTTATCACTCTTAGTTTATATTTGTGATAATACTTTATTAAAGATTTTTATGGGAACTTGTTATACTAGAACTTAGATGAACACTAAGTGATGAAAATAGTCCTTAAAATTGAAAATTAAATAAAGTTTATAAAAGTAAAGATGCTGGTAATACATCAAAGATAAATTAATAAGGACTAAAGAAAAAAACGTGTTCAAGTGTATAACAAGAAAGAAAATGTGGTATTTAGATTGGGTAAAATTCTTAAAGTAATGTTAAGGGACTAAAAGACCCAAGACAACTGGCCAGTAAGTCACGAACCGAAAAATTTATGACGGGTGATGAAAGCCCGTAAACATGTTGGGGTGGGGGTGGGGGTGGGTGGGGGTGGGGTATGATTTATAAAAAGCACAAAACAATAGTCGAAATTCAATACCTAAAATTAACATTGAGATTATTTTAAATAGACAGTCACTACTGTGTGTGTGTTTAAATTGAAAGAAGATATGAGAATTTTATTAAACATTTTTATGGGAACTTGTTATACTAGAACTTAGATGAACACTAAGTGATGAAAATAGTACTTAAAATTGAAAATTAAATAAAGTTTATAAAAGTAAAGATGCTGGTAATACATCAAAGATAAATTAATAAGGACTAAATAACAAAACGTGTTCAAGTGTATAACAAGAAAGAAAATGTGGTATTTAGATTGGGTAAAATTCTTAAAGTAATGTTAAGGGACTAAAAGACCCAAGACAACTGGCCAGTAAGTCACGGACCGAAAAATTTATGACGGGTGATGAAAGCCCGTAAACATGTTGGGGTGGGTGGGGGTGGGGTATGATTTATAAAAAGCACAAAACAATAGTAGAAATTCAATACCTGAAATTAACATAGAGATTATTTTAAATAGACAGTCACTACTGTGTGTGTGTTTAAATTGAAAGAAGATATGAGAATTTTATTAAAGATTTTTATGTGTGTGTGTGTAATTCTCATTTTATTAATGCCAAACCCGACTCTCTTATAAGATATGCATATTGTGATAATATTATATCTGTACTAATAACATTTTTTTATAGCAAATGTCTCCTTCAGATATTAAGGCGAAGATGATGATGCTGTTTATGATGATGTCGTCTGGGGTCGGTGGTAGTGGAGGCGACGAGGGCTCTTCCGCCCCTAGGCTCCCCAAATATGGGAAATATGGGATTACCGTCAAGAACAAATCGGAGATATTAGCGAGATCCCTCGTTCTGCTAAAGACGGTCATCGGCGCGGGGTTTATGAGTTGGAAGGAGGTGCCATATGAGCTCAAGTTAGCAGTTTGGGCGGTACTACAGGTAATATATTTATATTTATATTTATATGAATATTTCAATTTCAATTTCAATTTCAATTTCATATTTATATTTATATTTATATTTATATTTATATTTATATTTATATTTATATTTATATTTATATTTATTCGCAACTAACATTGTATTTGTTGGATAGGAACAATTCAACTTGGATTCAAAGCTACGCGATCCCGTGTTGGAGCAGATTAGGGGGCAACTCAAGTCGTGGAAAAAAAATATGCGGGCACGGTACTTTGGGAAAACACGAGAGTCGATTATCCAATGGCGTGAATCCGTCCCCCCCAAGGAGCCGATCTCATTGGCACAATGGCAGAAGTTCATTGACAATGAGATCGAGGATCGACAATTGGCATCTCGCCAATCGGGGAGGGAAAATCGGGCAAAAAAGACGGACGTGCACTACTCCGGCCGGACCTCTTACGCCGAGGTGGAGCATAGGATGCAGGTAAGATTTAATTTTTCTATAACTACAGAAATATATTATTCTTCATTATTTTACTTTGCGGGGCTGATACTAATTTTACTTTACTTTATTTTATTTCAGGGGGTAGGGAGTGGGCCAGGGGGTAAGCCACATAGGCTCGATACTTATGTGGCTCTTCGGACGAAGAAGGGGAAGGACAAGGAGGTTTCCCCGAGCGTCGTGGCCACGATTGTAAGTAATCCGACAGTTTAATTTTTGTTAATTACGTTATAATTTTTTAGTTTACGTATTTTACTAATCATGTGCTTTTTGTCGTTTCAGGCAAAGCTTAAGGAAGTGCATGAGTCGCGGTTTGATGACGACAAGGCATCTTTATCCACAGATGCACTCAGCCAAGTGCTTGGCTCTGATCGCAAGGGGAGGACAAGGGGGTGAGCTCACGGGTGGCCAAATCTAGGATCATCGGATTGGAGACGAGCGACACCGGGTTGGCTCGAACGGTGGATTCACACGACGCGAAGCTGTCCCGTTTGGAGGCGACGGTCCAAGATATGTACGCATTCATGAAGCGTACATTGGGCGGAGACCGTAAAGGGAAAGGGAAAGGGAAAGGGAAGGAGAAGGCGGTGGAGGAGGAGGTGCGGGAGGACGAGGCGCAGGATGATGAGGATGTGGACCTCGCTGCTTCATCACCGACACGTTCGTACTTTGATGATCCACTTCCCTATTTGGCGCCCTTCAACAGACCAATGTCGACACTTGGTTGGCCGAGCGTGTTCATATTGGACGTATTTGATGGCCAGCGGATAGGGCGGGGGTTGAGGGACCCGAATATCGTCGAGGGTGGAATAGTTCATGGACGTGTGCTTCAAGAGATGGAGTCCAGGGTGCTCGTCACGCATGTCATACCCGGGAAGGAGAACTCCCTATTGTGGTTGCGCGAACGATGCGACACGACGTATATTAGTGGGTGCGTCAATTCGTATGTCGTGTGGCCTACTCACCTCCTCAGTTTTAACAATACACCAGACATGTAGTGACATTGTTTTAAGTTTGAATTGAATTGTTTTAAGTTGTTACATTTGAATTATATCGTGATGCATATTGTCTCTATTTGAATATATATTTGCATTATCTTTAGTTTGTTTGGATATATGATATTTGGAACAGGTACAACGTTGCTATAACAGGTACAAATATACTGCTGGGCAGTGGCAGTGGCCATACTGCCCAGCAGATTTTTTTTAAATTCTATAAAAAATTGTCACGGTCATTGACCGTGACATTTTTTTAAAAAAGGGTCACGGCTTTGTCACGGTTATAAACCATGACAAACGTGTCGCGGTCAATGACCGTGACACGACCGTGACAAAAAAAGTTGTCTCGCCTCGAAATGTCACGGTCATTGACCTTGACATGTTGGATTTGTCAAGGTCAATGACCTTGACAATTCGACAGATTTGGTGTAGTGAGACTTGGCTTTTATTCAATGTAACATCAATATTCTTCCTCCCTCCAACAATTTAAAGAATCAACATTTCAAAACCATAAGTGTCCTACTTGTACGACACTTTCCTAACATTCTTAGATAAAACTTCGGGTGCAATATAACTAATGGTTCCCCTAGCAGCAATCATAGAGAAAGTGCTTAGTTCCTTAGGCGACAACTTGGCAAGACCAAAATCTAATATATTTGGATTGAGATTGTGATCTAACAAAATATTACAAAGCTTAATATCAAAATGGACAATTCTCCGGTCACACCCCTGGTAAAGATATTCAGTTCCTCTAGCTATACTCAGATAAATTTCTTAAATATTCTCCCAACCAAGAGAAGTGTTCTTAGAATTTTATATCAATATGAATTTCTCTAACGAATCATTTGGTAGAAACTCGTAAACAAGTTCCTGCCTAAATTCGTTGGCACAATAACTAACCAAACGAATCACATTCACATTATGACTTTTGTTAATTGTTCATACTTCATTAACAAATTCTCCACTATTTTCCTTCGTATTGCTGAGGACCTTTACGACTACATAAATTTTGTTGGAAAGCTTTCCTTTGTCATAACCCCCTTGCCCTAATTTATCCTTAAACTGATTTGGGATATTTTTAATATCACCATAAAAGTACCTTACAGGTTTGAGAGCTCAGTAATACTCTATGAAAGGATTTTTTCTTCTTTCTCAACCAATAACCAAGAGACAAGAGCACTCGCAAAGTAAAAGAAGCCGCCCGAGGTGATCCTATAACGATAAACATCCCCAACCTAATCGTCATTCGAATAGGCGGATAAATGGCCATCGTTATCAAAGGAATACCAAAAATTATAGGACATGGTGCCACTCATGTATTTGATGATATGTTTATGTGAGAGAAAGCCAGACTCTTTCAAAGATGCTTGGTAGCGCGCACAAACTCCAACACTAATGGTGATGTCAGGATGACTAGCGCTCAAGTAGAGTGTTGATACAAAAATTAGTCAGCTGACGTGGACCAATTGTATGAAGACACGTGTCATCCTGTGTGGCATAAAATGTAATTACCTACCTACTCAGTACACCGAGCTACTCAACTTATCGAGCATCTAGTCAGGAAGATTAAATGACAAAAAACAGATTCAATGAACATTCTTATCATGTACAGATGTATATGTCTATTAAATAACGGCATATTGTCTATTCATACTGATAGACCAAGGGATATAAATACATTGTAAGACCCCCCATAACGGGGTAATCGATCATCATCGAACATAATCAAGATTAAGGCAAAACACCTAGCCATACAAGACAGTGGACGTAGGCCATTTTCATCAAGGTTGAACCACTTTAAAAATCCTTTGTCTTATTTCTTTATTCATATTTATCTGTGATTAATTAATTAAATCAAGTTTAGTTTTTTACATCAATAGATTGGCGCCTTCTGTGGGAAACGACTATACATAGCATTTTTCACAAAAATAATTCATTATACATGGCTAAGATCCCAGAATCCAGCAATAAGAATAATGTTGGAGTTCTTCCCAACCCGTCCGCTCCTCCAACTGTCCATGATCTCATAGGAATAGTAGTAAACTTAGCTAAAAGACAAACACCTATATAGGAGACCATGCGATAACTCATTCAGACTATTCAAAATGCAATGCCTGCCCAGTCAGGCCAGCGAAGCGTTCATAGAAACATGCACCTATCGTCTTCATGATCCATACGTACTCTATTCCCTCATGCTTCCTGGTCCATACATACCAAATTCCATCATACCGAGAGGTCCAATGATCCCTCCTATCAGCCTGGTCGAACATCTCCCATAAGAGTTACAGACTTTCAATAAAATGTTACTCTAACTCCAGAACGAATAAGCGCTCTGGAGAGGTTGAGTAGAGTCTCCCCCTTTGACCGTTTGGTCCCTAGGGGGAATAAAAACCCTCCTTGTATTGCATCAAGAAATTCTCAATAACCAAATGATCTAAGGGAACGTTCTGCCCAAACACGCCCAACAGCTCGTACAGAAAGATCCTAAGAGGAGAATTCAGCGCGATCTATTGCTCGTGAAAATAAATCAGAGGCTAGAAATGATGCATGGAAGGGCTCCATTCAGAGGTTGGAAGACAGGTTAGGGGATATGGCTAAGGCCAAAAACCCTCTCCAAAGAACCTTTATCAAAGGATCTCCATTTATACAAGCAATTATGGATTTTCCCACACCCTCAAAGTTTAAGGCTCCTGTAGTTACGCCGAAGTATGATGGAAAGACCAATCATGTTCTTCACATAGAGCAATATCAAGATGTCGCAGATATTTATGCTGTCCCAGATGAGATGAGGTGCAGGGCGTTCTCAGGAACCATCATTGGTTCTGCTCAAATATGGTATAACAGCCTTCCTCGGGGGCAAATCACAACTTTTCATCAGTTGGCTGAGCTTTTCATAGGGAATTTCTATTTGGGTGCAAATCCAGTCAAGAGGGTAACCCATTTGTTGAGCGTAAGGCAAAAATTAGGAGAAAGCACTAGGGATTCTATCACTCGTTTTAACAATGAGAAACTGGAGGTAATCGACTACGAAGAGAAGACAACCATTACAGCTCTGATGAGTGGTCTTTTACCGAATAAACTATATTACACTTTGGCCAAAGATCCCCCCAAATCCATAGCAGAGTTGATGGAAAAAGCAGCCAAGATTATGAATGTCGAAGAAGCTATGGCTGAGAAGAAGAATACTGAGGCAAAAGCAGAGACTAAAGCTGAAAGCAGGTCGAAGAGGAAACATCATAAGCATAATGGATGTAGCAAGAAATCGAAAGGCAAGGAAACGTTGGAGCACTTGAAGAAGTATGCAAATTATACTCCCTTAAAGGTAGACATAAACTATATTCTAGAGGAGATAAAAAACAACGAAGAACTAAATTGGCCGGAGAAGTTGAGGACAACCCCTGAAAGGAGAGATAAGTCCAAGTATTGCGAGTTCCATAAATATCATGGTAACACGACCAAGCAGTGCATGGCTCTCTAGAATGAGATTGAAGCACTCATTAGACGAGGGAAATTGAACAGGTTTGTTGTTCGCCAGAACGATGAGAAGACCAATAATAGAAAACGATAAAGGTCTAAATCTCCTCACTGACTAAGAGATGATAAGAAAACGGACCATGAAGATGACCCAGAGGATGACCCCGATCTTCCCAAGAAGGCAAGGTAGCCAGAGCGTGAGGTATTTTCAATCCGTTTTCGTTCATTCGAATGTAATATGATTATAGTTAGAGATGCAGGAGGAGGGAATCATACTGCTGAAAGGAAAGCTTACCTCAATGAGGCCCAAGCTTGTTCTTATATACAACGAATAAATCTGGAAAAAGAGGATCGCTCGAGGAAGATTAACAAAGAAAAACTGGTCATCGATTTCTCCAAAAGTGATCTGGAAGGTGTCTTATATCCTCATGATGACCCTTTGGTGATCAAGATGAGGATAAAGGATGTGATCATGTCAAGAGTATTGGTAGATAATGGTAGCTCGGCAGACATCATGTTCTACCCTTACTTTGATAGTTTAAACTTGAAACTCGCCCAGTTGGAGCCATATCACAGGCCCTTCCTCGGTTTTTCTGGCAAATTTTTTTTTCCACTTGGGACAATTAAGTTAGATATGCTGACTAGTACCTGGCCCACCTGCAGATCGAAAAAGATACGATTCTTTGTGATGGATAAAAATGTCCAATCGACCTACAATATAATCATGGTAAGAGTAGGCCTAAAAAAGTTTAAAGCAGTGCCATCCACGGTACATCAATGCTTGAAGTTACTGACTAACTTTGGTGTGGGACTTGTGAAGGGCGATCAGAAAGTAGCTCAGGAATGCTACTATTCATCGACCGAATAGGAAGAGTTGGAGGACACCAGAAAGAAAACCACCACTTATCAAGTGGATGAGACTGAAGATTCGTAGATTGAAACACTGGACCCCGAAGATGAATTAGAGCTCATGAAGGGTCAGGTCATGGAAGCAATGGAGAAAGTTATTTTGGATGATGAACAACCAGAAATAACAACTCAAATTGGCGCTTCACTTGATCCAAAAATAAAGCAAGAGTTAGTGGAATTTTTTAGGCATAAAAAGCAAGCTTTCGCGTGGAGTCATTAAGATATACTGGGGATAGACCCAGCTTTCCTATGCCACAAACTTAATGTTGATAAAGAGATCAAATCGGTGAAGCAACGAAGAAGGGTCTTCAGCCCAGAGAAGAACCAAGCTATTCAAGAGGAAGTAGAGAAACTGAAAAAAGCCTCTTTTATTGAGGATGTCAAATATCCTAATTGGTTAGCCAATGTGGTGATGGTAAAAAGGAAGAAAAATAAATGGAGAATGTGCGTGGATTTCACAGATTTGAACAAAGCCTGCCCAAAAGATCACTTCCCTCTACCCCGAATAGATCAGTTGGTAGATGCTACTTCGGGGCATGAATTATTGAGGTTCATGGATACTTATTCTGGCTACAAATAAATTAAGATGAAACCAGAATACAGGGAGAGTACCTATTTTATTACCCCAAGGGGAACATACTGTTACAATGTTATGCCTTTTGGCCTTAAAAATATAGGTGCTATGTACCAGCGGCTAATGAACAAGGTGTTCGCAAAACAGATCAGCAAAATCATGGAGGTTTACGTCGATGACATACTGACTAAGAGCAAGAAAGCTGCTAACCACATAGCTGATTTGAGTCAAACATTTGATCAATTAGAGAAATACCAAATGAAGTTGAACCCGACCAAGTGCATTTTTGGCGTACAAGAAGGCATGTTCCTTGGGTATATTGTGAATCAACGAGGTATTGAGACAAGTCCTGACAAGATCAAAGCCTTGCTAGAATTATAATCTTTAACTACTAAAAAGGAAGTACAAAGCCTCATGGGGCGCATTGTAGCTTTCAACAGGTTCGTCTCACAAGCAACAGATAAATGTCTTCCATTCTTCAAGACATTCAGAAAAACTTTCGAGTGGAATGATGAATATGAGAAGGCATTCCAAGAGTTGAAGAGATATTTGGGGGCATATCCTTTGCTGTCCAGGCCGGTAGTGGGAGAAAAATTATATTTGTACTTAGCTGTCTCAGACAGTGCAATCAGTTCAGCGTTGATAAGAATAGAAAATGGAGTGAAAAAGTCGGTGTATTATACGAGCAATGCATTCCGAGGAGCTGAGATTTGATATCCAAAATTGGAGAAGTTAGCATTAGCATTGATCGAGGCGAGCAGGAGGATGAAGCCATACTTCCAAGATCATACCATAATGGTATATACTGATATGCCACTCAAACAGGCTTTGCATAAGCCAAAAAAATCTGTAAGACTGATGTATTGGGTGGTGGAGTTAGGTGAGTATGACATTATCTATGAGCCAAGGACTTCTCTCACAGGGCAGGTAATGGCAGATTTCATCGCTGAATTCACCTTTCTAGATATCTCCGACCAACAGGGAGTTAATACCGAGCAACCCATTGACATTGGAGAACCAGTTAAAATTATTCCCGATCAACTCCCCGCAACAGAATTTCCAGAAGGGATAACTACTGACCAACCAGACTCTACTGGTAAGGAACCAAAATTGGATGTCGATAAAACAAAGCACGGGACATTCCATGAAAGGATTTTTTCCGATCAAGGGTTTGACATTAATATCCTAATATGGAATTTATTTATTAATAGTTCCTTATGTGCAGCAGGCTACGGAGCTGGAATAATTCTTAATAGTCCAGATGGACTAGACATAGAATATGCTCTGCGTTTTCAATTCAAAGCTTCCGACAATGAAGCTGAGTATGAAGCTGTAATTATGGGCCTCAGTTTAGCTAAAACACTGAATGTAGAGCAAGTTACGGTGTTTAGTATTCACAACTAGTTGTAAATCAGATTCTCGGGTTGTACGCAGCAAAAGGAGAATTCATGTCTAGGTATCTAACCAATGCTATGGAGATTATAACTAACTTAGGAGATGTCCAAATGGTTAGAATACCAAGACTGGAGAATGGGAGGGCTGGTGCACTAGCTCAGTTAGCCTCAGCTACTCTCATCGAGCTATGAAGAACGATTCCTATTGAGATACTTACAGACCGAAGCATTGATGAAGATTTTATGGTGAAGTTCATCACTTTGGATATGGGACCTTCCTGGATGGATCCCATCAGGGCGTATATCGAAGAAGGTATTTTACCAATCGACCAACTTATAGCTAAGAGGCTGAAGTTTAAAGATGTTAGTTATGTCTTAAATAATGGAGTCCTGTACAGAAGAGGCATGATAACAGGTCTACAGAGATGTGTTCATCCATCAGAAGTTAAAGATCTGATAGAAGAAATTCATGAAGGGTCTTGTGGAGCTCACGTGGTAGGTCGAACACTTTTATCGAGAATAACTATGCAAGGATATTATTGGCCAATGATGGGTGCTGACTGTACCACTTATGCCAAAAAATGCGACGAGTGTCAACAATTCTCTACCATACGAAAAACTCCCCAGGAATTATTGACACCAATCACTTCCCCTTAACCATTTCCCATGTGGGTAATAGACTTGGTTGGGCCTCTGCTAACTACTAGAGGACGATTCAAATACTTAGTGGTCGCTATTGATTATTTCACAAAATGGGTGGAAGCTGAACCTCTCATTGACATGGCCTATGAAAGGGTCTATCAGTTCATCTGGAAGAATATTATTTGCAGATATGGTCTGCCACATGCTTCCATCACTGACCATGGTACCCAATTTGATAATGAGGAGTTCGTTGCGTACTGTCAACAGCCAAACGTTTAGAAGATTCATTCTGCACCAGGCCACCCCCAGAGCAATGGGCAAATAGAGGTGACGAACAGAACTCTTCTAAACGGGTTGAAGAAAAGGTTGGATGATACCAAAGGCAACTAGATAAATGAGCTACAATATGTATTGTGGGTCTACCAAACAAGACCCCGAACAACGACTGGTGAATCTCCTTATATGTTAGCTTTTGGAAGTGAAGCTGTCATACCTCCTGAATTAGGCTTACCAACTCATAGGGTGCTTAATTTTAATTCTCCAGTAAGTGATTTAATAAGGCATTTGGATTTAAATATGATTGAAGAAGTCCAAGAAGATGATGCAATTCGGAATGCGGCTTACCAGTAAAGAACTGCCATGTTCTACAATAAAAAGGTCAAGAAGTGTGATCTTGAGGAAGGAGATTATGTGCTCAAGAAAGTAATCCATAAACATAACAAGTTGGAGGCTAACTGTCATGGGCCCTATCGTGTCGCAACTGTTGTTCGACCTGGCACCTACAGAATAGAAACCCTAGAAGGGGAAGAATTCAAAATGCTTGGAATACAGAGCACTTGAGGAAATACTATCAGTGATGTAATCACACATACACATGCAGCCTATTATTTCAGTATTAATGACAACTATGTTTCCTCAATATTTGTTTATTTTATTTTTTCAGAATATTAGTGTTACACACTATACTAATAATCAAGAACCACCAACTAAGGTTGGTCGGCATATCAAGAACCATCAACTAAGGTTGGTTGGCATATCAACAACCACCAACTAAGTTTGGTAGGAAAATAATCATACAAGGCAAGGCCTGTTTTATTGTGGGTGACCTCAAGGGGAATCCAAAACTAGGCAAGAAGATGGGTAAAATATCCACTACCTAGGAACCAAGGTAGTCTAGATAAGATTGTTACAACTAAACATGAACATGGAATAAAAATAATTCCATTGCTTAGGCACTTATGGGTGACAAGTCACTACAACTAAGCAAAAATATGGGGCAAAGTTCCATTGTCTAGGCAATCAAATCAAAACAAGACAAATTGTCCCTTATGGATACATATACTCAACCAAATATAACATGATAAAGAAAAACATCTTACAATTTATTTCCAAGGAAAGAAAATTACAAAAAGATGAACTTTTCGTCATAGAATTTATCATTAACAAAATATAAATGTCTTGTTCTATTGGTTTCTTTCCTTCCGATTTACATACAGGATCCATCCCAGCTGGAGGATCATCTAAAGCAAAAGAGGAGTTGATAAAATTCAGATCTCGCAGCATCCTAGTATTGCCCAAACTTGGTCGGTCAAGCAGATATGGAAATCGGGATATCTCAAAATCTTCATGAAGATGGTCATCACCAAGGTATTTTGAGATCAAGCACTGAGTAATGGAACTAATTGAAATCCAGCTAACGTCTAGTTTAAAGGGAGGAACTGGAAGATCAAGCATTCCAGGATCACACCATTCCCACAACGAGTTCCCTTTTTCAACATGCATCACAACTAGAGCATTCATCCATCCATACTTGTACCCCTCATTATTTGACTGCTTCAACTTGGCATTAATATGGCACAAAGCCTCATTATATACCTCCATCTAAAACTCTCTAGGCTGCTTATGGAATTGATAAGTCAATCTCTTAACATGCTGATGAAGTTTCTTCGCCAAGTTTTCTTAACTCTCCAACGCAGAGCTCTGATTGGAAAGTTTCTCGGTAAGACTTTGAATTTTCTGGGACATCTCAGCCAAAGGTTGATTTTTTGCTTTCAGCTGAACAACCTGATTTGCTAAGGCTTGTTGAGTCCTAGTCTCTTCAATGCTTCTCCGAACAGATCTTGCTCTACCCCACGAGGAAGATGTAGGTCTGGCCCTTTTTGAAGTTTCTAGTTCTTCTCTCAATGAGGCATTCTCAGTTTCCAAAAAGGAGAATCCTTTGTCATTAATCGGGACCAGAGCTCCAGAAGAAGCATCAGACTTTAGTTGCCTCAACTCTTCTCGTAAGGTAATATTTTCCTCCTTAAGCAGCTTGTCAATGTTCCTATGCTCCTCGACTTCGAGTTTTAGCACACTTTTTCTTTTCTCATAGGCTGAGATAAATTTATCATAGCCACGATCAGTGCTCAACCATTGGTATTTTTGCTCATAACCTTCCTGAAGCAAAGTAGTGGTTTCTTTATGCTAAAATTGAAGCTCCTTGATCGTCCCTTGAAGATCCTCAATCATTTCATAATAAGCCACATTATTGGCCACAACCCGATCGAGCAAACATTTTAAATATTGATATGTATCAATTGCTCGCTCAGAAGTATCAGATCCAAGGATATAAACTATTTGAGATTTTGTGAAGTCTGTACGCCTAACGTTAAAGTAATCAGTACACTTCTTCCTCAACTCTGTATAATGAGATGATAAGAGTTCCATCCTGGCAATGAACTAGAAAGAAAAAGTAAATACAGATCAACAACAGCACAACTATATTGAGCAGGTAAAAGAGAAATTCAGTGAAGAGTAACAAAGTCCATTTTATTAATCATCAAAAAGAGGGTACAATAAAAAAGATAAAACATGAGGGAAAATAGAGAAAAACTAACAAAGTACTAAATAATTTTACACCTTCTCCTTATTTCCTACAAGATCATCAACCGATTGGGAAGAAGAAGTTGGTTGCTCGGAGGGCAGTTGGCGTTGCTCAGTGGAAGTTGTTGCCTTCTGAACTTGCTCGGAGGATTGAGGAATGGTAGGATCAAGTGTTTGTTCTACTATCAATATAGAATATTCATCAGATCCAACTTCATCTTTTTTTTATAGTAGGAGGAGGCCCATGAGTGTGTTTCTGAAATAGTTTAGAATCATCAGCAATATTCAACTCTTTCAAAGATACAACCCATCCATCTCTGAAGTATTTCAAACTCGCATAATCCATCTGGGAAGAGACATCAGCTAAAGCTTTGTTCCATCCGTTGTCCCAGTCAGAACTAAAGGACTTCTTCACATTAGCTTTTCTCTTCACCCTCTCTGAGGAAGTTTTTTTTCTAAAAAGCTCTTCAACGGGCCTCACTTTCTCCTCAAGGTCTTTCTTATGCCGTTTAGCATCTTCAAGCTTGCCATTAACTTCCACCTTGCTAAAAATGATAACTTTCAATTTTTCCTCTGCTTCCTTGGAGGCATTTACAGCTTGCTGTCGAGCTCTATCAGCTTCTTGCCTAGGTGTATCAGCTTCTTTCCAAGCTGCCTCAGCTCTTTTGGTAGCTTTAATAGCTTTTTATTGAGCTATCTCAGCAGATCGGATCTTGGAATCCTAAGTAGCTTTGTCTTCCTCATATTTCTATTTAGATTCTGCTAAAATTTTTGACAACCCAGAAAGGGGCTCCTCCACTCCACTGGATGAAGTTGAGGTTTTGATAGCTTCATCCTTGTCCACGATGTTATCAAAGTACATCAAAAATTGCAAGAAGAAGAAAGGCACAAATTAGAGTATGAACATGGCAATGAAGAAATAAAAAAATGAATATAATGACACTTACTGATGCAAGGTGTTGGGCTGCCAAATAGATAACCCTATCTCGAGGAGTTGAAGTTTTAGCAGCTCGGTAATCAAGGAGAGTCCCTAAACTGATCAATTTCTTGGCTAAGCCAGGAGTAATGATGGCTGTAGAACTAGCCCTTAAAGAAGGAAGCTCAAACCTAATAGGTTGGGCAATAGCATCCACAGGCTTTTCAGCAAGACCCCTTCTCCACCTCTTCAAAGGAGTACCTTCAAAGGTGCTGTCTCTTCTTGAATAATAGCAGCTTCAATCAAAGGTGCTGCCTCTTTTATAACAACAACTTCAATCATAGGTGCTGCCTCTTTTGGATCAACAGGGCGCTTCTTACCGACCTCCTTAACAGTTATAGTTGCTCCCCCAAATGGATCAACCTCCTTCTTCTTAGTCCCTTCAGTTGGGACATCCTTTTTGCTTTTCTCTGCCCCTTCAGTACCAGGAGCAGACTTGGTAAAGAACTCAGGTACTTTCCTCTTCTTTTCCATCATATCAGTAATAGAGGTACCCAAATCAGAAGAAGATTCTTCTACAGTTTCTAAATATGCCGGTGTCTGATCAAGGTCAATCACCAAAAGAAGAACAAGAGGTTGGGCAATAAAGGATGAAGTGGTGTTCTTATATCTCAACAAATAAGAAGCAGACCTCACGTGCTCCCCAACAATGGATTGATGCAAACCCCAGATGAGTTTCAAATCTTTTATATTTATATCACTCTCTTTTAGAGGTTTTCTTTTGTTATCAACTGCAAAATAAAACATACACGTCAGTGATGCATTTTATCAAACAAAAACAGAGCTAATTTGAAAAACAAAACAACCTATCCCATTGCCATAAAGTGGAAATCTGGGACCTTGGTACACATCTTTCCCCTTTGGTGAGGGGTGTTCCCAATTTTTCATCACAACCGCATGCTCAAAATAATCCCTATTGGCATCGAGAAGATTGACCACCAAAGCTCTATTTGAAAACCTAGTTTTTAAATAAAAAGTGGTGTCGCTGGTAACCCTCCATGATTTCAGGAATCCCTAAACAAGTTCCATGAATTTTATTCAATCTACGTATGCCATTAACTACCCTCTATGCATTTAGAACTACTTTTGCAGGAACAATATCAAAATATTGGCAAAATTCCAAACATAAGGGATTAGGAGGGAAAGAAAAACCACATTCCGCTATAAAAATGGAGGGAAACCAGTGTCCCTTAGCTAAAGAAAATAAATTAGAAGGGTAAGGAGGTTCTTCCCGAATAACCCAAGAAGGAATCGTAAAATCATTCCTAAACTTATCCAACGATTCGATAAGATAAACCATGGTGGTTAAAGCAAAGAAAGAAGAAGGAAGAAGTTCTTACAGAAAATCGAAGAAATCTGCTAAGGCGGATGATAGAATGAACGATAGTACAAGGAGAGAGTGAGAAGACAAAGAGTTTAGAAGTCTAGAAGTAAAGTTAGAAGATGATTTGATTCTATCTGTAAGTACGTTGAGCTTTTCTCAATCTAAGCTCTGATACCACTTGTTGGTGCGCGTGGCCCCCAATTCTAAAATATTATTTCCTTTTTATGAAAATCGATGCGGAAGCGGTGTGGTGGTTCAACTTTAAAACACCAAATTTTAATTTCTTAAACAAATTAAAATTAAACCAAGTGAAGTAAAATTAATCAATTAATATATTCACTTAAACCAATTAATTAATTCAAGTCCTAGAATTTGCCTAAGTCATATTTATCAATATTAGCAAATTAGGCGAAACCAAATTTTAGCAAATGACTTGAATTAAATAAACTTTACCCAATATTTAATTTAGCACCAAATTAAATGAGTGTGATGATTTAAACCAAATTTTATCTTGAATTATTCTAAACATGCGTTCTACGTTATTTTGCAAGATAAAATAAATCAATCACACTACGCCGCGATGTACGAGGAAAAACCCAAGACGGGAAACAACCTCGGACGGCCCTAGCCACAAATCCACTAGATATGGAATTACAAGTACAAGACAGAAAGGCTTACAACACACAACTCGATCCCTTTTAAGCCTCGACGCTTCTTCTTGTAGACACCTCTTCCTAGCGGATAACCTTGGAACACCACCGCGGTCTCGGAATCCACCGATAGGACTTTATATGGTCACCGTCACCCTAGCAAGGAGCCTTTCTCCAAGTGGGTAGAATCGCAACAAAACGTCTTCTTCTTTGATGGATGTAGAAGCAAACCAAAACTTCTCTTTGAAACGGAAGAGATAAACCGGTGCCAAACTCCAAGCAATTTATATGTATATATGTGAACTTGGATAAACAATATGGGTGTAAAACTAGAGTGATAAAATATTTTCTCTTGAAAAATAGCACTCAAAACTTGAACATTTTCCTTAAACAATTTTAGCTCTCAAACTCTCTCTAAGAGCTGGAATGGAATGGAAAAGTTAGGAAAAGTTAGATTGGAAAATGTTCTTCTCGTACATATTAAAATCTGAAAAAGTTGGTTAAAAACTTAGTGGGGAAGTGGGTGAAAAACTGCCAAAACCTGTTCCCGCCTGGCATCTCGTTCGAACGACATTTCGTTCGAACGAAATCTCGTTCGAACGAAATCTCGTTCGAACGACATTTCGTTCGAACGAAATCTCGTTCGAACGAAATCTCGTTCGAACGAGATTTCTAACGAAGTTCCAGAATATTTAAAGAGGGAACTCATCAGAAGTCTCGTTGGATATCTCGTTCGAACACAGGTTCGTTCAAACGACAATCTCGTTCGAACGACTCTATCGAACGAAAAACCAGAAAGTTTGAATATTCTTGTTTAAGCCCATAAAACTTTATAAACATTTATTTAAAGTTTTAATTAATTCTTTCTTAAAACAAAACGCAGTTTTTATAAAACCTAACACCCAATAAACTTGTTCCAAGCTCCTATATATAATATTGCATTCATACCTTGGGAGCATGGAACTATGGTTGATGACGTAGAAACGAGGCACGCAAACCGGCATATTTCATGAAGCTTTATACTCTTTTCCACTACGTCTTCAACAAACATTTCATAGGCTTGAGAATATTACAATTAAATACTATCCTATGAATAAATGTTTTTGTCCGGAATTGAGCCAACACTATACATGGACTCAATTGGAAATTTGTGTCCTTACAAATCTCCCCCTTTGGCTATTCCGGGACAAAAACCAAAACAAAAAAATCCTAAAGGGCCGTCAAGCTCTACTAGACTCAAAACATAACCCACCCAAACTTGACTCAACCCAAGGATTAAACGCTTTGCCATTTAAAGATGCCGCTTTAGAAGAATACCTGCACACTTAAGCAAACTATCAAACGCATAGGGAATATCAAAATAGTAAATGCAATTAATTAAATTACTCCCCCTAAATTAATTCTTCCCCTTTAACAAACACATGACCTACTTAGAAAGATGTCTCCCCCTAAGATAAATCTCCCCCAAACTAAGATACGATAATAATAGGATTAGATACCATTTCTCCTCCTATCATTTTCTCTCCCTTTTTGTTCAGGAATAGGCAAAGGATAAAGAACTAATAAACACAGTGAAGCTTAAAGTGATAAGACGTGAAAACATATGAGCAACAAAAGCATAACTAATCCATTATAGATACTAAAAATGAAGTATAAGCATAGAAGGACTAGAAAGCAAGACAAAGACAAACAAATATCATATATATATAAACTAGAAATATACCAATGAAGCACTTGCATATATATATAGATATAAACACACATATAACACAAAATACAATAAGTTTGCACACTCGTATGGAAAAAATGTGTCATATGGAAACGTAAGTGTAGGGGTGTGAACTAGCAACAATTAAATTTAGACCCAAACACTTAATAAACATTCACGGAGTTCTCATTTGATTGCAAACTTTATCACATTTAAATATAACCTCATGTGACAATATGAAGATTGAACTCAATGAACAAACATACACAATGCATACAAGCCTAGCATGATGATGATTCTACAAACCAAATAGAGTCATGACATTAAAGACAACTAGGATAAACGGACATTGTGCAAACTGTTGATATACCATCCAATTCTCCCTCAATAAGCATATATATTCTTTTTCTTTTGAATGAATATATCAAACAAACATAGGCCTTGGCAATTGTTTTCTTTTTAATGCCAAATATTCTGTTTTTAGGCCTTTGGATCACGTATTTCTTTTAGATCCAATAAACGGTGGCTTACTATCGTAAAGGATTTAATTCATCTTTTCGGAGCCATTCCCCGTGCACATTTAGATATATAATTTTTTTTATCTCACAAAGCTCACGTGCAACGGATTGTGACATGCACTAGTCCTCCTAGGTCATAGATATGTAGATGACTAGATTGGTAGGAGAACACCTCAAAAAGCTCAAATATAACATGTGACATTAAGATTTCAAAAGAGCTCGTGCATGTGTGAAAAGAGGCATATAAAAATAGAATCCATTTAAACAATACAAAATCCAACTGCTCCATATAAAACATGGTAAAGAACATTTTAAGGATTGAAAATCTAAACCAAAAGTTCTAGCCACGTGGGAGCGTAAAAGATGGGATTCAAACACAAATATATGCCACATAAAGTGTGTCAAACTAAAATACACACAAAATAAAATCTTTTTGAGTTTTTGACATTTTTAACCAAAAATAAAGATATATACTCAAAAGAATAAACAAAAATCATTTGTATTTTTCATTAAGCTTAAATGAAATAAATAAAACACAAATGATAAACAAAAATCTTTTTATATTTTTCAATTAATTCAAACACAAAATATAATACAAAAAGATAAACAAGTCATAATTTCTAGCATGTGATATGAAATAAGGCAATGACTAGAAAATGACTAAACATGCATACATCTAGCAATAATATATAATATGAAGCCCAAAAAGCTAGAGTATGCATAAAACACTAACACATTCAACCTTTAAATTTAGCAAGGGAGGTTTCATGTGATAGTAAATGAGAATCCACAAATCTTGTATCTAGCGCATTTAATAATGATTTCCTAACCCATATAGATTTATATTTAACATGATGAGGATTAGGAAATAATGAAATGCTAGATAAAGATTTCCTTGGACTTCTTTTAAGATCAAAACAAAATGACCTAAGGTGACCTTTCCTACCACAATGCAAGCATGTGTAAACACGAGGAATGTTACCTAAGGTGTGACCCTTTTTAAAGACCTTGGACAAAGTTGACCCTCTAAAACAAACAATGGTTTTAGCTTTAGCAATGGAAGAATTTGAGCATGATGTGCTAGAACCATTAGAACTACTACTAGAGTCTTGAAAATCATTTTTCATTTTTAAAATTTCGGACTCAAGTAATAAATTAGACTCCTCAAAATTATGGGACTCCTTCATTAAATTTTCAATAATTCCTAGAAGGTTAACACGCTCTCCCTCAATATGAGCAAACTTGTCCCTAAGAGTATTTTCACGATTTTCACTCTCTTTCTTGGACTTTTCTAAAATATCAAAATTTGAATGTAAGTCCATGAGCTTTTCACGAAAAATATCTTTTTGAGATAAGGAGATTTACAAAGACTCAATGTGAGCTTTAAAACAAGAATTTTCATTTTCAAGAAATTTAATTCTTTTTACAAATCTCAAATTTAATTCCTTTAAATTTTCGTTACATTTGTTAAGCCCATTTAATTCCTCTCGAAAATCTAAAAATTTTATTTTCATTAAAATTGGACAAGTTTTCATTAAGACGTCTCATTGAGAGAAAAAAAATATGAGAGTGATAAAAAATTGAACCACCTAAAAAGGTAAGGAAATACAAAAAGCCGAAAAATGGATCTTTAACGCGATAACTTAGCGCTCCGGCTCTGATACCAATTTGTATCGTGAGAAACCCCGGGGTCTTTAAATATCGTAATTAAAATCAAACTTATAATTTCCTTTTATAAAACACGAGATGCGGAAGCGTAAGGATGATGGTTCAATAAAACAAACAAATACCAAATTTTAATTTCTTTAAAAGATTTAAAATAAAACTCAAGTGAAATTAACAAAAACACACACAAGTATTAATTTTCACTTAAACCAAGTTAATTCACCCAAGTCCTAGAATTTGCCTAAGTTATAATTCTCAATATACCAACATTAGGCCAAACCAATTTTTGCAAGTGACTTGATTTAACTACACAATTACCCAAGATTTAATTTAGCACCAAATTAAATGAGTGTGATGATTTAAACCAAATTTTATCTTGAATTATTCAAAACATGCGTTCTATGTTATTTTGCAAGATAAAATAAATCAATCACACTACGCCGCGATGTACGAGGAAAAACCCAAGACGGGAAATAACCTCGGACGGCCCTAGCCACAAATCCACTAGATACGGAATTACAAGTACAAGACAGAAAGGCTTACAACACACGACTCGATCCCTTTCAATCCTCAACGCTTCTTCTTGTAGACACCTCTTCCTAGAGGATAACCTTGGAACACCACCGCGGTCTCGGAATCCACCGATAGGACTTTATATGGTCACCGTCACCCGAGCAAGGAGCCTTTCTCCAAGTGGGTAGAATCGCAACAAAACGTCTTCTTCTTTGATGGATGTAGAAGCAAACCAAAACTTCTCTTTGAAACGGAAGAGATAAACCGGTGCCAAACTCCAAGAAATTGATATGTATATATGTGAACTTGGATAAACAATATCGGTGTAAAACTAGAGTGATAAATATTTTCTCTTGAAAAATAGCACTCAAAACTTGAACATTTTCCTTAAACAATTTTAGCTCTCAAACTCTCTCTAAGAGATGGAATGGAATGGAAAAGTTAGGAAAAGTTAAGAAAAGTTAGAAAAAGTTAGATTGGAAAATGTTCTTCCCGCACATATTAAAATCTGAAAAAGTTGGTTAAAAACTTAGTGGGGAAGTGGGTGAAAAACTGCCAAAAACTGTTCCCACCTGGCATCTCGTTCGAACGACATTTCGTTCGAACGAAATCTCGTTCGAACGAGATTTCTAACGAAGTTCCATAATGTTTAAAGAGGGAACTCATTAGAAGTCTCGTTGGATATCTCGTTCGAACACAGGTTCGTTCGAACGACATATCGAACGACATTTCAGTGGCCTAATATGGGAACTCGTTGGCAGGTTCGTTCGAACGACATTTTCGTTCGAATGACAATCTCGTTCGAACGACTCTATCGAACGAAAAACCATAAAGTTTGAATATTCTTGTTTAAGCCCAGAAAACTTTATAAACATTTATTTAAAGTTTTAATTAATTCTTTCTTAAAACAAAACGCAGTTTTTATAAAACCTAACACCCAATAAACTTGTTCCAAGCTCCTATATATATAATATTGCATTCATACCTTGGGAGCATGGAACTATGGTTGATGACATAGAAACGTGGCACGCAAACCGGCATATTTGATGAAGCTTTATACTCTTTGCCACTACGTCTTCAACAAACATTTCATAGGCTTGAGAATATTACAATTAAATACTATCCTATGAATAAATGTTTTTGTCCGAAATTGAGCCAACACTATACATGGACTCAATTGGAAATTTGTGTCCTTACACTATCGCTTTTAAATGTATTTCTTCGGGAAGCGAGAAAAGTAATGATCACTAGAAACAACGATTGCATTTCCGGCGGCTAAATGATAAAAAAGACGCAAATACCCAAGCGTTTGTTGAAGATTCAAAATATTTATAAGTTTTGCCATTTCACGCACAAAATCATTAAATGTCATAGGTTTTGGAGATCTGTAATCTAACAAGACTGGGTAAACATGTCCGAGCAACTTCTGGGCATAATGTTCCACACTCTCATTATCCAATCTCAACTGTGAAACATTGGGGGCTTCTGTTGATACAAAAATTAGTCAGCTGACGTGGACCAATTGTATGAAGACATGTGTCATCCTACATGGCATAAAATGTAATTATCGAGATACTCAGTACACCGAGCTACTCAGCATGCCGAGCTACTCAGCGTACCGAGCATCTAGTCAGGAAGATCAAACTACAAAAACTAGATTCAATGAATATTCTTATCATGTATAAATGTATATTGTCTATTCATACTGATGGCCCAAGGGCTATAAATACATTGTAACACCCCCCATAACGGGGTAATCGATCATCATCAAACATAATCAAGATTAAGGGTAAACACCTAGCAATACAAGACAGTGGACGTAGGCCATTTTCATCAAGGCTGAACCACTTTAAAAATCCTTTGTCTTATTTCTTTATTCATATTTATCTGTGATTAATTAATTAGATCAAGTCTAGTTTTTTACATTAACATAGAGTAACCTACCTATCATGCTCCTATAAAGTATTTGCTCTACGTCCTACCAAAAATGTCTTTGCTAAGCTTAGTCAATGTACTAATAGGGTAGATGAGTTCTTTTAGGAGACTAAACAAGACTTCTTCACTAGGTCCCTGGCATATTTGAATTAAGATATGAATATTCCATTTTCAAGTTGACGCACTTGAAGACCTAAAAATAACGTAAGCTCACCAACCATGATCATCTCAAACTCACTCTTCATCTCCTCCTCAAACATGTGAGCATGTTGGGAACATGTGGATCGAAATACTATGTCGTCCACATAGACTTGGCAACCAATATTGCACCACTCTCTCTCCTCACAAACTACGACTTATCCACTCCCTCTCTATTAAAACCACTAGATAATAGATAATAAGTGAGCCTTTCGTACCAAGTACGAGGTGTTTTTTCCAAACCATACAAGGCCTTCTTAAGATGAAATACGCATATCGAGTTCTTTGGGTCTTCGAACCCTTTTGGTTATTCCAAGTAAATTCCTCCTGTTTAATGCAATTAAGTAAGGCACTCTTGACATCATTTTATATAACTTGAAGTGTAGATGACATGCTATTATGATTAGTAAGCGGACGAAATCAAACCTATAAATAAGAGTGAGTATCTCGTCAAAGTCTATACTCTCAATCCATGCGTATCCTTGAGTGAGCAATATAGTCTTATTGAGAAATATGGTACCATTCTCATTCATCTTATTCTTGTAAATCCACCTGGTACTAATCACATTAGTCTCTCTAGGTTGGGGGACTAACTCTCAGACATCATTTTTGAAAAATTAAAATAAGTCATCTTGAAAGAGGATATCCAATGTTTATCCTTGAGTGTTTCTTTCACATTCTTGGGCTCTACTAAGGAGGTTTATCAAAAGTAGACAACCACATTCTCAAGTTGAGTACGAGTCTTGATACCTGGTGTGGGATCGTTAAGTATAGCGGAAGGGTCATGACTCTTTCAAAACCAAGCGGGTGGATCCTCTAAATCAAGAGAGGGGTCTACCAGGTGGTGTGAGGAACAGTGAGATTATCACCAGGGGTGCACCATTCTCACACACGAGTTTAGGGTCAATAAATGTAAGCAGATCATCATCTCTAATCATGATCTTTAATGTCTAAAATTAGTAGCAAAATTATCTTAGCCGCGTAATACCAATTCTATAATCACAGATAATTATATAAATAGGATTAAATAAAATGAATAAGACGCAAGAGGTTTTTAACGTGGTTCGCCTAAAAGAAAAGACTACATCCATGGTTATGTTATTAGGTTTGGTGATTACACAAAGTTTTGTGTAGTCTTTTTAGTACCAGAATGAACTATTCCCTGAGCTAAGGGAAACATGATATTTATAGAGGTTCGAAAACCAAGCATTAGAATGCCTTTATGCATTCAAGCATTTACACTCGTACATAATGAATGAGGCTATTGGCCTTCTAAAACATGTGTGGAGTGTCTCTTGATAGTTCCCATGCGTATGACCGTTCTTCTTCTTGATGGTTCACCTTTTTATGTTGGTAGGTCGGTGTGCCGATCAAATAGGTCTGGAGCTGACCAAGTGCTGATAAAGTGTTGAGGTGTCTAATTAGGAGGAAAAATGTCCAAATGTTATTGGTCCAGTTAGTACCATTTGATGTCATTAATTCTACTTTCCATAATGTGCCACTTGGAATTTCTTAGCAATATATGATTGGTGTTCCTGCGTTATTAGTCCATGTGGCATGAATAATTTAACCCACAAAAGCCCCAAATGCTCCATTATTGAAGATTTATTGAAGGATAGAGTATGAGATCTTAATACTTGCTCGGATTTTATGTATGCTAGTGGTCTACAACCGACTTATTGGACTTTGTAAAACATTTCACCGTTTTAGCAAGGAGTAGCATTTTTGTAAATAATTTAAAAAAATTTGAAGCGCTAAAGGGTACGTTGGCCCTTTTATGCTTTTGAAACCGTACGAACTTCAGAAGGTCCATCGTTGGTTCAATTAATCATTGTTTTTCCTTTTTTAAGGTAAACTATAAAAGGATGGTAATTTCCTTTGCTTCTTCACCACAAAACTTTTGAACTTAAGCTTTCTTTTACCTCTGATAACCCGGATATAATTATGATAAATTGTGTTTAAATAATGCTTGCCTTATGGGATATGGATTATGTGGTATTATTGTACATAATGTTAAGTTAGTATGTTTAGTCTAATCCTACCTTCATAAAGCTTGAAATATCGATTTAGTTACAAACACAAAATTTTGAAGTTTTTGGTAGGAATGTTCATGTCGGAGACTAGTTTTGACCATTATAATATAATAACTGACATGAGGTGAGAACTAAATAGTTGTGTATATGTGAGTTAAGTTTATAACGAAATAAACGGTGTGTTAAACGGAGGTCCGAGTAAGAAGTTATACCAAAATTTTGAAACAAGGGAAAATTGGTATATTCGTTAAGTGGTATATGGTCTTATTATGATAACAAATGTTTTGTTTTGATTGGGCCAAGGGGAGGTGAATTATGCCAACATTAAAACCTTCAAATGACCTCCTCCTTCAGACAAAATCATACATGAGAGAGTTTAGCTTTAGGAGAGAGAATTGGGAAGCTCGGGAAGTATAAAGTGAGGAGAAAATTTGAGAAAAATCTGTAGGAAATTACGAAAAAGTCCCTAAGGTAATTCTACGCAAAAATCTTGTTATTGTTTTGGTATTATTGATTAAAATGATAGAAATCATTGATTGTTTATTGAACTTTCATGCCTTGTTGTATATGTACGGATAGATGCACGTTTAAGCAAAGTTTAATGTGTAAACCCTTAAATTGCTTCGTCTAGTAATCTTGTTTATTCAAACTTCCATATGTTTTTGAATACTTACTGGAATTGATTAATTATAGTTGGAAATGAAAATAGACTCATATATGTTTTACATATCAGAAAATCATGTGAAAATACCAAGAAATGAATCTTTGGTGAGAGTTTGAAGTTCGGGTATAAAATCTGCCCCAATGGTGAAAGTATGCACGCCATGTGTTCGATGTTTTGCTTGACATAGCAAATGCACCTTAAAAATTATGAAACTTTAAATTTGTATTGTTTAATATGTTTATTGATTTTGGGTATAATATAACATAAAGTTATGATGTATAAAAAATGATAAAAATTCCTGGAAGTTGAATGAACGATAAAGGAGCCTATAGGGCTAATTTGCTATGTAGCAAAGAAATGGGCATATCTTGCTTTAGGAAACTTGAAATGATATGTAGTATTTTGGATTGGGAACCAAATATGTTAAGGATGAAACTAATAATAAGAAATTAAAATATATTTGGCCTATGATTTGGGTATGGTAAATATCTTACCTTGAAGTTAGATAGGACTTCATTTACGATGTATGATTTGAATTGGATTATATGATGCTTATGAATTGGCTTAAGTTAAAGATATTCTTTGGATTGTTAATATCCTTATGATGATACTAATATTATTATAATTTATATGTGTAAGGATAAAAGAACCGGTTGAACAAGTTCCAGATAAAGTCAAGGGAAAAACACATGAAGTGTCCAAGGTGAGTATACTCACTGGTAAGATGCATTTATACATGATTATGGATATCATATGTTGCACTTGCCGATTTGAGTATAAATATGAGATGTTGTACTTATCGAGATGATTATGGATACTTAGGTTGTACTTATCGAGTTGATTATAAATATGAGATGTGGTACTTATTGAGATGATTATGGATATCATATGTTGTACTTGCCGAGTTGAATATAAATATGAGATGTTGTACTTAGAGAGATGATTATGGATATTTAGGTTGTACTTACCGAGTTGGTTATAAATATGATATATGGTACTCATTGAGATGATTATGGATATTATATGTTGTACTTGCCGAGTTGAGTATAAATATGAGATGTTGTACTTATTGACATGATTATGGATGTCATATGTTGTACTTGCCGAGTTAATTATAAATATGAGATGTTGTACTTATCGAGATTATTATGGATATTTAGGTTGTACTTACCGAGTTGATTATAAATATGAGATGTGGTACTTATTGAGATGATTATGGATGTTATATGTTGTACTTACCGAGTTGATTATAAATATGAGATTTTTTACTTATGGAGATGATTACGGATATTATATGTTGTACCTGCCGAGTTGATTATAAATATGAGATGTTGTCCTTATCGACATGATTATGGATATGATATGTTGTACTTACCGAGTTGATTAGAAATATGAGATGTGGTACTTGTTAAGATGATTATGGATATTATATGTCGTACTTATCGAGTTGATTATAAATATGATATGATGTACTTGTTGAGATGCTTATTAATATCATATGTTGTACTTACCGAGTTGATTATAAATATGATATGCTGTACTTGTTGAGATGATTATGGATATTATATATTGTATTTACCGAGTTAATTACAACTATGAGATGTCGTACTTACCAAGTTGAATATGGATATGATATGTTGTATTTATTGAGTTGATTATGGTTAGGATATGTCGTAGTTACTGAGTTAATTATGGATATGATGTGTATGTATTACAAGAGATGTTATGGCTTATCAACAACTAAGAGATGTTATGGCTTATTAACAGCCAAGAGATGTTATGGCTTATCAATAGCCAAGGGATGTTATGGCTTATCAAGGGCCAATAGATGTTATGGCTTATTAATAGCCAAGAGATGTTATGGCCTATTAACCGCCAAGAGATGCTATGGCTTATCAATAACCAAGAGATGTTATGGCTTATTAATAGCCAAGAGATGTTATGGCTTATCAACAGCCAAGAGATGTTGTGGCTTATCAACAACTAAGAGATATTATGGCTTATCAACAACCAAGAGATGTTATGGCTTATTAACAACCAAGAGATGTTGAGATGTTATATATTGTTACATAGATATGATCTATTGCATTTAATTTTATGCACTAGTGTAGTAGTAATGCATTCACTGATTTATTTTGCTCACGATTCCTATGTTATGTTTTTTTTCAGGTAATGAAATATCACTGCCAATTCTAGAAGGTCGGGTGGGGTTAGCAAGGGATGCGTAAAACCATGATTTTGGTAAAAAATAAAAAGGGTAATTTAATCCTACTTATCCTTTTCTTTTAGCAAGTTTGAATAAGCACGATTACTTTAAAATTTTGAAATGTTTTTAGTGTTATGGCTTCTTGCTAATACTGAAAAAGGATACTAGTGTTTATTGTTTGGTGAAGGCAATTATGGTTTGACTCACTTTGACTTTCAAACTCAATTATAAGTAACTGGGTTGGGGTGTGTCAACTTTGGTATCAGAGCCTAAGTTTTAGAGGTTCTAGGGGGAGGAACGCCTAGATTTGCCAGTGGACGTCGAAATTGTCTTGAATAATAAGTATTCGATGGTAAAGGATACAAATAAGTATGTTAAGCTTTAAATTGGATTTGTTGACTAACATCTGTTAATTATACATATATATTGTTGCACGGGATATGAAATGCAAGAATCTTGCAGGAAAGGAAATAAGATGTCGAGGTTTATTCGGGGATGACAACGAATACATGTATTTTTATATGAATCATTGCATTGTTTTATATATTGTATGGACAAACATTTCATTGAAGAAAATTTTTAAAGATAAAAGGTGGTTGGAGTTTTTTTTGTAAAGTATTGGAAGTGATATCTTCCTCTACTCGTATATGTGGACTTGAGTCATATTACGTACTAAGCCATGAATGGGTGCACTCCTCATTTGTATAGGAGAGTGATGTATAGGAACCCATATCCTACCAAAGGACAAGAAGTGAGAATAATTATTGTTATATGATTATAATATGACTTGAATTGTTAGAGGGTGAATAAAATGAAGGTCACATAGTAAAGGTGAAGTAAGATGATTAGTAGTTGTATATGTTTAAAGTTAATATGTGAAATGGTATGAAATATAATCTATCACAATTGATCCGAAAATAGGTTCATAATGGATTATGATAAGTAGAAGAAAAGATTAATGAGAGTTGAGATGTACATCTTTAATAGTATGAGTATATGCAGTGGATATGACTCTTGTGATGTTTTGTAATGCTTATAAGTATAGTACATTTAAGGCGAGGTGGCTAGGAGGTGGAGGTTTAAAAATATTGAGGAGTCCTTTTAAGAATATGTGTTATGTATAAGTCTGGGAAAGATGCTAGTCGGATTTTAATATTAACAACTGATTTGGGTGGATATTGACTTGTATTTGTCATTGTGACTATGTGCTATCACTAAGGGTATGTCATATAAAGAATATGGTTGACGTTATAATGAGTCACTAGAAATATGTATAAGGATAATGTGCTATGTGGAATACTATAATGTGATACATTAAAGTATTTTTACATGTTATTTGAAAGAAATAAGACATACAATAATTAGAAAAGTATTATGGGGCTGGTAGGCATGGTTAAGGTTTTAAGCGGTGATGTTATGTTTAACATCCAGGTTAAGAAAACTGGTAAAGTTAGTAAATTAATGATGTTTCATAAGACTATCATGTTATTAAGGCTTGGGTTAAGATTATAATTGTAAAGTAATTGTGTTGAATAAATGACTTGTAAAGGTCATTGTATGTTTGGTTAAAGTCAAACACATGTATTTGGTATTGAATGGAAGATGAGAAGACGACGTATAATAAGTTAGTCTTGTAATATGATATTTATGAATTGAAATATTAAATGGATGTTGGAGAAATTAAATATATGAAGTCAGTCTTGTAATAGAATATTTATTATTTAAAATATTACACGGAATGAAGGTATGAAGTAATATATGAGTTGGGAGTTAACTTCCATTTATAAGAAATAATTAGATGATTATTCTTACGTATCCGTGATAAATAAAATGAAAATGATATGAGAGAAGATTTTTAGTGCATAAGGAAATAGTATTCCCAATTGGTTGGTAAATGAAATTCATACTAAATTTCAGGGACGAGATTTCCTAGGGGGGAAAGTTATGACAACCCGGATATAATTATGATAAACTGTGTTTAAATCATGCTTACCTTATGGGATATGGATAATTTGGTATTAGTGTACATAATGTTAAGTTAGTATGTTTAGTCTAATCCTACCTTCATAAAGCTTGAAATATCGAATTAGTTACAAACATAAAATTTTAAAGTTATCGGTAGGAATGTTCATGTTGGAGACTAGTTTTGACCATTATAATATAATAATTGACATGAGGTGAGAACTAGATAGTTGTGTATATGTGAGTTAATTTTGTAACACAACAAACGATGTGTTAAACAGAGTCCGAGTAAGAAGTTATACCGAAATTTCGAAACAAGGGCAAATTCATATATTCGTTAAGTGGTATGCTGTCTTATTAAGACAACAAATGTTTTGTTTTGATTGGACCAAGGGGAGGTGACTTATGACGACTTTAAAACCTTTAAATGACCTCCTCCTTCAGACAAAATCATACATGAGAGAGTTTAGCTTGAGGAGAGAGAATTGGGAAGCTCGGGAAGTAGAAAGTGAGGAGAAAAATTAAGATAAATCTGTAGGAAATTACAAAAAAGTCCCTAAGGTAATTCTACGCACAAATCTTGTTATTGTTTTGGTATTATTGATTGAAATGATATAAATCATTGATTGTTTATTGAACTTTCATGCCTTGGTGTATATGTACGGATAGATGCAAGTTTAAGCAAAGTTGAATGTGTAAACCCTTAAATTGCTTCGTCTAGTAACCTTGTTTATTCAAACTTCATTATCTTTTTGTATACTTACTGGAATTGATTAATTATAGCTGGAAATGAAAATAGACTCATATATGTGTGACATATCCTAAAATCATGTAAAAATACTAAGAAATAAATCTTTGGTGAGAGTTTGAAGTTCGGGTATAAAATCTACCCCAATGATGAAAGTATGCACGCCACGTGTTTGATATTTTGCTTGACATAACAAATGAACCTTAAAAATTATGAAACTTTAAATTTGTATTGTTCAATATACTTATTGATTTTGGGTGGAATATAATATAAAGTTATGATGTATAAAAAAAATTATAAAAATTCCTGGAAGTTGAATGAACGATAAAAGAGCCTATAGGGAAGATTTGCTCTGTACCAAAGAAATGGGCATATCTTGCTTTAGGAAACTTGAAATGATATGTAGTATTTTGGATTGGGAACCCAATATGTTAAGAATGAAACTACTAATAATAAATTAAAATATATTTGGCCTATGATTTGGGTATGGTAAATATCTTACCATGAAGTTAGATTGGACTTCATTTACGATGTATAATTTGAATGGGACTATATGATGCTTATGAATTGGCTTAAGTTTAAGTTATTATTTGGATTATTAATATCCTTGTGATGATACTAATATTATAAGAATTTATATGTGTAAGGGTAGAAGAACCGATTGAACAAGTGCCAGATAAAGGCAAGGGAAAAACACATGAAGTGTCCAAGGTGAGTGTACTCACTGGTAAGATGTATTTATACATGATTATGGATATCATATATTGTACTTGCCGAGTTGAGTATAAATATGAGATGTTGTACTTATAGAGATGATTATAGATATTTAGGTTGTACTTATCGAGTTGATTATAAATATGAGATGTGGTACTTATTGAGATGATTATGGATATCATATATTGTACTTGCCAAGTTGAATATAAATATGAGATATTTTACTTATCGAGATGATTATGGATATTTAGGTTGTACTTACCGAGTTGATTATAAATATGAGATGTGGTACTTATTGAGATGATTATGGATATTATATGTTGTACTTACCGAGTTGAGTATAAATATGAGATGTTGTACTTATTGACATGATTATGGATGTCATATGTTGTACCTGCCAAGTTGATTATAAATATGAGATGTTGTACTTATAGAGATTATTATGGATATTTAGGTTGTACTTACCGAGTTGATTATAAATATGAGATGTGGTACTTATTGAGATGATTATGGATGTTATATGTTGTACTTGCCGAGTTGATTATAAATATGTGATGTTGTACTTATCGAGATGATTACGGATATTATATGTTGTACCTGCAGAGTTAATTATAAATATGAGATGTTATACTTATCGAGATGATTATGGATATGATATGTTGTACTTACCGAGTTGATTATAAATATGAGATGTTGTACTCGTTGAGATGATTATGGGTATTATATGTTGTACAATGATTGTGGATATTATATGCTGTACTTACCGAGTTGATTATAAATATGATATGTTGTACTTGTTGAGGTGATTATGGATTATATGTTGTACTTACCGAGTTGATTACAAATATGAGATGTCGTACGTACCAAGTTGAATATGGATATGATATGTTGTATTTATTGAGTTGATTATGGTTAGGATATGTCGTAGTTACTGAGTTAATTATGGATATGATGTGTATGTATTACAAGAGATGTTATGGCTTATCAACAGCCAAGAGATGTTATGGCTTATTAATATCCAAGAGATGTTATGGCTTATCAACAGCCAAGAGCTGTTATGGGTTATGAATAACCAAGAGATGTTATGGATTATTAACAGCTAAGATATGTTATGGCTTATCAACAACCAAGAGATGTTATGGATTATTAACAACCAAGAGATGTTATGGCTTATCGACATCCAAGAGATGTTATGGCTTATCAACAACCAAGAGATGTTATGGCTTATAAACAGCCAAGAGATGTTATGGTTTTTTAACAACCAAGAGATGTTATAGCTTATTAATAGCCAAGAGATGTTGAGATGTTATATATTGTTACATAGATATGAGTTATTGCATTTAATTTTATGCACTATTGTAGTAGTAATGCATTCACTGATTTATTTTTGCTCACGATTCCTATGTTATGTTTTTTTTTCAGGTAATGAAATGTCATTGCCAAATCTAGAAGGTCGGGTGGGGTTCATAAGGGATGCGTAAAACCATGATTTTGGTAAAAAAACAAACAGGGTAATTTAATCCTACTTATCCTTTGAGAAAGTTTGAATAAGGACGATTACTTTAAATTTTTGAAATGTTTTTAGTGTTATGGCTTCATGCTGATACTGAAAAAGGATACTCGTGTTTATTGTTTGGGCAAGGTAATTATGGTTTTACTCACTTTGACTTTGAAACTCAATTGTAAGTAACTGGGTTAGGGTGTGTCGTTACCCTTCATCTATTTTCTTTCATATCTTTTATTTGCACTTTGCTACTGTTATTTTCCATCATTGATACTCAATAAGCCTTCTTCTTCCTCTGTTTGATTTCTTTTTTTGTCTTTCATCATTGTGTACATCGTTGATGAGGGTTCTTTAGAGGAGTTTAGGGAAAGGAGAAAAAGACCTAAGTGGGTAGGTTTAGTGATGGCAAGCCCCATGTTGATGTATTATCATTAGCTGAAGGTCATTGGATCCCTACATTGTTTATTGCTAAGTGTGGTATTTCATTTTCTCCCAACTATTTTTTCCTTGAGTTCTGCTAATACTTTAATGTAGTTCCTGCCATTGTTTCCCCCAACACTTGGAGAGTGGTGAATGGGGTCAATAGACTCAATGAAGTTTATGGGACTTGTATAAGAATCTCAGAGTTAATGTTTCGTTACAAGTGAGGCACTACTACATAATAGACATACTAGTTGAAAACTAGGCAGTCTAGTAGAACTTTGGTAGTAAATTTACCTGACTCAAATAAGGACTCCTGAGACTACAGAGTGGTAGTAAAGAATTGGCAGTATGCCCCCATTTTTGAGGGGGTAAAATACACTGGACCTAGATGCCCCCAGGAGGGGCGTAACATAGGTCGTACATTGTTTTATCTTTCAATATATTTATTTTCCTACTATCTATTTGATGATTTGCCGATTAACTGTATTATTTTCTTTTTTAAGCAGAGGAAAGTAAAAATAAATGTCCCAAGGAAAAGCACATCAAACTTGACGACCTCAAGTATCTTTGGTCTATTCACCAGATGATTAGAGAGGATCATGCCCGAGCAGCTTCTACTCTGTTAGAGTATAAGAGCTCAATTACTTCATTTGTTGCCAAATTGACTGTCATTTTGCCTTCATCTCCTCTTCACTTGGACCATGAGCCTATTTTCACTTCCTCGGCTGAGATGGAATTAATTAAGGAGGATTTTGTTCAAGTAGGGACTTATTCATCCTTTCATTCCCTTGAAATCACAACTATCCCTACTTCTCATCTTCCTAAAATGGTCAAAAGAAAGTTTGTGAGCGGAACCGGATCTCCTCCACCTACAAAGAAAAATAATGCTTCTACTAATAAAATGCATTAGGCTACTAAGAAAAGGCCTCTAATTTTACATGATGATGAAACCAGAGTCAACGAATCTCAGTTTAAAAGGCTGAAGAGGGGTTTGCCTACTCCCAAGGAATCGTCTCAAAAAACTCTTGCCGATAAAGGAAGCTTTGAGGATGCCTCAATGGAAATCAACCCTAGACTGACTAGGGGTTTGATAAAGTCTATAATTCTCCTTGCGGACAGGTCGACGACAATTCCTATTCCCAAGACAAGACTGACTGAAAGGGTTTGCCAGAATTTGGCTTTGGTAATTGTCTAACTTTTCTTTTTTTATTATTTTGATGAGCTTCTGATATTGAATATTTATTCTTTTACAATTTCCGGTTGAATTCAATCAAATGATGGAAAAAGATGATCAACTGAGATCTTATTCGGGTGACGTTGAAGAAGTTTTTGATGGTTTGAGGCAGTCCTTACAAGATTTGAAGGATGCCTTTGAAAGATAACAAAAAGCATGGATGGATAAGCTAAAGGAGTCTGAGGATAGGGCAACTGTGGCAGAGAGCAAGATAAAAACTGTCGAATACAAAGTTAAAACCAGTGAGGATAATAAAAGAGTTACCGAGGATAACACAAAGTCTGTGGAGGAAAAAGTAGTTGGTCTGTAGGCTAAAGTTGCCTCTATAAAGACCAAGGGTACGAAGGATAAAGATGACTCCTTTGACAAGGGTTGAGATAAGATGTTCACTGTAGCAGCTATAAAAATTGAATATGCTAAAAAATTGTCTTTAAAGGAAGGTATCTCAGAGGCTCTTAAGGTGGTTAGCACAGAGGCAAACTCTTAGCTATTTAAAAGGCATGATCCAGGAAATCCTCCCAACTTTAATGAATAAATTTATGAGGAGGAGGGGTCGAGCTAGTCCTCTATGGTTCCTATTAAATCTTACGTGGTGCCAGCTGCCATTGCCGACCTAGATCCCCCAGAAATTACTCCTAAAGATAAAGAGAAGGGGTAATTTATTTAAACATTTTTCTTTATTTATTTCTTTCTACCTTGTAATGGAATAATATTTTGTAACATCCTCTTTTGCCTATCAATGAAACATTTCTTTTGATCCATCTTGCTTCAGCATACTTTTTATTGTACTTATCACTTCTGCTTGATTATCCTTAATAATATTTCTCTTCACTTTATTGCCATTTCCTGTCTTTCTTAGCTTCATTTTATGTCCTCATACTTGTGATTTGTAGTTTGCTGCCAGGAAGAACATAATTTTTTCTACTGAATTCGAGTTGTTAAAATGCTGCACATTTTACTTGAAGCTGGCCATATGGCATTGACTAATGAAGAGTTGTCAAGCAAGCTTGATAATGATGCATCTGACCAAGTGAAGGATGCCTATATACATCAGCACTATCTTCTGGATATGACTATAGAAAATAGATCAGATTATTATGAGATGATCGGGGATCTACAATAAGAACACAAGTTTCATTTGGCTTTGCTTCATGCTAACTATGAGGCCAAGTATAAAGCCTTGAGTGGGGCATATGGTTTTAAGAAAAAGTTTGAAGAATATGCCTTAGTTTATAAAAATAAATAATTTATTTTGAACCGAGAAGTGGACAGTGCCATGGAGGTCGGCAAGCTACTTGAAGAAGAGAATAACCACCTCAGAGATGAATTGGTCTGTTTGAGGACGTCTACCGAAGAGGTTCCTAGTGAAGGTGCTTCTTTCCTGAAACATGAGAATGATAAATTTCTACAAGAATTGGAGAACTTAAAGAAGAAGAAAACCAAGTTAATCCAGTCTTCATGGAAAGTGGTAGTTACTCGACCTAGTGTTAAAGAGGAAAGGACTAAGAAGATGCTAACCGACTAAGTTGCCTTATTGAAAACTAAGGATCAAGTACTAAAAAAACTTCAAGACCAAGTTGATAGGTTGAATTTTAATTTTCATAAGAAACCAAAGGAAGTTTGGATGGATGGCTATAATGAAGCCTTAACTCATATGGATGACCATTTGGCCCAAAACAATCATGAAGGTTACAAATGGGGTGGATTAATGTGTTGACATTATTGAAGCATGGTGATAGCAGTGAGTTGTGGCACTGGAATGACCCATGTTTATGGGATTTTCCCAAGCCTCCATTAAAAATTGATGCACATTGGATTCCTGATACCATTCCCCAATGCTTGATAAGTAAGTATTTGGGTGACTACAGCCTTCATGATGAAATTGAGTATATTCGTCCTCTTCACCTGCTTGATAGGATGAGCAACAGTTTTTGACCCAGGCTGATAGATTTTATAATAAAAAATTCACCATATACTCTTGATGATCCTCCTGATAGGATGGATAAGGTTGAGGGCAAGCGCCCGAAAAAATAATTTTACTCCTTTTGTAACTATGTTTTCTTCTGATTTGTATTACTTCTTTTGAATAAAGAATGTCTTTTGTTATACATGTTTGCTTATGTACTTTAGTCTTTGCTTTATTAATTAAGCTTATGATTAGTTGATCATACATTCAGTCGGCTAACTTGCTTAATCAATCTATGTAGGTTCAATTTATTTATTGGGCCTTAGCTTCTACTAACATATTTAGGAAAGTAAGGTTCTCCCGTTTTCATTAGTTACCTTTAGAAATGACCAAATATATTAGGAAAGTTAGGTTTTCCTATATTATAACTTGTTCAGTTAAAAATTTATTAGGTATTACATTCTACTAACGTATTTAAGAAAGTAATGTTTTCCTGTTTTCATTACTTACCTTTGCCAGTGACCAAATGTCTCAGGAAAGTTAGGTTTTTCGGTAATATAACTTGGTCGGCTAAAACTTCTTGTTCTTGACTCTTCATCATACATGAAGCTTTAGGAACTTATAGTTCGTGACTTTTCAAAGATGAAGTTATACATGAAGTTTGGAAAGACTGTTTTTCTTTTCTTTTTTAAAGTTGGGAAAGTTTTCATGGGGGGTATTCACCACCGTACTCCAAAAAAAAGAAGAATTTGTTTGAAACTCGTGATTTTTATTAAATTAGATAAAAAGATTACGTCAAAACTTCAATATACTTCAACATAGCTACTGATAGTACTTTCTAAGATGATCGACATGCCATGGGTTCTTGAATTATCCCCTTTCCAAAGTTTCTATGAGATAAGTTCCTGGTCAGATGGCTACGAAGATACGATAATGGCCATGCCAATTTGCCTCCAACTTGTTTCCTTTCTATATATCTTTCTTGAGGAAATAATCTCCTTACTTCAAGTTGGTTGGCTTGACTCTTCTATTGTAAAATCGAGCAGTTCTCTGTTGGTAGGCAGCTACTTAGAGTGTAATATTTTTGCTAATTTCATCAACTAAGTACAAATCTAACCTTCTCATGAGATAACTTTTAGGGGAATTAAAGTTCAACACCCTATGAGTTGGTAAACCTATCTCGGCTAGGACCATTGCTTCTGTCCTAAAGTAAACCATGTAGGGAGTCTCTAATAGCTATTTTCGACGTGGTTTTTTATTCCCTGAGAACTGTGTGCAGCTCATTGATCCAGTTTCCTTTTGTGTTGTCAAGTCTCTTTTTCAGTTCATAAAGTAAGGTTTCGTAGGTTACCTCTGTTTGTTCGTTGCACTGTGGATGTCTAGGGTAGAATCGAGTTTCTGAATTTTAGACTGAATGCAGTTTGCCTCAAAATCATCATTATCAAATTAATTACCATGATCAGTTATAAAAGTATACGGCATTCCATATCTGCATATGATATGTTTCCGTATGAACTAAAAAACTCTTTCATAAGGCATTTCGACCAACGGATCAACCTCTACCCCTTTGGTGAAGTAATCTACTGCTACAACCAAGTACTTGAATCTTCCTTTTGTAGTCGATAATGGACCAACCAAATCAATTCCCCTAATATAAAAAGACCAAGGAGAAATAATTAGAGTTAAGGCAACCCCCGGTCTCCTGTGGATCGCTTTAAATTTTTGACTTTTGCCACACCTTCTTGAAAAAGCAATATAATCCGCGTTCATAGTCAGCTAATAATATCCCTGCATAGATATTCTTTGTACTAATGATCGACCAGCTAAATGAGCCCCATAATAACCGTTATGTACTTCTTTCATCAACTCTTGTACCTCAGTGGGATGTACAAACCATAGTAATGAAATAGTATAGCCCCTTTTGTAAATTACTCCTTGCTATAGTATATAATTTGTTGCCTTGTACCTCAATTTCCTTGCATCCTTTGGATTAACAAGTAGAGTACCTTTGTCGATATAGTTCTTGATAGGATCCATTCATGAAGGTACCAAATCCAATTCAATGAAGTTGACCATAACATCCACTTCTATACTTCGATATGTCAGGATTTCCATTAGGATGGTTCTTTAGAGTTTTGTTCAGGTCGCTGAAGCAAGCCGAGCAAGTGCATCAGCTCGGGCATTTTCTATCCTTGGTATTCTAACCATTTGAACTGCTATAAACTTGGAGATGAGTTCTATAACTTTGGAAATATACTTAATCACGAGATCTGACTCCACATATCTGGAGTACGTGGTTAATAATTAATTGAGAATCACTATGTGCCATAACCTGCTCGGCTCTAAGTAATAGGGCTAATTTCGAGACTATTATCAATTATTCATACTTGGCTTCATTGTTGAATACTTAGAAATTAAATATAAATGCATATTCCTTATTAATATCATCTGGAGTATTAACGATAAGACCATCTCCACTACCAGTGGCACATGAGGACCCATCCACATAAAATTTCCATATTGTAATGTCTCCTTTAAACTTTCTTCAGGAAAAACTCCTTGCTAGAATATCTTTTTGCTTTTCTCAGAGTATTACTGAGCCATTTCCTAGATAGTTGATGATTCAGGTTAATCCACGATGACTTCGATTTACTTTAGAGCCAAGCTTGCTTTAGAAGAAGGGTGCTCGACAAGTAAACTTGGGTTATTAACCACTTCTTGGTATATGAATTCAGCAATAAAATCTGCTACTTCTTGTCCCATCAATGCAGTTCTCGGCTCATAAATGATGTCATATTCTCCTTGCTCTACTACCCAACACATTAATCTTCCTGACTTTTCTGGTTTGTGGAATGCCTGACGGAGAGGTAAATCTGTATAGACCACTATGGCGTGTGCCTGAAAATATGGCTTCATCATTCTAAATTCTTCTATAAGAGCCAGAGATAGTTTTTCTAGGCGTGGATACCATATTTTTACTCCTCGAAAGGCCTTGCTAGTGTAACATACTGGCTTCTGCACTCATTCTCAAATCTGACCAACGCCGAGGTAACAACAGATTCTGAAACAACTAAATATAAGTACAGTCTCTCCCTCGTAGTTGGTCTAGAAAGGAGTGGTGGTGATTCTAAGTACTTTTTCAACTCCTAAAATGTGTTTTCACACTCCTCATTCCATTCAAAGGTTTTTCTGATCACTTTGAAGAATGGGAGGCATTTATTAGTAGCTCGATAGACAAATCGGTTGAGAGAAACCACACTTCCAGTAAGTTTTTCAACTTCTTTCTTATAGGTAGGAAATTGAATTTCAATCAATGCTTTGATTTTGGTCGGGGTGGCTTCAATTCTTCTTTGATTCATAATAAGTCCCAAGAACATCCCTTCTTATATGTTGAACACACACTTGGTCGGGTTAAGCTTTATTTGATATTTTTCCAGCTGGTCAAATGTTTGACTGAGGTCTTGGATGTGATCGACTGCCTTCTTTCTCTTAGTGAGCATGCTATCCACATATACCTCCATGTTTTTCCCAATTTGTTCCTCAAACACTTTATTTACCAGCCTTTGGTATATTGCTCCAGCATTTTTTTAGCCCAAAAGGCATAACATTGTAGTAGTTTGTAACTAGGCTAGTAATGAAAGATGTGCTTTCTCTATCTTCGAGCTTCATTTTGATCTGGTTGTAACTAGAATATGCATCCGTAAATCTTAGTAACTCATGACCTGCTTTGCATCTTCCAATTGATCAATCCTTAGTAAAGGAAAGTGATCTTTTGGGTATGCTTTATTGTGGTCTGTGAAGTCTACACACATGCGCCACTTGTCATTCTTCTTTTTAAGCATCACTACGTTAGCCATCCAACCACGATATTTAACATTCTCAATGAAATGATCTTTCTATAGTTTTTTGACCTCCTATTGGATGGCCATATCATTCCAGTGGCTGAACACCCTCTATTTCTGCTTGATCGACTTGGCATCCTTGTTGATGTTGAGCTCATGGAATATGAAATTTGGATTATTCTTGGAATATCTTCATGACTCCAGGGAAACACGCTTTTTCCCTCTCCAAGGAATGTGATTAGTTTTAGTTTAAGGGATGGTGTTACGGTGAAACCAATTTGAGTAGTTATTTTCGGCTTCTCATCATCTAGGATTATTCTTTATGTGATTTCCACAATTTGTCCCTTGATCAACTATGCTTCTTCCCGAGGATCTAAAGTGCCAATTTGGTAGCTGGTGGCCTTTTTCTTCAATTCTATCACCTCTTCTTGCTCGGCTAATGTATAGTAGCACTCTATGGCCTTAATTTGATCACCATTTACTATGTTGATGCCATAATGAGTGGGGAATTTTAAACACTGATGGACAGTGGATGATACTGCCTCAAATGTTTTTAGGCCAACTCTGTCAAGAATCATGTTGTAAGAAGATTGAACATTCTTGTCTAAGATAAAGAAATGGATTTTCTCTAACCTTCTTGCTCGCCAAGTGCCGATCAAAACCTCCAGTTTAATCTTTCCCAAAGGATAAACTTTTTCTCCAGAGAAGACAATTAGAGGCATGTGATAGGGTTCCAATTTTCTTTCCCGTAAGCCTAGGCCTTGGAAATAATTATAGAACATGACATCTGCAGAAATGCCATTGTCTACCAGAATTCTTGCAATCCTCACATTTGTTACCCTAAAGGTGACAACCAACGGATCATTGTGGGGGTAAAGGACTCCCGATAAGTCATTTTTGGAAAAGCCAATGACTAGCTTATCTTTGTTCACCTTTCTTGGGCGACCATCTCCTTAGTTTGTTAATTTGATACACCTTATATAAGAGCAAGATTGTGCCTCATTTACTTAGACCTTTCTCTCGGTGATTTCGTCACCACCTTCAGCATCTCCTCCTGTAATTAAATGATAATCAAAGGATATCATGCCTACCTCAATTTTTGGTTCTCGGGGTTTCTTTGGAAGGTCTGGATTATCTTTAGAATCACCATCTCCCCTCCTTTTCTTGTTATCTTTGCTTTTACAAGGAGCTTTTAGCTTTCTTCTAGACTCCCGACCTTCCGTTCGATCCTTAAACTTTTTTCAGTTTTTCTCGACAGATGAGAAATTCAATTTAATTTTTTAAGGCAATACAACTGTCAGTGGTGTGCCCATGATCTTTATGGAAATCATAAAACTTGGACTTATCCCTCCGATTAGGTGGTGACTTTAGCTTTCCATGCCATTTCAAATCCCTATTGGATCTGATTTCTTCCATAATGTGATGCATGCTAATTGTGAGGGGGTGGGGTGTAATATTCACACTTCTTAGGTTTTTCCATCTTCTTATCCTTTTGTTCCTTCTTATCAGTATTCTTCTGGCCATTCGAATTTGTCCCCAGCGCTGTCTTGGCATCCATAGCTTCCTCGGCGTTCATAATTTTACCAGCCTTAGCCTTGAGTTCAGTCATAGTTTTTGGAGGTTCTTTTGCCAATGCATAATACAACTTCTCAGGAAGCAAGCCACTTATCAAGGCAGTGATGGTTGTCTTTTCTTCAGAATCCACAACTTCTAATTTCTCATTATTGAAGTGAGTTGTATATTCTCGAGTGGTTTCTCCTGGATTCTGACGAACATTTAGCAAGTGGTTTTGATTGGTTTAGCTCCAAAGCAGAAATTACTAATGAATAATTTGCCGAGCGTCTGGAAAGTGGAAATTTATCCTCAGGGAAGATTATTGTACCATGTTGGACTGATCCGATGATAGTTCTTGAGAAATATCGAAAATAAATGTCAGTCGTAGCCTGGTATTATTCCACATGGAGGACAAAATCGGTCTTACCATCATACTTAGGAGTAACCACTAGTTGTTTGAATTTAGAGGGACTAAGAAAATCCATAGTATCTACAATAAAAAGAGATCCTTTCACAAAACTCCATTGTAGGGGGTTTTTAGCTTTATCCATTTACCTTAAATGATATTCTAGTCGATGCATGGATCCTTTCCAGGAATGCTACATTGGTTTAGACCTAATTAGGGCAACTTTGGTGGCTTTGTTGTGCGTACTGGATGAGCTCTCTTTCTGGGAAGTCTGTTCGGCATGCACATAACCTTTTATGCATGTCTTAGATCTAACGGATCCTTTTTTGTGCTTGTGAGATCGGACTGCCTCTCTTCGATAATCTTTAGCAGCTCGGGGTCCTAGGTGATCAAAGGAAGATGCTTTACTTTAGCATTTTAATACGATCGGTCTTTCAGAGGAGAAAGAATGTCTATTATAAAAATTCGTAAATCGGATAGACGATGTTTCACCTAGATGGTATGACCTGTCATGAGAAGATCTGGAATGGCTACTTCTCTCATTTTTGTCAGGTGGATGTGGCATGTTTCTTCGTGATGGCAGAGTGGAAGATTCGTCTTACATCGTGCAAGCCAATTGCCTAACTGATTCTTGCATAACTTTCTTCCCTTTGGCTAAATTGAGTAAAATTTCTTATAGATAGACATCGTTAGGAAGGGAAGATGAATTTGGACTATTCCCCGCAACCATGTGACTACTTTCAGGAACAGTGGTCATTCCTTCAAGAATTTTCTAGAAGGACAAATAAGTGAACTAGGTAGAGAACGATGACCAACAGTCGTTCTCACAGACGACCCTAATCTATTGATGTATAAAATTGGTAGAAAAATTATCCGAGCCACATAATACCAATTCTATAATCACATATAATTATATAAATATAAGTAAATAAAATGAATAAGACATAAGATGTTTATAACGTGGTTCAGCTAAAAGAAAAACCTATGTCCATGGTTATATCATTAGGGATGGTGATTACACAATATTTTGTGCAGTCTTTTTAGTACCAGAATGAATTATCCCCTGAGCTAAGGAAAATAAGATATTTATAATGGTCCGAACACCAAGCGTTGGAATGCCTTTATATATTCAGGCATTTACACTCGTACATAATGAATGAGGCTATTGACCTTCTAAAACACGTGCGGAGTGTCTCTTGATAGTTCTCATGTGTATGACCCTTCTTCTTTTTGATGGTTCACGTTCTTAAGTTGGTCGATCGGTGTGCTGACCAAGTAGGTCAGGAGCCAACCAAGTGCTGAGGTTTATACTTGGGAGGACAAGTGTCCTAATATTGTTGGTCCAGACGGTATCGTTTGATGTCATCAATTTTACTTTCCATAATGTGCCAATTGGAATTTCTTAGCAACATAGGACAGGTGCTCATGCGTCACTAGTCCACGTGGAGTGAATAATTTAATCCACAACAGTGACGTTTATTGACTCTATAACCTTAGAGGTTGCAAGGTTAAACACCATATAAGCCCTACTCGATGATGAATATCCTAAAATTATCCCCTCATATCTTCAGGAGTCGATCTTTCCTAACTTCTTTCTATCCCTTAAAATAGAATAAGGACTCTAAAAAACTCAAAAATATGATAGGTTAGGTTTCTTCCCTATCCATAAATCATATGGTGTGTGTAGTGTGTGTGGACAAAGATATACCATATTCACTGCATGGTATGTAGTATTAATCTCCTCTGCCCAAAAATGTCTAAGGACGTTTCTCCCAAGAAGCATGGATTTATCCATTTTTTATATCGTTTGATTCTTCCTCTCAATGATCCTATTTTGTTGAGGAGTACAAGCGGTTGAAAACTCATGTTTAAATCCCATTCCATCATAATAATAATCCACTATGGTTTCTTTAAATTCAGTGTCATTTCACTACACATCCGATTAATAGTGACACTATGTTAGTGTTGTAGGACACAACATTTGGTTGTTAGGAACTTAACCACATAGTACTTTTCTCTAAGAAACCCCATGATAGAGTGTCTTGAGAAGTCAACGACCATCATGAGAATGCATCTCTTACCATCAATTCTCTCCTTACATATAGGACCCATAATATCCATGTGTATTAACTTCAATAAACAATTGGTGGTAATGGTATTCAAATTCCAATAGGGACTTCTAATTTCTTTTCCTTGTTGGCAAGGTCCACAAATCGAGTAAGTTAGTTTTCCAAGCCACGGTAAGCCACGAACTGGGTCTTTCTTCACTAATTTCTCAAGATCTATAAAGTTCATATAACCTAGTCATTGATGCCAAAGGTCTATAGAGGATTCTTCACTAATTTCTCAAGATCTATAAAGTTCACATAACCTAGTCATTGATGCCAAAGGTCTATAGAGCATATCCTAAAATTATTTCACATAAAGGAGGATTTAGGAAAGACCCTATATCAATTATCTTCAATCCTCACTCTTTATAGTAAAGGTTCACCGAATTGATCATATACATTACATTCAGACTGGTCAAACTTTACTATAAATTTGCATCGCAAAGAAGGCTTATTCTAATCAAGTTCGGTGTCAACCCTTCGACGTACCACCCATTGTATAACTTAGGAAATCTGGGTATCTCAATATAACGACGTCCTAAAATGATTGATCTAATCCCATTTCAAAAGGTGACTTTTCCTTCATTACTATCCATGAGGTTGGTAAATAATGACTTATAACCAATAAAGTGCCTAGAAAACCCACTATCAAAATACCATTGAGAAGTATCTTGAACCTTGTGAGCAGCATGTACAACAAGGGCTTTGTCGTCTTGTTTAGGTACCGAAGTAGAGGTAATATTTTATTTTCCCTTATCGTTGTTGGCATTTGTCGTGGTGTTGGAAGCGTTATCAAGAGGTAAAGACATCCTTTAAAACTCTTCCATTAAAATTTTCTAGGTGGCGACTAGGAACTTAACTTACTCTCTAAGAATAGTAAAACCACTATAGCGGTGTGTGGGAGTATGTGTACGAGGAGTTCTCCCTAATTTACAGCAAAATTTCCTAAGGTGACCTCTCCTTTTTCAATAGGTGAAAATATAAACTTGTTTGAGTCTATCTTGGTTAGCACTCTTATGATGAGTTCTCTAGTATGGTTTAGGTCGAGGCCCATAAGAATCTACCAAAATTTAGAAACCAGTCCAGGTACAGTTTTTAGAAGTGGATGCACTATCGTAAATTATTCCTTGCCTCTCCCTAAAACCTAAAGCAAGACCGAGGAACGTATTCCCAACCATATTTGATATATCCTCTATAGTAACCTTGACATTTCAGGCACGTTGAAAATCTTTCTCGAGTTGGGATAAAAGGGCTTCAAGTTTTCTTACGAGTATGCAATTAAGTTTGAAGATCTCTTATAAAACTAGCCACTTTTTTTGGTTAAGTCACTGTTTTTCCTCTCCACTAATATAACTCTCTCTCTCTCTCTCTCTCGACTATCTTAACTCCTTCTCTATAGCTAACACCATAAGCGCCAAATTTTTATTTATAAAAGACTAGGTGTAAAGCACGACGTAAGCATGTTGAAGGCCATTTTCTCCCTCACTTATAATGTCATCCCGCTCACTCTTTCTAGAATGAATAGGTTCACTGTTGAAGTCATCATGTTTGGAAACATCCTCATCGATGTGAGATGTACTCGATGTACTAACATGACTCTCCATGAACAAGATAAAGTTATGTCCATGAGGTGATAAATCCCCCAAATCCACCGACTCGATATAGCTATCACTAAGAGTGGTATTGTAAGGAGCTTTTCCTTTTCAGTATCGCTTTAACCTCGTCGCACACTTGTGAGCTTTGTGACCCTTACCCTCACACTCGTAGCATATCTCTTCATCTTTTTTAGGGTGTTCCCCCTCTTGCTTTATTAAAATCCTTATTGCTCGACATAAATTTTTTATCTTTCTCAAAACATTTGTTTTCTTTGGAAGTATTTTATTTTCTTATTTTGAATTTTTTTTGAACTTTTTCGCAAAGAGATAAATATCATCTAGATCAAAATCAAAATCGAAGTGAGAAGAAACCTCTTATTTTATCTTTTTAGATCGATATTTAAAAATAATCCTTTTTTCTTTTTGATTTTTGGGGAACATATCAATTTCTTAAGCTTGAAGCTCTCCTGCTATTTCTTCTAACATAAGCATATCTAAAATTCCTATTGAATTAATGGTTGTGACCTTAGCACTAAAACGGGATGGAAGGGATCTCAATAAAAATTTCACGACTTTCGTCTGAAGAGTTTTCTCACCCAAATTAAAGCTAGAATTGACAATATCATATAATAATGCAAAAAATTAATCAAGTGTCAGTCTTTAGCATAGTGGTACTATCAAACTATGTGGTGTATCTCAGAATCTTTCACATCTTTGGTCCCCTTGTGAGTGAATTAGAGGATATCCTTCCTTAGACATTGTGAATGCCATAATGAGACGGAACTCGTCAGGGGTGATGGCTCTAAAAATGGAACTTAAGTCGTGGGAGTTATAATTACTAAATCTAAACTCATCCTTTGTGTAAGTCGTGACAAGTTTAAGACATTCAACATCATTGTTAATCACAGTGGGTGGGGTGCACCTCTTTAACACACACGACAAACATGCTCATGAATCGATTTCAGTGCTAATCTCATTCTAGCTTTCCAGTGAGCATAATTGGTTCCATAGAAAACATGAGTTATATTATATGAGTTTTCCATAGATCATGCTGGATATTAGTCTAGTAGAGCTTGACGGCCCTTTAGGATTTTTGTTTGTTTTTTGTGCCAGAATAGCCAAAGGGGGAGATTTGTAAGGACACAAATTTCCAATTGAGTCCGTTGTAGTTTTGTCTCAATTCCGGACAAAAATGTTTGAGTCATAGGATAGAGTTAATTGATCCTATTTCAAGCCTATGACGTGTTTGTTGAAGACGTAGTAGCCAAGAATATAAAGATTCATCACATTGCCTAGTTTGTTTGTGCCTCGTTTCTACATCACTAACATGGTTCCATTGCTCCTAAGGTATGAATGCATTTTGAATATATATATATATATATAGGAGCCTGGAACGTTTTTATATTGGGTGTAGGTTTATTTAAAACTGTTGTTTATTTTTTGAAAGATTTTAATAAAACTTTAAAATAAGTTTATAAAGTTTCGGGGCTAAAAATAGAATATTTCAAACTTTCTGGAAGTTTGTTCGAAGTGTCGTTCAAACGAGTTTGTCATTCGAACAACATTGTCGTTCGAACGAGTTTGCCAACGACTTCCCATAATGGCCACTGGAACTTCGTTCGTAGTGTCGTTCGAACGAGATGACTGTTCGAACGAGATTTCCAACGAGATTTCTAACGATTTCACACTGGAACTTCGTTAGAAGCCTCATTCGAATGAGATTTCGTTTGAACGAAAATGTCGTTAAAACGAGTTTTGGCGGGAACAGTTAAATGGCAGTTTTGAGCAGTTTTGACCCACATTCCCACCTGTTTTTCCAACTAACTTTTTCCCAGATTCAATATGTGCGGAAATGAACTTTTCGAACTTAACTTTTCATTCCATAAAAACTTTGAGAAAGACTTTTTGAGAGAAAATTCTTCCAAGAAAAGTTCATGGTTTTGAGTGTTCATCTTTCAAAGAAAAATTCATTTGACACTCTAGTTTACACCCAATTGTTTGTTTAATCCAAGTTCCATATATGTATACATTGCTTCGAGTTTTGGCACCGATTTTTGCATCTCTTCCATTTTGAAGAGACGTTTGGGTTTTCTTTTAAATCCGACAAAGAAGAATATGTTTGCATTGATTTACCCACTTGGAGAAAGGCTCCTTGTTCGGGTGATGGTGACCATATAAAGTCCGATCGAAGGATTTCGAGATTGCGGTGGATGTCCGTGGTTATTTGCTAGGCAGAGGTAGATACAAGAAGACGCATCGGGGCTTGAGAGGGATCGAGTCGTGTGTTTTAAGTCATCTTGCTTATATTTGTAAATTCCGTACTTAGTGGATTTGAGGCTAGGGCCGCTCGAGATTTTTTTCCCATTGTGGGTTTTTCCTCGTACATCGCGGTGTAGTGATTTATTGTTTATTTTATCTTGTTATACTCACCTAGAACGCATGCTTAGGTAATTCAAGATAAAATTTGGTTTTAATCACTACATGTTTAATTTGGTGCTAAATTAAATATTTGGTAATGTTTAGTTAATTTAATTCAAGTCAATTAATTTAATTAGATAAAATTTGGTTTGGCCTAATTTGTTAAAATTGAGAAATATGACTTAGGCAAATTTTCTAGGACTTGGGTTAAATTAAATTGTTTTAAGTGAAATTTAAGTTGTGTGTGTGTTTTGAATCTTATTTCATTTTTGTGTTATTTTAATTTATATAGAAATTCAAATTTGTTATTAATTTGAATCAGCATCTTCGCTTCCGCATATCTACAAAAAGGAAATTATCATTTTTGAGTATAAAAGAATTTTATTTGTTTAAATTTGGGGCCTCCTACATTGCATTTTCACTAACCTTTGTATTTTTTTGCAGTTCTTGACAATTTGCAATTGAGCAAGCAGTAAGAGAAAAGAGTTGTCAAGACCGCAGCCGTTCCTGTTGAGAAGAAAAAATTCAGCATACTTGTAACTTCTTCCTCTATATTTGAAGCAGGCTACTTCCCCAGTAAATCCATACCAAAAGAGATGGCCACATAAGGTAATAACTACCCACAATTTACTCCATGGTAATTAGGCTTAAAATTTCAGATATTTATTATTGCATTTCTTCTTTCAGGCGAGGAAGTTGATAGGGAGTTATTGGCTGCCCAATTGGCAGAGATGGATGAGGACACAATTTTCCTCAACAACACTGCTAGTCATAAGAAGAGGAAGAGGTCCAAGGCCAAGGTTACTACCGCGGTACCTTCAAGTGACCAAAATCCAGTTGTGGAACATACTACCCCTGCCACTCCCCAACTCCAAGTTGAGGAGGATCTTCACGGGAGGCTAGAGGGTACCTTTGATGTAAACGTCTGATGCCCCCATCCATTCAACTTCTCCCCCACTGCCATCAATTATTTCAATTAATGTCAACCTGGCGCCTCCTTAGTGCCACACCAGTGTTGGTCTTTATGGCCATCCGCAGTCACAGCTTAGACAGCTAAATCGTGAATCCTCATGGGATATGACTGCAAGGGCTTCCCACAGGATGAAGAGGGTCTCTGACACCGCGAACCTTGATAGAGTAGTGGATGAAGATCATGACGACTTGGAGGATTATGTCTTCCATAGTGTTTTGAGGGTAAGTGAAAGTACTTTTTTAGCTCTATTTTTGCATTCCGTTCCTTGATCCTAACTTTATCTTTTCAGTCCGCGAACGTCATGATTTCTCGAAAGAGGAAGTATGAGGCCTTGTACAAGTTGAAAGAGGCTGCAGAGAGGGTACACGCCGCTAACCTGGAGAATGTAAGGAATTCTTCCTTCGAAGCTGGAAAGAACTCTACTATCACGGCTCTTTAGGCAGCTCAGATGAAGCTTAAAGCTACCATCAAAGCTAAGGAGGAAGCAGAGGAAAATTTTAAACAGGCCGCATAATCCCTCATGGTCTCCCAAGCTCAGGCCGCGAAAGCTGCACAAGCTGCGATTTTTTTTAATAATAAGCTCAGAATTCTTCAAAAGAAGTACGAGGAGTTGGAGACCAAGGCTGCCCGTGATGTCGAAGTCCATGCCGCGATAATTAAGAAGATGGAGGGGGACCATTCCGAACCCCTTCAATTGGCCATCGACAACACTATGGAGTCATTTAAGGGCTCCAGGTACTTTTATCTTATCAACAATAGGGTCTACCTCCACGGCTACCAAGAGCTCAAGCACAAAGTCATAAAGAACTTTCTCGACTCAAAAGATACGATTCTTACCTGGGGTCTTGGTGATGCTGAACACCAAGAGTACGTGGCTGAGATCAAGGCCGCAGCTGAGGAAAAAGTCAGGTTGAGGGTTGAGGCTGAGGCAGCGGCAGCTGACGAAGAGACCATGGCGGCTGCAGAGAGAAAAGAAGGAGATGAAGCTGTCGATGCTGAATCTTAGGGTTGCGTCCCTCTTTATCTTTTTGTTGCCTCTTTAAATGGCTGTGACGCTTTATCTGTAATCTTAACACTAATATTTGTCAAGATTTGTGGCTCCCAACTTTATTATCAGGGTCGCGGCCATCTTTAATGTTGACCATTTTTGCCTCCTTTTCTTGTAGCTTTTTTATTCTCTGCATATTTTTGATTGCTTGAACATACAATTACTTTTTGACAAAATTCACTTCAGTATCCATGCACAGATGGGTTTAGGGTTGCGGTGTTTAAGCACAAATGATTTTTCCACACGGGCTGCGACTTGTTCTCTTCACCTTTAACTTTCCACTTGTAATTCTTGTATATTATTGCATTCATGAATGTTTGAAAGTGACTGCAGGCTCTTCCTGAATAGGGCCTCAACACCTTTGAGTGTTTAAACCCATCTGCTGTGTAGCTTTTCTTGAACATAGCTGCGTCAGGTTAACAATCCTGCCTACTTTTATCTGACGCGTCTTCTGAATGAATTCACTTAATTGCTGCACCTATATATATATATATATATATAAGGATGTGGCACCCTTCTATAGATGTGGCATGCTTCGTGCTCACAGCAACGTGGCCTCCTTTAGTCACTTTGATTGCCTTTCATGGCTTTCCTTTAATCGCTTCGATCGAGTTATTATCAGGCCCCCCTGGGCTAGCTATTATAAATCTTCCCCAAGCTTATATGGATATATATAAAGCCTTCCCAGGATACAATAGGATTATCCGCAGACAATTAAGTTTCTGTCCCCTTCAAATATAGGATTATCCATAGACAATTAAGTCTCCGGCTCCTGTGGGTTAGTTTCAGGCCTTCTCGAGCTAGCTATTATGAAGCTTCCACAAGATAATATGAGATCAACAAATTAATGATGTTTAGTCTCATATCCACCAAGCTAATGATGTTTGCCGAGGGAGTATCCTCCCAGGGTTAATGACGCATCCCGAAAGCTAAGAACGGGTATTATAAGCCCCAGGTCCTTATGATGTATCCTGAAAGCTAAGAACGGGAATTGTAAGCCCTAGTGATGAAGCGTCCCGATAGCTTAAACTGGGAGCTCAAGGCCCCCGTGGACAATAACACTTTCTGAGAACTTCTTCCGAGATTGTAGCTATTATATGCTGGGATATAATCTTTATGAGTGATTGTTGCAGACCAATTCAGATAGCTGCTCTCAATAGTTGCTTTCATTATTTTCAATTATCATTTGACTTCATATAATTAGGCATCATTATAGGCGTTGTGAGCCCATTTGAATATAATCATTCCCAATGTAATTCGATATCTCCGTATAGAATTTGTTTATGACAAGAAGTCTTTCATAAGATATCTTTTAATGGAATCAAAAATATAAATATGGCACTATAAAGTGAACTTGATTTCATATATATATGTGTGGACAATACAAAGTTTAATTTAAAATAGCATAGGAAGAGTTTCTCTGTAAAATAGAAACATATGAAATATAAGGCATAAGCATGAAAAATGGGCATGTGGTATGTGAGACTAGGTTTCATCCCCTAAACATCTCTGAGGAACCTTTGTAGCATCCCTTGCCCAATCAGCCTCTCAATTTCATCCTTCAGTTCATAGCATTGCTCAGTTTCATAGCCATGGTCCAGATGGAACTTGCACCACTTGGCTTTGTTCCTCTTGTGGTGTGGAGCTTTATTCTTCTATGGACACCTCAGCAGCTTGTCATCCCTAATGGACTTGAATATGTCTTCAATCGGGAAGGCCAATGGGGTGTAGGCCTTAGATCTCCCTTCTGCCTTCTTTGATTTCGTTTTCTGTCTCCTGCTGATTGCTTATGTGGACGGTTCCTTTGGTACTTCCGCAGTAGCAAAGGCTTTTGAAGCAATGTTCCTGGGTACCGCACCCACATTGGATGAGGCCGCAGCCTCTAGCATGAGGACCCTATGAGTTAAATAGTCTACCTGGGTCTGGAGTGAGGCATGATTGTCGTAGAGGTGGTTGAAGTGATTGTACAGCTACACAATCTCATCTTTGACTTTTGTGCCCTGGATGGATTCTCCTTCCATTTTCTGCTTTTGTTAGTCTTTACAAAATATATAATATGAGAAAAAACTAGGGAAAGTGAGTAATCACAGAAGTATTGTATTAACCAAGTAGGGAATTGGGATGCAGCATTTGAAATGCTGCACGATATACCGTTGAGGCTGTGACAAGTAAGGCACACAAGTGCACTGTCGCATCCTTTGAGTGATATTCATCGAGGTTGAGGTGAAGACTTCTTGAGTCCTTTCCCCAATGATTTGAAACTTCTATAATAGAATCGCACTACTACGGGCCGCGACATGAGAGGTAGTTGAACTAACATGCCACATCCCTGCCTAGGCAGTGAAGGGATAAATCCTAAAATAAAGACCCAGAAACTGAGTTTTTCTCCCCCAAAACGTGAAAAACATACCTACTAGGGTCTGTCCATGAGAGAATAACCTTTCGGTGCACAAAACGGCACAGTTTCGATGATAAACCCTAGATCATAGGTTAAGAATAGAAAAAATAGGGGTAAATACAATCCTTCCCTAATCATTCATCTTTTCGGGGCTAAAGCCCATCATGCTTTCGAGTATCATCTGGATGAAACGATATCATACGGGTATGTAAAACAACTCTAAGGTCATAAAACCAAGACCTCAAAGCAGATCTGAATATACAAAATGCCCATTTAAGGGTGTGAATATGAAACAGAGCTCAATAACCAAAATTTACTCATGAGATTATGATCCAAAGGATCCCCATGAGTAAGATAAGGTGTTTACGAACTCAAAACATAGAGAAACATGATTGAAATATCTCGCTTCCCACAGACGGCGCCAAATTGATGATACAAGAAATCGTCCACTAGTCGTTCTCGTATTAGCAAATCAAGTGTAAAATATGAAATGAGCAAATAAAGCAAGTAAAGAGAGATAAAAGACAAGCTATATAATGGTTCAGCTATAGAAATTAGTCTACGTCCAATGTGTTACTCTATTCTCATTATATGCGTTGCATAGTACAATATAATCAGGCCTAAAGAGGCGTACAAGTATGAGAATGGAAGATAGTACATGTCTATGAGGATTCTGGTGGCTCTGGGATGACAGCTATGAAGCTCCGGCCAGTAGCTCCCAAGGTGTATGTTGAGGTTGTGTAGAGAGAATTCGGTAAGGCTTCTCTAGGTGTTATAGAATTCTCCCTATGGGAGAGGAATCGATCCCTTATTTTGAGGTGTGGTCGTCTATTTATAGGTTGTATGTGAGATGTGTCGTGCTCCCTGAGCACATGACGTATATCAAGTCTGGAGCTACCGTAATAGAGAGGGATGCGACCTGTAAGGCAAGCATATTGAGTGTTGCATCCTGCACGAGGCTAAAGCCAGAGGTGCCGTACCCTGTACTGGGTAGGGCTGTGGCCTATATATAAGGCCAGGTGGTAAGTGTCGTGCCTTGTACTTGGTAGGACCGCACCCTGTGCTGAATAGGGACGCACCCTTTACTGAGTTGTTCCTCGACCTATAAGCTTCTGTTCATGCCTGAGTGACCTCCGCGATAGGGTGCTATATTTGTACTATCAATAATAAGTGAGGAGGGTGTTTTACTGTTCTAAAATATCAACGGTTGAGATCGAAGTTTTGGGTGCGATCTAAGGGTTTTACATTGTGCCATGTCATTGTGCCATGAAAAATGAGACAACTTACCCTTTCAACCCCCATACCTTACCCGACATCTCGTTCTCTCATGCATCACTCATTTGTTTCATCCCTACAAACCCTACCCTTATTTCCCTCTCACGAACCAGTCGTCGCCCCCTCCTCCTCTCCTCTAAGCGTTGCCCTTCCCCCATGAGGTAATCTCCCTCCCTTTTACACACACACACACAAACACTAAATCGCATATTATCTCCCTCTCTCTTACACACAAAAAATCGCACACACACACATATGATGAGTGCAATTTTTTTTCGAGGGTGCGATATTTGTCCGCTGATGGTTCGATTTTTTTCTCTCTGCAATTTTCTTCAAATCTTTCAACAAAGTTTTTGTCTTTAATGATTCAAGGTGCGATTTATGAATTTCTGTTGGTTCGATTTTTTTTTCTCACACACGTGATTCTGCGATTTTCTTTAGATATGTCAGCACACACCTATGAATGATTCAAGGGGAGTAGGGTTTCCAACAAATTGATTTCGTGTCTGTGGTTCCAGAATAGGGTTTTCAACAAATTGATTTCTTTGTGCGATTTTGTCATAAGACTGATTCGAATTTTGGGGTTTTGCATAAGACCGATTTCAACATAGGATTCAAAATTTAAGGCTTTGTAATTTAGGTTTTGTGTACATATTTTGTTCATTTTGTTTAAGTTATGTTTATATTTGGAGATCTAATTATTTTTTGTGTTTTTTTTTTCATTTTCAGATCAAGACTTGATTATCTGGGTACTTATATCAGGTACACACTTTATCCTTTCTTCTAGATTTATATTTTAAGGTTTTTATTTGGGATATGTAAATGATTTTTTGGTTTTGTCATTAAAATTTAAACCTCGTGATTAAATCCCAATGTTTTTTAGGGTAATTGACTTATAAGCCTTTTGATATCTAGACTTCAAGTTGAAAATGGGATCTTATTCTTTGATTATGTGCAGGCTTTGACAGGTTGGGAGGTCAAAGAAGCAAAAATATATGAAATTGATGGTTTTATCATCTGAATTTGGGATAGGTATGTGTTAAGTAAATAGGTGGTTGTGTTTTATATGATTTTAGGTGTACATGTATTTGGTGTTGATTATTTTTATGAGTGTTGGTAGCGTTGTTCATACTTTGGAATGAGTCTTGAATAGAACACTTGGGTAGATATTTTTGGTTAATATAACCTCTATTTAAGTCCATTTCCAATTCAATTTGTAATTTGAATTTCTTAATAATTAATTCTTTAAATTTGGTTTAGGTAAAACGGTTACCCCGGATGGTTTAGGTACAAAAGCTACTTTCTGTTTCAGGTACAACAGCTACCCCAGATGGTTCAGGTACATTTTCTCGCTTCATTCGTTCCTCTCACGATTTCACCATTAGTCCATATCTAACATATTATTTCACCCTTTTAATTAATCGATTTATTATTACAATTTTGTATCATATTCTCAATGAATTTGTTATTAGCGCGCAAATTATTATCACTTTTTGGTTTTGGGGCGCAAAGTAGTTTTGTTTTAGGGCTAACAACCAATATATTTCACAAGTGAAGTAGATGACATCTGTATGATTATTATTTCCGAGTAATAGGTTGGGATTTGTTCTGAGTTTTGGTTCTAAGATCTTTTTCTTTTTTCCTAGGCTTTTATTTATATTGGTTATTTGTTGGGTGATTGAGGTATTTGTGACTCAAATAAAATAAAAGGTTGGAATTATCGGTATGACTTCAGTTTCAAGGAGTTATTGATATTAACTGTGTTAATCCAGCATGACTCTATTGTTAATGAGTTGTCTTCGTAATGTGTATGTTTGCTGAAAATTGATTCATTTTTAGTTAGTTAACCTTCAGTGTTTGGTAGTGTTGAAAATAACTTTATGACTTTTGAGTACCATAACTGTTACATATTGGGTGCCTTAAATCAATTTTTTCCATTCATCTGTTATCTATGTATAACTGATTATTTTGAGTTCAGCTTTCTGAATCTTTTGGAATCCCAATGTTTTCATCTTATGTGGTGGATAACGAAAGTGGAAGGAAAAAGAGTTGTTCAGAGGCAGATCAAAATTCAAAATCATGGCTGCTTTGGTTGCCCCATGCATATCTGCATCAACTCATGTGTAATGTAACACCTCACTCTCTCTTTCTAAATTTTGTGTTTATGTTTCTCTTTTTTCCTTCTTTTGGTGTTTTTTTGAGGTTTTAAGGGCTGTTTTCATAAGCAAATGTATGATTTTCTTTTCTTTCTATATTTAGGCATTTCCAAAAAAATTAATTGATGTTTATACTTTTTCATCTTCTTTCACTTCTCGCCTCAAATGTAATGTTTTTTTAATTTCAATAACTCCATATCTTAGTTTTTAAAGTTTATTTTGATTATTCTTTTTTTTTTATATTTTTTGCTGTTAGTTTTGGGTGGATTTTGAAGCTTCTCATATTTTAAGGATCTAAGTATCTCAGTCTGGGTTTAAACACCTAATATTTGAAACACTTATTTTTCTTTTTCATTTTTATATTTTTCCTCTATTTATATCAGTGTTGAAGGCACTGTAGTTTATAGTTTAAATCGTAGCTGGGCTGATATTATATAAGTTGGATTTTAGGTTCACAGTTGGACTCTTTCTTCTTAAATTTGAATAAGAAGAAATGTGTTATATCCGCAGTATAGAAAAAGGTGCACTTCTATCTTTATGTTTGATGGTATATCTTCCCTAATCCTTTCATTTGATCTTTTATCATTGTTATTTACAAGGTATGGAAGTGCATATCATTATGTACGAGTTCACAAAATCATCTTTCAGACATGTCCAAATAAAGGAGGTATCATGACATTGAGTTTCTTTCACGGTTAACTAATTGGTTTTGGCACTTTATGGACTAATTGGTTGATTGTCTTGCAGAGTTTGACAATAATCTCCCTACAGGATACTCAGATGACAGCGCCTGGAGGAGTACCTTAGGTTTTAGATTACCTTCTGCTATAGGAGCTGCCGTTTCTAGGGCGAACAACGTTGTTGTGGACATTGACGAAGATGGAAGTTTCATGATGAATGTTCAAGAATTAGCAACTATCCGAGCAGAGAATCTTCCCATTAAGATATTGTTGCTAAATAATCAGCATTTTTGTATAGTGGTTCAGTGGGAGGATCAATTTTATAAGGATAATAGGGCACACACATACTTGGGAATCCCAGCAAATGAGTCTAAGATATTACCAAACATGTTGAAGTTTTCAGAAGCCTGTGATATACCAGCTGCCTGTGTAACTAAGAAGTGTGAGTTAAGAGCTATAATTCAAAAAATGTTAGATACACCAGGGCCTTACTTGTTGGATGTAATTGCGCCACGCCAGGAGTATGTGCTGCCTATGATCTCCAGTGGAGGATCTTTTAAAGATGTGATTACCGAGGGTTATGGGAGATATGTAATTGCTCCACAACAGGAGCATTTACGACTTTGTTTATTTGTTGTATTGATGCACTATTGATAGTGATTGACTTGAACATCATATATGTATTGGTTTTGCTATGAAATTGTTATTTAGCATTCTCATTGTTCTTTCGTAGGTACTATTTTGGAAGTGCATTCATTTTCATGTTAATCGGTAATCAGAGGATAAATGGCACGAAGAATAATCCAATGATGGGCACGAAGAATAATCCACATGTGTAAGAGACTAGAAGTGGCAGAGGTGTATACTAGGGCCTTGAGAACATGGTCTTAATGGGTTGATGCCAATATCAACACCAGTCGTACAAGGGTATTCTTTCATGGATACTCTACTTCTCATTTCAGAGGAGGGGAGTGATACATACCTGGCCCCATACCCGAGTATGATGAACATTCTCGAGTTTGTAATCACAGAGATAAAGACACCCATTTTTTATCTGAATATTATGAAGATGACAGACTATAGAAAAGATGGACATCCTTTAATTTTCAGGCAAGCACTGGGGCAGAGGATGTGCTACTGCTTCTGTTGGTCGGCCTTCTGCTCCCCAAACTAGAGCAATCGTAGTAGTGCTTCTTGCCTCCTCATCTGTCCCTGCCAGTAGCGCCCCTCATCTCTCGAGTTTATCCCTCAAGTCATCAATTTGCAGTAGCCATCCAAGGGTCTCTCTCGGGTCTCTAACGATTGACTGATCAGTATGCATCTATATCTTCCTCATTTTATTACTTGGGTTCATTGAGTATTAGGTGCTTTATGCAGATTTAGGAATCAAAGATCTTGATTAATTATAATTATTAACTTTTCTATTGATATTAGATGTGGAAGATACACATTTATCTATTGAGTTAGCCCTGCTTTCCAATATCACATATCTTCATGTTTTATAATTATATTTATATTGCAATCTAATTAACCCTTCAATGTTCATTATATTATATCTTTTATAGAGATATTGAACATAGGCAATGTTCATTAAAATAATTGGCATTTTAAAATTATTTATGTCCGTTTGTAAATCCGAACATTATTAGATATTTTCTTTGTTAAATTTCCTAACCTAAATTGTTGCCATTTCTTTAATTTCCTAACCTAAATTTAAAATTTTATGTATGTCCTGTTTTTCCTCATGTTTATCATCTGATATGCCAATATTATTTTCTTTTTTTCAGTTGGCATGGACTAACAGGAAAAAGTTCGAATATAAAGAAGTTTGAAGACTTGCAACTGAGCTCTGTGGGCTTATTCATCCTCGTGTAGGAAGTCGTTCCACTTCTTTGACCTTATGTATGTAATATATATTTTTTTTTAAATTTGTAAACACTGATTATTTTTTTTCTCATTTGGAAATTATTCAATGATTAATTGCCGAAATAATGTCTGGCATGCGAGTAATCATGTAACATTTAATAGCATTTGTATTAAAATAATGTTTTCCATGCGAATTTTTTTCCCGTTTCGTTATTACGTACTTCGTAAATTTTTGTCGTGCCTTTAGGCACGGGTATCCAATATGAAAGTCATACAGTGTTGATTTGTTTCCCTTTGTTAACTACATGATATAATATGTTATATTGTTCTACTTTGATAATACCGTTTTTGTGCTAATGTTATTTTTTGCCTTCTATTTTGCAGCTACATGGCATTGCAAATAGAATGTATGATTTCATTTATATTAATAATTTATATATTTTAGATTTCATGTTTTAAGTATGATTTCATTTTAATTTTTTTACTTTTTTTATTTGGTGACATCTCGGGGATGTAACACCCCGCTTAAAATAATAACGGGTGGCCAACCATATACTACATTAAATCAGGAGTTTCAGATGGTCCAGTCTCAACATCAACTGCCGGTACTATATAATATAGGACTAACGACCTGATATCATATAAGCGAGATGTTAAAATAAATAAAATATGCAACATACCATAACCCAACACTATAACACTACGAAATAAAGGAAAGAAAGATGAAGGAAAGAACTATGAGAAATGAAATGCTAGAATAAAATGAAATAAATACTACAACTAAATATACTACAAGGAAGTAAACCCAAATAAGCTGTCGGGTCACAGCAAATACAATGACTGAAATGGAATAAATATAAATATGTATATAAATATCCATTGGGTACAAACCCGATATACAACATGAATCCTACCTAGAATTTTAAAAGTAGGAAGCAACTATAAGATTCATCCCGCAACAGTCCGCACATGTCACGGCTCCCAAGACTCTGGATAGAAGGTCATCCGGCATCCATGCAGTAGGATACCTGTAGTATTATATATATATACAAGCAGGAGAGAAAAGTAAACGGGTCAGAGCCCGAGTGTGAAAAATATTTAGCAAGTGTGTTAACCATTCATAATAAATATCGGTGCACTTATTTCATAATTAAAGAGGAATCACACTCTCGTGGAACCCCAACTCACCTCTCATCTAAAGGTGCGCACCTATTCGTGTCCTCAATTTTATTAGTTAAATTACCCCAATTCTAAGGACAACCTAACTTAACATAGGCCCCGCCTATTCCCACGAGAATTGCCTTCCTATCTTAACCCAAGAATCCACCCCTTTTCTAATCCTACTCAATTATGCTTAAAACCAATTATGCCATAATAGGCCTAATGGATTCCGGTTTATAATTTAACCAATTATAATTCTTAATAGTTACCCATATACATTTGGGTTGAAACATATGATTTAATTTCCAATTAATAGGCATAAAAAATTATTACTGGCAAAACTTCCCTCCAATTTCAACGATGCACTGCGTTTCGTGCGTGGGGTGTCTCGCAAAGCGAAATCAAAACAAGGAACCACCCCGTTAAACTACTCCTTGTCAACGTCGATCCTGGAGATCCATTATGTCACACATAAATATTTGACAGGACTTCTCTCTAATCTCAACAATGCACTACGTTTCGTGCGTGTGTGTCTCGCAAAGAAAAATCCAAACAAGGAACCACCCCGTTACACTACTCCTTGACAATGTCGATCCTAGAGATCCATAATGCCATACATACCATATAATACTAATACTACTACTACTACTACTAAATTTTAGACTACAATATGAAAACAACTACAAGCTCTAATAATATCCTTGGGATGATGTAACCGAAATATTCCTTAAATACGATACATCAACCTCCATCAATCTGGTACACCAAAATCATCCAAGATGTACTCCACAAAGATTCCATATCCTTTCATCTATAGGATATATAAATATATTTATATAGGCATTTTATTCTAACCATATAAATATATACAACCATCCATTCCCATGGCCAAGTGTACATACCACATATGTTGTACAATGGCCATCCACACAATATACCCGGCTATATATACCGCCGAAAAAACCGCATCATGCCATCATCTTCCCAGTTCCCGGCTCCATAGAAAAACTGGGGCTACCATGGTGGGACTAAACGAAACCCATCTCGTGGTAAACTCACGCACACGACGTCCTGGGAAGCGGTTATAGCTCCTAACCGGCAATGAGACGAAACATACCCACCACGTCTCATCCCAAAAATAAAAATCATATAATTACACACGGGACGACTATGACCGGGGGAATATCCACACCCTGCTTTTCTAGCCTGGATGCTCACCCTCTGCGCGGAAACTTCCCAATAATTGCATAAGCGGGGTATGATTAACCAAATAAGTATATATATCGTTCACATGCACAACATATACACAACCATATGATCCCATCATATGATCAAATATTAAACCATCACATACGGTTTAGATATTCATATCATGTATATCCACAACATAAATATATACATACAGATATATGTACATATATTCACCTATCCTTATATCCATATATACAAACCAATTCTCGTTCATATGTATAGGATATATAAACTCGGTTATAATTATACATAACCCTCAATATACAAGCCGTCACCACAAACTCATTTAATTTACCTCTATATCTGAATACAATCCCTCACTTGAAGCATACTTATCCATTTTCTTATGATGAATAATCTCCCAAAGATACATGTATATATCCAATATTAGGGTTATCACCCAAAGTTTAATGTAGGTAACAATCACTACACATTCCATGTATCTCCAAAAAGACAGTTATGTCTCCAATACTAGTTTCGACTATTGATATATATATATATATATATATATATATATATATATATATATGTACATGACTAATACTCTATAAACCTCAACTTAGCCCAAATTTACTTCAAGTATTGAAATCCCAATGATTATTTCCACACGAAAATGTAATAACTATCTTGACTAGAATCTATGCTACCACTTATTCTAGTTGATAGTACAACCCAAACGTTCCCAATTCGAACTACGGTTCATTTACTCTCATGATTCCCTTTAAATTTACCATTTCTAAGGATAATGCAATCACTCTCTCTCGTTAGTCCCCAACTATAACTTAATAGAATCCTATCGCTATAAGGATTTAACATGAATATCGGCCTATAATTTCCCAACATACCTTCGCAACTCTCTCTAAGAGTTCTTAACCTCCCATCATATATATACTTACTTTTGGACTTATAATTAGGATACTCAACCCCATTAAGGTTTCTCACTATCTCCATAAACACACACAACTCCTATGCAACCACATATATTATCCCAAACTATATTGAGAAATACCTATGATCCTAACATGTGAGAAACCCCAAATAACTCTCCAAAAATATATCTCTTACATTATAAGTGAAAGCCCCAAACCAGCAAACCTAACCAAAAAGGGGTTGAAATCACCATGGAGAAAATACCTCAAAATGCCCTGTTTTTGAATCGATTCGGCCTCTCTGAATCGATTCGGCCCAACAACGAATCGATTCGGCCCATCCTAATCGATTCGGTCCGAGGGAACTGAGAGTCTGCAGCCTTCCGAATCGATTCGGTAGGGGTGAATCGATTCGGCCCTAAAGACCTGAGGCTTCTGTAACCTGGCAAATCGATTCGGTGGGGGCGAATCGATTCGGCCAGTTCAGAAAGCCACGAAAATGGCTGATTTTCTATAAACCCAAAATTTCCAAAACTCCTAAATATTATTACCCAACCATCAATTTTCATACCAAACATGTTTCTAACCTAAAAAATCATCATATAACTACCCAACAATTGCTATACACTGAATTGAAAGATTTATACCCAAAAAAATTTAGGTTTTGCCATTAATACCCAAAATCCATTTCTTTTGCCCACAATTATGAAATCAAATACACAAATGACTTATTTAGCAAGATTAAACACTTGCCTCGATTTTGTAGAGGTTGGATCGTCCTCGATGTCGCATTTGGGCCGAAATCTCCAAGCTTTTCTTCCTCTCTCCCTTCTTTTCTTCTTCTTTACTTCTTCCTTTCTCTTTCTCTCTTTATCTCAAATGAGAATGGCTTCATCCGTAAGCCTCTTAAACCTTAAAACAATAAACCCAGTTTTAAATGTTAATGCACGCTTTAAATGACTCGTTTACTCCAATTCGAGCCAAACTAGCTTAAAATAATCCGAAACCGAAATAAAATCCAATGACAGTCATTTTGACTATCTCGACCCTTCCGGGATCGATGGTACCCTTAAAATCATCATCCGGAATACTTTGAAATGTTCTCTATTTTTAGGCCTCAATTCCCAAAATTTTAAAATTCTCCAATTAAATTAAATTTTATTTCCCCAAAAATTTAATTTCTCAATCTCCAAAGTCACAGGTTGTTACATACTTCCCCCCTTACCAAAAATTTTATCCGCGAATTTTAGATTCTGCCTAGGGCCTCAATCTCATATAGTCCTTACATCAACCTTCAGGATCACTATACCGATCCTTTCTAGTTCTCACTTCGAACCATATTGATTTTAAAGTAAATGAACTACCCAAGGCGCCCATACACCCAGTACCCGAGCTCTACTCGTAGAATTATAATCTGGATCCATTAGCCTTAACTCGAATATAACTATCACCAATATATTCTATAACAAAATACTAAATATATATAAGTTTACAAATTACCAATGGTTAAACTCTCCTCAATTCCTGACGCTAGCTGCCTTCGAGCGGGGGAGGTCTCGCAAGCGTAATCCAAATAAGGAACCCTCCCAATACCCTACTGTGTAGCTAGGTCGGGGATTGAGGTTAGTTGAACCAGGGTTAAGGTTTTATAAAATATTTTCATATATATAATATTGCCCGAAGGCCTATATAATAATATATTATAAATAAATTCAGCGTCTTTCGACACGCCAATCAAACACCTTATGCTTAGGACACAAGGCCTCAACAATTACAATACTTCTAACCACTACCTAGTTCTTAAAACTGACACAACTATGGGCTAAATTCTCCGCTCAAAATAAATCCACTAAGCTCTAAACCTCTCAACCATATTAATTCTTCTATATCTCATCAACACCTTTCCCTAAAATAAATTCTTCCCTCATGGGAACACTACTATTTCCTGCCCTAACCTACCCATAAGACAATAAACTTATAACCACTACTCATTAAACCTTAACATTCCGCACCTCCGGAATTCAATATTATAACTCTCGATGTTCCCAATATCGCACAAAGCATGACTTAAACCCAAAGAAAGGTACTTTACCTTATACTTCCATAATCCAATTGCTTTACTTCGTCCCTGAATCTCAACTCAGGCTCCTTTACTTCTTCCAGGACAATTATTATTCCTAAACCTATTTCTCCACAAGAGAAACATCTTCCCCAAAATCCTTCCTAACAATTTTGAAGGACAGTGCTATTGCGACTGCCAAAAACTACGTCAGTCATACTCAATGAAACTGAGTCTCCAAATTCTTTCTCCCTCATCCCAGAAGGCGATAGTCGTGATTTTGGAACAACTCCACCTACCTCACATTGGTAAGAGTCGCCAACACCAGGTTTCCTAACAAAGGTTAATAGATTTACCAACCTAAACCTCCCAAGGACTACACTATATACCTCTCCTCAGACTTACTTTATTAAGTCCAAGATTCGTCATTCGAGTAAATTTCCCATTCTTATACTCAACCACCGATAGAACACCCTGAACCACTGTTAGAGTTCTCTAATCTGGTCCTGTCCTAGACGACATAATCTAGGTGACTTCTGAAACGGGAGCAACTGTTATCAGAACGTCGATCAAATGAATACACTTCACAGAAGAGGATAAGCGCAATGAACATAACAGTCCTAATAGTAGGGCTTTATATCAATAATATTAACGGAAGAATGCAGAAAACTCGCACAGATCCTAAAGACTCTAGAACCTGACGCTTTGATACCATCTGTAACACCCCGCTTAAAATAATAACGGGTGGCCAACCCTATACTAAATTAAATCAGGAGTTTCAGATGGTCCAGTCTCAACATCAACTGCCGGTACTATATAATATAGGACTAACGACCTGATATCATATAAGCGAGATGTTAAAATAAATAAAATATGCAACATACCATAACCCAACACTATAACACTACGAATAAAGGAAAGAAAGATGAAGGAAAGAACTATGAGAAATGAAATGCTAGAATAAAATGAAATAAATACTACAACTGAATATACTACAAGGAAGTAAACCCGAATAAGCTGTCGGGTCACAACAAATACAATGACTGAAATGGAATAAATATAAATATGTATATAAATATCCCTTGGGTACAAACCCGATATACAACATGAATCCTACCTAGAATTTTAAAAGTAGGAAGCAACTATAAGATTCATCCCGCAACAGTCCGCACATGTCACGGCTCCTAAGACTCTGGATAGAAGGTCATCCGGCATCCATGCAGTAGGATACCTGTAGTATTATATATATATACAAGTAGGAGAGAAAAGTAAACAGGTCAGAGCCCGAGTGTGAAAAATATTTAGCAAGTGTGTTAATCATGCATAATAAATATCGGTGCACTTATTTCATAATTAAAGAGGAATCACACTCTCGTGGAACCCCAACTCACCTCTCATCTAAAGGCGCGCACCTATTCGCGTCCTCAATTTTATTAGTTAAATTACCCCAATTCTAAGGACAACCTAACTTAACATAGGCCCCGCCTATTCCCACGAGAATTGCCTTCCTATCTTAACCCAAGAATCCACCCCTTTTCTAATCCTACTCGATTATGCTTACAACCAATTATGCCATAATAGGCCTAATGGATTCCGGTTTATAATTTAACCAATTATAATTCTTAATAGTTACCAATATACATTTGGGTTGAAATATATGATTTAATTTCCAATTAATAGGCATACAAAATTATTACTGGCAAAACTTCTCTCTAATCTCAACGCTGCACCGCGTTTCATGCGTGGGGTGTCTCGCAAAGGGAAATCCAAACAAGGAACCACCCCGTTACACTACTCCTTATCAATGTCGATCCTGGAGATCCATTATGCCACACATAAATATTTAACAAAACTTCTCTCTAATCTCAACAATGCACTACGTTTCATGCGTGGGGTGTGTCGCAAAGCAAAATCGAAACAAGGAACCACCCCGTTACACTACTCCTTGACAAAGTCGATCCTAGAGATCCATAATGCCATTCATACCATATACTACTACTACTACTACTACTACTACTACTACTACTACTACTACTACTACTACTAAATTTTAGACTACAATATGAAAACAAATACAAGCTCTAATAATATCCTTGGGATGATGTAACCGAAATATTCCTTAAATGCGATACATCAACCCCCATCAATCTGGTACACCAAAATCATCCAAGATGTACTCCATAAAGATTCCATATCCTTTCATCTATAGGATATATAAATATATATATAGGCATTTTATTCTAACCATATACATATATACAACCATCCATTCCCATGGCCAAGTGTACATACCACATATATTGTACAATGGCCATCCACATAATACACCCAGCTATATATATCGCCGATAAAACCGCATCATTCCATCATCTTCCTGTGCCCGAATCACGTAGAAAAACTGGGGCCACCATGGTGGGACTAAACGACACCCATCTCGTGGTAAATTCACGCACACGACGTCCCAAGAAGCGGTCATAGCTCCTAACCGGCAATGAGACGAAACATACCCACCACGTCTCATCCCAAAAATATAAATCATATAATAACACACGGGACGACTATGACCTGGGGAATATCCACACCCTGCTTTTCTAGCCAGGATGCTCACCCTCTGCGTGAAAACTTCCCAATGATAGCATAAGCTGGGTATGCTTAACCAAATAAGTATATATATCGTTCACATGCACAACATATACACATCCATATGATCCCATCATATGATCAAATATTAAACCATCACATACGGTTTAGATATTCATATCATGTATATCCACAACATAAATATATCAATATATTCATATCCATACAGATATATGTACATATATTCACCTATCCTTATATCTATATATACAAACCAATTCAAGTTCATATGTATAGGATATATAAACTCGGCTATAAGTATACATAACCCTCAATATACAAGCCGTCGCCACAAACTCATTTAATTTACCTCGATATGTGAATACAATCCCTCACTTGAAGCATACTTATCCATTTTCTTATGATGAATAATCTCCCAAAGATACATGTATATATCCAACATTAGGGTTATCACCCAAAGTTTAATGTAGGTAACAATCACTACACATTCCATGTATCTCCAAAAGGACATTTATGTCTCCAATACTAGTTTTGACTATTGATATATATATATATATATATATGTACATGACTAATAGTCTATAAACCTCAACTTAGCCCAAATTTACTACAATTATTGAAATCCCAATGATTATTTCCACACGATTATGTAATAACTATCTTGACTAGAATCTATGCTACCACTCATTCTAGTTGATAGTACAACCCAAACGTTCCCAATTCGGACTACGGTTCATTTACTCTTATGATTCCCTTTAAATTTACCATTTCTAAGGATAATGCAAACACTCTCTCTCGTTAGTCCCCAACTATAACTTAGTAGAATCCTATCGCTATAAGGATTCAACATGAATATCGGCCTATAATTTCCCAACATATCTTCGCAACTCTCTCTAAGAGTTCTTAACCTCCCATCATATATATACTTACTTTTGGTCTTATAATTAGGATACTCAACCCCATTAAGGTTTCTCACTATCTCCATAAACACACACAACTCCTATGCAACCACATATATTATCCCAAACTATATCGAGAAATACCCATGATCCTAACATGTGAGAAACCCCTAATAACTCTCCCAAAACATATCTCTTACATCATAAGAGAAAGCCCCAAACCAGCAAATCTAACCAAAAAGGGGTTGAAATCACCATGGAGAAAATACCTCAAAATGCCCTGTTTTTTAATCGATTCGGCCTCTCCGAATCGATTCGGTCCAACAGCGAATCGATTCGGCCCATCCGAATCGATTCGGTCCAAGGGACCTGAGAGTCTGCAGCCTTCCGAATCGATTCGCTAGGGGCGAATCGATTCGGCCCTAAAGACCTGAGGCTTCTGCAACCTGGCGAATCGATTCGGTGGGGGCGAATCGATTCGGCCAGTTCAGAAAGCCATGAAAATGGCTGATTTTCTATAAACCCAAAATTTCCAAAACTCCTATATATTATTACCCAACCATCAATTTTCATACCGAACATGTTTCTAACCTCAAAAATCATCATATAACTACCCAACAATTGCTATACCCTCAATTGTAAGATTTATACCCAAAATCCATTTCTTTTGCCCACAATTATGAAATCAAATACACAAATGACTTATTTAGCAAGATTAAACACTTTCCTCGATTTTGTAGAGGTTGGATCGTCCTCGATGTCGCGTTTGGGCCGGAATCTCCAAGCTTTTCTTCCTTTGTCCCTTCTTTTCTTCTTCTTTCCTTATTCCTTTCTCTTTCTCTCAAATAAGAATGGCTTCATCCGTAAGCCTCTTAAACCTTAAAACAATAAACCCAGTTTTAAATGTTAATACACGCTTTAAATGACTCGTTTACTCCAATTTGAGCCAAACTAGCTTAAAATAATCCGAAACCGAAATAAAACCCAATGACAGTCATTTTGACTATCTCGACCCTTCCGGGATTGATGATACCCTTAAAATCATCATCCGAAATACTTTGAAATGTTCTCTATTTTTAGGCCTCAATTCCCAAAATTTTAAAATTCTCCAATTAAATTAAATTTTATTTTCCCAAAAATTTAATTTCTCAGTCTCCAAAGTCACGGGTTGTTACTGGGGACCTCTGTTTCGTGGTGACTTAGAGCTGGGAGGATTGTGAAGGTATGGATTTCTGAGTTCATGGCGAGTTTCTGAGTTCATGGCAGGGAGTACAGTTTAAGTTAAAGGAGGTACGTATTTATAAATCAAGATTTTATAGTTAAAGAAGGTACGAATTTCTGATATTTTTTTTGGATTTATAACTATTTTGGTCTCCCTCTTCAACAATCACTCTCCGGTGGTAATTTTTTACAACTTGGTAGTTTGGTTTTAACGTTTTTATTATCTAAATGAGGGTTTGAAGGTGGGTAATATTATGTGATTTTTTTAGATTTGGATTTTCCAAAGATCTGAATTTTTTTAGTGTCTTTTATTGTAAATATTAATATATATTTAACAAATATAAGAACTCCTAAATATATTGTAATAACAGTTAAATATGAAAACTATTAAATATATTATAATAACAGTCTTATAAATAACAGTTAAAAATATTTAAAATGTTATAACATATAAAAAATGTTATACATTATAATATATATAACTGTTAACTGTTATTTAAAATTTTAAAAATTGTTATAACAATTGTTTTTTAATATAAAACTGTTAAAAACAGTAAAAACTGTGATTATAAAAACAGTAAAAGCAATAAATAATTTAAAAAAAACTGTACATAATTTTATTGTTATTTTATAAATGTTATAAATGTTATTTTATAAAAAACTGTTATTTAAAAAAAACAGTTATAATTGTTAATATAAAAAACATTAAAAAACTGTTAATATAAAAAAAAGAGTTAATATAAAAAAACTATTATTTCATAAATGTTATTTTATAAAAAAAAATATGTTACTTTATAGACTGTTGTACAACCAAAAAATTGTCATACAACAAAAATGTCGTTTTATAAAAGACAGTCAATATGTATTAACAGTTAATATAAAAAAATGTTTATATAAAACTGTTAAAAAAGTAGTAAAATCTGTTATTTTTATAAATGTTTTAACTATTTTTTAAAAAAAATTACTGTAATTTTTTTTTTTAAATCGTGTTGCTTTTATTGGGGTGGAAAAAAAGATTTCATGTCATGTGGTGTGTCCCTTTTCAATTGAGTTGTGTTCGTGTTTGGTTAAAAAAAATGATGTGTCGTGTCACTTTTTTCAGTTCATTCGTTCATGTTAGATAAAAAACAAGATTTTTGGTTGAGTTTCAATAAAGATGTCTTTGTGTTAAGTAAAAAGAATAAGATGGAATGCTACAAAATTTTGTTGGAGTGGGAATAGCTTTACCCTATCCTAGCTATTTTAATTGACTAACTATATTTTTTGTTTTATATCAGGTCGCATTTTGAAAACTACAGACAATTATTATAGTGGAGCATGCGAGACGATTTCAGTTTATATATATGTGATTTCTTTTACGAAGTTTGTTTCGTTAAAATATTTGTTAGATTTACTTTTGAGATCATTGAATATTGTTGGATTAGTTGTTATCCCTTAAGAGGGTGGATAGTCCAATAAACAAAGGAGATTTTGTTCATTTTTTTAAATGGACACTTTATTTATTTGATGCACAATGTGAATTCAGTGGATGAATATTTTGTATTTCATGTTATGTGTGAATTTGTTTGATGAATTTAGACTATTTGAATGTTATTGGATAATTTATTATTTTTTAAGCAGGGTGGATAGTCTTATAAACAAAGGAGATTATGACCAATTTATTTTAAAAATTACACTTTGTTTTGTTGGGGAAAAATATTTTTGCCATTTTGCAATTACATACTTTGGAAATTTTCATCGTTTCGTGATTACGTGCTTTAGAAATATTCGTCGTGCCTTCAGGCACGGGCATTTCGCTAGTGTGTTTATATATATATATACATATATATACATACTTAATGCCAGAGATTATTTTACTTCTGAAACCTTATTTAGTCTGATTAATTTACCTTAATCTCATACAAGAACTTCTTCTTTTATAACTTTGCAATTATCCCTTCATTTAATACCCACAGTAAAACACTTGAAACAACTACACTTTGTTTAATCAAAATTATTTCTTTACAGAAATTACCCTTTTCATTTATACCGATGCATATTAGTATTTTCATTGAAAATAACCCTTTTCAACACACACGAACACCATGTTAAAAAATACTTCTTAGGTTTTGAAAACATTTTCACTACCCACCCTCGTGTTAATTATGGGTTACATCTTCTTAGGTTGCTTAACTCATCCATTTACCACTACACTTTTCCTTTCCTTTACCTTATGGACATTGATCAGTTCACACATTTCTTGTCCATTTTACCCTTTACAGGAACATTTAATAATTCATTCAAGTTAGGTTGCCTTAACACATTATACCACACAATCCATTTCTTGACTTGTTCCTTATTCCTTTATCTTTTTCTACAAATCCTTGTGACACACTACCCAATTAAATACCGGGTGATCAATCCTTTATTAAATTAAAACATAATGTTTAATTGGTTCATTCTTAGCATGAGTGTCGAAAAATATTTAATACTATTAATCACCCAATAATTAGTTAAGCTAGTGTCATAAACATTATTATTCCAATTAAAAATATTACTAATTAAACCCTAATTAATCCCAACAATAAAATAACTGAATCATCCACCATACACATGAATAAATAATACTGGATAGTAACTAACAACTGGAAATTAAGACTGGAATAAACGTTCTAGTTCAAAGTCTCAAAACTAGTCAACCATAATAATACTCAATCCAACTGAATGAAATACTAAAGTAAACCGAGTACAATCTCTCTGATAAAGTAAGACTGAGGATGGGCGACACATGCCCTAAATGAAATGTCTAAAGATACTGAGTCAAATGAGCGTCTAAGCATGAGGATCTGCAGCTCCCACAACCGCTAGAGCACGTCAACCTGTCCAATCGTCTAAGCCTAGCGTCCCTGTTGCAGGACACCTTGTTGAGAACATAGGACCTCCAATTGTAATTTTAAATAAGAATTTCCTTTTAATTGCGGAATAAAGATGGTTCAAACACATAAAACAACTTACAACAAATTTTAATTTCTTTCAAATCAAAATTAAACTAAACAAAAAGTGACATTAATTTAAGTAACAAATAAAATATCACTTAAACAAATTAATTCAACCCTAGTCCTAGGAATTTGCCTAACAAGATTAATTCATTTTTCTATTTAGGCTAAGCCAAATTTTATCCAATTTAATTATGCCGACTTGAATTATATTTACCCAGGTAAATAAACACACCCCATTTTAAACAAGATTGCGAATTAAACCCAATTTTATATTTTTACCCTAATCATGCGTTCTAGGTGATTTGCAAGATAAAATAAATTTACAATCCCACAATGCGCCGATATACGAGGAAAAATCCAAAACGGGAAAAAAACTTGGACGACCCTAGCCTTAAGTCCACTAAGTACATAATTTTACAAGTACAAGACAAATGACTTACTCAACTCAACTCGACTCCCTCCAAGCCCCTGATGCGTCTTCTTGTACCAACCTCTGCTTAGTCGACAATCCCGAAACCTTAGAATCCACCAATGAAGCTTTTGGAACCCGTTAACCACACACGATAACTTTCACTGTATGAGAACGCCGCAACAAAACCAAACTTATTCTTTTATGGGAAATAGAAGAAAAACCCAAACTTCTCCTTCTTGTGGTAGAGATGAACCAATGGTGACAAACAACTCCAAGAAAATATTATATATATGAAGAAATTGGAAGTAAATAAAACATGTGGGGTGTATAAACATGTGTTAAAATAAAATTTTCAATTAAACGTTAACACATGAAAACATGGACTTTTGGATGGAAGGATCTGCTCTCCAAGGCTCTCAAGTTATGTTCAAAAGTCTATGGAAAAATCTGTCCCGAGTAAGTTTTAAATTGCCAAAAAGAAGTGAGACAAAAGAATGGAAAAATGGGTTGAAACTACCAAAACTGCTCCCGCCCAGAAATCTCATTCGAACGACTTTTTCGTTCGAACGACTTTTCTAACGAAATGTCAGTGTAGAATAGAGGAAACTCGTTTGCAAACTCATTTGAACAAAATTCTCGTTCGAATGACAATTTCAAACGAAAAAATAGACTTTCCATAATTTCAATTTTAAGACAAAAACTTTTGTCCAAAGTTCTAAAATAATTTTTGAAAGGTAAAAGCCATTTTAAATCAAAATTACACCCATAATAAAATTATTCCAAGTCTCCCTATAAATATAAAAATGCATTCATACCTTTTGGAGACTATGAAATCAATTGTCGTCGACGTAGAAACATGGCACTTGAAACTCGGCACTTTGATATCTTTGCTTTTAAACACATGCCGCTATATCTTCAACTTTACATGTCATAGGCTTGGAGGATGTTCAAGAGCTATATCCTATGACTCTAGTGTTTTTTTCGGAATTGAGCCAACACTACATAAGACTCAATTGGAAATTTGTGTCCTTATCAATCTCCCCCTTTGGCTATTCCGGGACAAAAACCAAAACAAAATCCTAAAAGGGCCGTCAAGCTCTACTAGACTAAAAAACTTTCCACCCAAAAATAAATAAATATAAGCTTGACTCAAAACCCAAGGATGACTATCTTTGCCTATGAAAATTGCCGCTGGAATAATTCTTGCACACTTAAGAAAAACATTAAATGCATAGAGAATATTAAAATATTAAATGCAATTAAAGAAAATAATCTCCCTAAATTAATTATCCCCTTTTATCAAATATGATCACCCTAAGAAGATAGGGCTCTCCCCCTAAGATAGATATCCAAAACTAAGACGATTATAATAGGATTAGATACCACTTCTCCCCTATCATTCTCCCCCAATTTTAACTAAGTACCATTTCTCCCCCTAAAACTATATAAGGGATATAAAAATGGGAAAACAAGTAAACATGATTATGCTTAAGGTGATAAGAACATTGTAAGGACATATTTTTATAAATATCCATCACAATTAATTATGTCGTATACCGTGACAACCATCGAAGAAGTTTAAGAGAGATCTACATCAAGACGGATCCGAATATTTCAAGGTTCTTCATCAAAAAGCCTCCGCAAGGTTTACTTTGACAAGGTTATGTTTTAATCACCTTAACTTTTCACTTAAAGCTTTGGGATATTTTTACAAAATATTTTCTAAGTGTTGGAGCGGACTTTTTCATCAAATTTTAAGAATGAGTATTTTTTCTAAGTCCTGTAGCGTTCCTCGATTTTGACGCTCAGGTCGTTCAAGCGAGATTCGAGCGACATTGAGATGTCGTGCGAAGTCATTCAAATGACATGTGTACTTCGTTCGAGCGAGATCCCTTTTTCGTTCGAGCTATCTAGGCAGCGCGAGTTTCTATAAATACTCATTAAATGGTTTCGTTTCATTAAGAAGTCCCAGCATTTTGAAAGATAGAAAATTGCGAATCTGCAGAATTCTTTTGACTTCTTCTTTTAGGGTTTTAATTCCTTTTGTTTTCAATTCACAAAAATCCCATATGCTTTGGTGAATTGTTTTGGTGTTCAAGAACACACTTTGCCTTTGTTCACTCTTTATGGGGAGAACACTACAGCCGGAGAGCTACGTGCTATTATGGAGGGAGTCTCTATGAAGTTACTCTTATGGGGAGGATAACCTACACTGAGAAAACTTATGGAGAAGCCGACTCTTTTCCATTCTGCCCATCTGGAGTTCTTACGGGAAATTCCAGCCGACGACATCGAAACTGACACCTGTAGGTATTTCGTATGTCACCCTATTTCATTGTAATCCGTGTAAGTTGTGTCTTACAAATTATACTGAAATAAAAAGTTTTTGCGCTTCGGGGATTTTTTCCTGAATTTTTTGTGGCATGCTATATCTTATTTGGTTTGATACGTAGTTGCATGTTTAGGGGCTGATTTAATTTGGTTTAAAAATAGACTCTAATTAAATAAGGTTGAATTGGAAGCTTGTGAATTAATTTAATCAATTATCACACACCGCATTTATTCGATTTCATAAATTGGTATCAGAGCAGGTTGCGCTAATTTATCGCGTATTCTTATTTTTTGCAAAATTGTGTGATATTGATTTTTTGTTGAAAATCAACTTTGTGAAAAATCGCAATTTTTCCAATGGAACGTTCATTTAATAAGGTGCCTATTTTTTATGGGAATAATTATGCCTATTGGAAAGCTCGCATGAAATCTAGTTTAAAAGCAATTGACGGGCGTGTTTGGTTGCTTTGAGAAAATGGATGGAATCCTCCCACTGTCACCGTTGAAAATATCACATCTTTAAAACCTGTGTCAGATTGGATCGAGAATGATTTTAAAATGTCTAATTGTAATTCTTGTGGAGTGAGTGATATTTTTGGAGCTGTCACTCCTGATGAGTTTCATCGAATTATGATGTGTATCATGTCTAAAGAGGCATGGGATGTTTTGAAATTGACATATGAGGGGACGAACGCTATTAAGGAATCAAAATTACAAAATTTGGCCACCCAATTTGAGACTATCACCATGTCTGAGTCTGAATACTTTGATGATTTTTATGCACATTTTTCGGACATTATAGACACCAGTTTTAATTTGGGTGAGGTGATTGATAACACACGTGTCGTTAAAAAATATTTTGAGATCTCTTCCAAAACGCTTTATTCCTAAAGTCACTGTTTTGAACTCTTTGGAAAATTTGAAATCACTTAAGTTGGAAGAACTTGTAGTAGATCTTCAAACATATGAGATTGACATGTCTCCCCAAGCCATTAAGGCTAAGGATAATGGTATTGCTTTAAAGAATCATTTTAAGAAAAAAAAAGAAAAAGTTTTTGAGTCCCATTCTGTGGAAGATTTTGATTTTAAAGAGATGGTCTTGTTTGCGAAAAATTTTAAAAAATTTCTCAACATGAACAAAAATAATTCTTCCAATAATAGATTTTTTGGGAAAAATAAAAAGGCCAAAGAAAGCGGTGAGGAAGCGAAGGAGAGAGAAAAAGAAAAGGAGAGTGAGGAAAATTTAGAAAGTTTGACGTGTTTTGACTGTGGGGGTAAAGGGCATAAGGCGTATGAGTGTGCCACTAGACTTTGGAGAGAAGGAAAGAAAGTGGCTATGCCTGTCACACTTAGTGATAAGGACATAGAGTTTTTTTATTCGGGTGATGAAAAAGAGCACGGTATGTGTGTCGAGTTTTTAGCTAGTCGGGTTAGCACACCTAGTTTGGATCGAGGTGAGGGGACTAGTTCTCGTGAGACCCCCGAGGAGGAGGATTTGAGTGTTTCGAGTGAGGGTGATGGTGAGTGTGAAAGTGGAGATGAAAGTGAGCTCCAAATTGATTTTAGATATTTGTATGATGAGACCTTGAAAACAAAGAAGTATAATAGAGATTTAGGTCTTGAGGTTTTAGATTTCGAGAGAGAGAAGGAAGCTTTAAAAAGGGAAAAGTGTGATTTGACCAACACGGTGTCTAGTCTGACGACACGTGTATCCCAACTCGAGAGTGATCTCGAACGTGCTCGGGAGGTCAAGGTCCCTTTAGAGAACGCATCTAAGAAGGTTGGAAAGATGGTTCTCAATCCTATTTTGGGTAGTGGAGAGAGTTTAGGAATAAGCCAAGACGGTGCTTCTACTTCCTAAGTAGTACTCGAGCTGGTTCCCACTTTAGTGCTATATTCACATGAGTCTCACCCCAGCCCACCTAGGCGTCCCATTCCTATTAGAAGAGCATGTCCTAGAATTTTTGAGAGAGGTTTTCCTAGGCATATATATGTTTGTTCCCATTACAAAAGGAGAGGACACCTTAGGGAATTTTGTTTTAAGTTGGGTTATGTGTCACGTTTTGCTTCTACACGTGTTTCTGCCACACATGCATCCACACATGATACTTTACATGCTCCTGGAGACTACATGAGAGACTTTGCACATTTAGGTGAGCAAGCTAAGTTTTTGGTCAAAACTTCACAAAATTTGATGGAGGTTTTTCATAAGTTTTCACCACCTTTGGAAAACCCCTCCGCACCTAACGATTGAGGTTTAACTTGTTTACTAGCATAGGATGTTTTGTCATGATGACATTTTTTGGCTATTGCTAGTATGTATCATGTTTGTATGTTTCCCATTTTTTTTTGAAAAATTTTTAAATAAAATTTTCAGATAGTCCAAAAAGATTTTTGTATTTTGTTTGCACCTTTTATGGATGGACACTTAGGATGACCAAATCACAATTTCATTCCATTTATTCATGTGACTATTTGATATTGTTTTGAGATAATAGGTCAATTCACCATGTGCTTTATAATGTGTGGAGTCATTAAGATGTAATTAAGTGTTACTTCCTATATGGTTGACTCATTATTTCCTTTATTGCACACGTGCACGGATTTATTTGATTACTGTGCTTGTCTTATCACATGTTAGTTGGGTGTTTTTACTTCAATCCCGTCTTTAAAACGAACCAAGCGCGATAAAACTTGATAAGAAAGTTGTGCATGTACGAACCGTCTGTGAGTTTATGTGCTTTATTTGAAAATAGGGAAGGGCTGCGAAAGGTTCACATTTGGCCTTTGCGAATACTAAGCCATCGTTATATCGCACCTAAAAAATTGAGGAATTCTATTATCCTGGGTCCAAAGAGGTTTAAAAGATCCCGAAAAATTTAAAGACAATAAAAAGAAATTCATGCCAAAAAGGGGCCATTAGGTTTTTGCACTAATTCTCTAATGTTTGAGAATTTAGATTACCTCAAAAAGAAAATATGCATGAGGGAGTTTCGATGGAATTTAAAATGGGTTTGCACGTCCTTGAAAGTCTTGAAAAAAGCTCTACATAGTTTTGGACGTTATTGGGGTGGAAATCACTTTGACTCTGATTTGTTGATTTGCATAAGACGATGTCATCCAAATTCAACAAATTTTTACACCTAAGGATACTTTCGATGTTCATTCGTTAGGAGTACCCGTATTCATCATGCACATATTATTGATTGAGTTGATTTACCTATCGAATGTGTTCACTCCCATTCATTCCATTTCCATGACTTGGTTGTTTGAGTTTAATTCCATGGTGTGATTTTTTTTTTTGTACGAAAAAATTGAAAAATTCAAAATTAGTTTGTGGAATCTTTTGAGATACTCCTTTGCATGCGTAGTTTCATCCATTATTGCTATGCTTTTATCGTGACACTCCATGTTTTGATTGTTTCTTCTTATCTGTCTATTTGGGACATCATAAAATGGTGGAGAAAGAATTATCATGTTATGGGGGAGATTTGATTTATTAATGATTTATTATTATAGCATTTCAATCTCGATGCGTCATTAAGGTTTTTTCTTTATCTTATGTGTGTAGGTACGAATATTGAAAATCATTATGTTGCACACCCTGATGAGAAAAGATTTGAGTTTTGATGAAGATTTTTGAAGAAAAATTTGAGAACTTGCAAATTTGTACCTTTTCAGTTTTGAGATTTATGGGAGGGTGTATTTGTATAGGCATTTTGGTATTCGATCATTCGGATGTTTTTATGTATGTTTTGACATAGACATAGGGGGATATTTGTAAGGACATATTTTTATAAATGCCCGTCATAATTAATTATGTCGTATACTATTACAACCGTCGAAGAAGTTCAAGAGTAATCTACATCAAGACGGATCAGAATATATCAAGGTTCTTCATCGAAAAGCCTCCGCAAGGTTTACTTTGGTAAGGTTATGTTTTAGATACCTTAACTTTTCACTTAGAGCTTTGGGATATTTTTACAAAATATTTTCTAAGTGTTGGAGCGGACTTTTTCGTCAAAATTTGAGAATGAGTATTTTTTCTAAGTCTTGTAGCGTTCCTCGATTTTGACGCTCAGGTCATTCAAGTGATATCCCATCTCATTCGAGCGACATTGAGATGTTGTGCGATGTCATTCAAACGACACATGTACTTCGTTCGAGCGAGATCCCTTTTTCGTTCGAGCGATCGAGGCGATGAGATTTTCTATAAATACTCATTAAATGGTTTCGTTTTCCTTAAGAAGTCCCAGCGTTTTGAAAGACAGAAAACTGCGAATCTGCAGAATTATTTTGAGTTCTTCTTTTAGGGTTTTAATCCCTTTTGTTTTCAATTCACAAAAATCCCATATGCTTTGGTGAATTGTTTAGGTGTTCAAGAACACACTTTTCCCTTGTTCACTCTTTGTGGGGAGAGCTCTACAACCAGAGAGTTATGTGCTATTATGCAGGGAGTCTCTATAAAGTTACTCTTGTGGGGAGTATAACCTACACCGAGAAAACTTGTGGATAAGCCGACTCTTTTCCATTGTTTCCCATTTGGATTTCTTGCGAGAAATTCCAGCCGACGACATCAGAACCGACAGCTGCATGTATTTCATATGTCACCCGATTTCATTGTAATCCGTGTAAGTTGTGTCTTACAAATTATACTGTAATAAAAGGTTTTGCCCTTCCGGGATTTTTTTCCTGAATTTTGTGTCGCATGCTATATCTTATTTGGCTTGATACGTAGTTGCATGTTTAGCGGTTGATTTAATTTGGTTTAAAAATAGATTCTAATTAAATAAGGTTTAATTGGAAACTTGCGAATTAATTTAATCAATTATCACACACCGCATTTATTCACTTTCACAAACATGAAAGCATATGGGCAATAATAGCACAAACTAATCCACAACAAGGATAAATAGATACCATGATATTATGCAAAAAAATGATATCAATTTGACAAATAAATTACTAAGCATATGATATCAAAAAAAATTCACAATGATGAATACCAATTATGAATTTAAAGCATGAGTGGACTGGCTAGACATGGCAAAGACTCAAAAACAAAAAAAATACCATATATATGTAAACATAATGAATAGGACTAACGAACACGCACATATACATAGGTATAAATACCACACATGGCACAAAATACATTAAGCTTTTCACACTCGTATGTAAAAAACGTGTCCAAATATAAGTGATAAACGAAAGTGAAGGGGTGTGAACTAGTAACAATTAAATTTCAACCCAATCAGTTAAAACATCTTGTCGGACTTCTCATTTGATAGCAAAACTTGATCAAATTTAGATATAGCCTCATGTGACAATATAAATTGAACTCAATGAACAAACATACATAGTGTACATAAGCCTAGAATTTTGATGATTTTACAAACCAATAGAGTCATGACAATAAACGCTTAGCTAGGATTCAAAGTCATTGTGCAAACCTGTTAATATATCCAACCAAGCTCCTCATAATTTTCTTTTTCTTTTTCTTTTGAACATATTAACTAAACAATTTTGGCCTTGGCAAATATTCTTTTTAATGCCAAATTTTTAAGGCAAAAAATTTGATGGTGGCTTTTCACGCAAAGTAATTTTATCGTTCGCAGCCCGATTCTATTTATAAATAACTACACCGGATAAACATATTTTTTTCTATTCTTAAATCCGAGAAACGGTTATTACATGCACAAATCCTCCATAGTCAAAGCAAAAATGTAGATGACTAAATTGATGGGAGAACATCTCACTTAGCTCAAAATATACATATGTCATTTAAAATTTCAAATGAGATCGTGCATGTGTGAAAAGAGGCATATAATAATAGAATCCATTAAGCAACGCAAAATTCAACTACTCCATGTAAGCATGGCAAATAACATTTTAAGGATTACAATCTTAACCAAAAGTTCTAGCCACATGGAAGCGAAAAAGAAGGGATTCAAACACAAGTATATGTCACATAAAGTGTGTCAAACTAAAATAGACACAAAACAAAATTCTTTTTGAGTTTTTGAATTTTTTTAACCAAACATAAATATAAATATTTACTAAAAGACAAACAAAATCATTTGTATTTTCCATTAATCCTAAATAACTCATAAGATACAACACAAATGATAAACTAAAATGAAACAAATATAATACAAAAGATATACACAAATCATAATTCTAGCATGTGAATAAGCATGGAGAAGGTACTAGAACATGATAAACAAGCAGACAATTAGCATGATAATATAACATGAAGCACAAAAGCTAAATTATGAAAACAACTAACACATTCAACCTTTAAATTTAGCAAGGGAGGTAACGTGTGAAAGTAAATGAGAATAAAAAATCTTATCTTGTAATTCTACCAAGTCGAATCTCCTAACCCAAACTAATGATGAATGACGATCTCGGGATATAGGAATCTTGGCTACCTTGGTTGCCTTACATTGGGATTTTCTAGGACCTCGTTTAAGATCAAAACAAAACTTCTTAAGATGACTTTTTCAATCACAATGTGAGCACCTAAAGACTCGGCGAAAAGACTTACTTAAGGAATGATCTAAAACATTGTTCCTAGAGGATTCGCCTAAAACATGGGTTTTGGCTTTATTAGTGGAATCTTTATAAGAATCGAAACCTAAACCACAAGTGTCATTTTTGATTTGGACCGTGCCTAAGATTTTATCGAGTTTTTTGGACCTACACTCCAAATCAAATTTGACCTTACTAGAGTCTTTCAAGCTTTCTTCCAACTTTAAAATTCTAGACTCTAACAAACCATTTCTCTCTTCAAACTCGAGAAGCTCCTTTTTCATTGATTCGATCAAACCTCTAAGGCTATATCTCTCTCATTCTACATACTAAAGCTTCTCTTGAAGAGATCTCTCTCGTGTCTTAAGGTCATTAACTAATGCACTCTCATCAACGACCTTGGCACTTTATTTTAAACTATATTCTAACTTCAAATTTGGTCTTTTTAATTTAATGGATTCTTCATATAATTCTCTGCTAATTAAAGTTCACTCTCATTAACCTCTTCATCACTTTCACTCTCTCTCTCTTCTCCACTCTCACCACCATCATCGTTTTGAGCGTCACAAACAAAGGCCTTGGAAGTGTCATGCTTTAAGGTGTCATCGTCGGACAATATTTCACACTCACTAACATGACTAGCCATGAATGCGGTAAAGTTGTGCTCAATGGGGGAAGCGGGTATCTCTTCCTTATCACTATCACTAAGGGTAACATTATATGGAATTGGTTGTTTAATCTCTTTCCTTAGTTTAATGGTGCATTCAAAAGCTCTATGTCCATAACCCTCACAACCATAACACCTATTAGACTCGTACCTATTAAGGTTTTCATTAAACGTTTTAGGGATATTTTCGACTTTGTCATGCTTAGAATTTTCAAATTTCTTAAAATCATTTTTAAACTTATGTTTATTAAATTTAAGAAATATCCTAGCAAACATAGCCATGTCCTCCGAGTCACTATCATTCTCATCAACCACAACTTGTTTTTACTCCTTTCGAGCTTTAAAGCAATGCCCTTATCAATTTTCTTTTCAGTTTTTGGAGGGAAACATATCTAGCTCACAGGTTTGCAAATTACCTACTAGTTCCTCAAGTTTGGTAGAGTTCAAGGTGGGTAAAGAATTTAAAATGGTCACTTTAGGGATAAATCTCTCGGGTAGGGACCTTAAAATTTTTTTACAACTCGGTCGTCGGGTATTTTCTCTCGCAAATTAAAAGATGAATTAACTATATCAAAAACTCTAGCATAAAATTCATCAAATGTTTCTTTTTGATTCATTTTGATGGTTTCAAATTGAGTGGTGATGTTTTGGAGTTTTGGAGTTTTGAAGCTTTAACAACACTAGTTCCCTTATGAGTGAGTTGTAATATATCCCAAGCTTCCTTAGCAGTTTCACAGGTTATGATACGTCGAAATTCATCAGGTGTGATCGTGCTAAACAATGCATTTAAACTTCGAGAATTAAAATTAGCAAGTTTAAATTCATTCTCACTCCATTTATCTACGGGTTTGGGAACACACTCATTTTCTACCAAATGTGCGGGTGGGGACCACTCGTTAACAACTGATAACCAAACCCTCTCGTCGATAGATTTTAGAGCCAATTTCATACGCGCTTTCCAATACGCATAGTTGGAACCATCGAACATAGGAAATTTTGAAAATGGGGAAAATTCCATTTTTAACCAAAAATATTTAAAAAGACCTTAATGCAATAAATTAGTGCTCCGACTCTGATACGACTTGTTGAGAATGTAGGACCCTCAATTTTACTTTTAAATAAGAATTTCCTTTCAATTGCGGAATAAAGATGGTTCAAACACATAAAACAACTTACAAAATTTTTTAATTTCTTTCAAATCAAAATTAAACTAAACAAAAAGTGACATTAATTTAAACAACAAATAAAATATCACTTAAACAAACTAATTCAACCCTAGTCCTAGAAATTTGCCTAACAAGATTAATTCATTTTTCTATTTAGGCCAAGCCAAATTTCATCCAATTTAATTGTGCTGAGTTGAATTAAATTAATTTAAATTAAACTTACCCAAGTAATTAAACATACACCATTTTAAACAAGATTGCGAATTAAACCCAATTTTATCTTTTTTTTCCTAATCACGCGTTCTAGGTGATTTGCAAGATAAAATAAATTCACAATCCCACAACACGTCGATGTAGGAGGAAAACCCCAAAATGAGAAAAAACCTCGGACGATCCTAGCCTTAAGTCCACTAAGTACGAAATTTGACAAGTACATGACAAATCACTTACTCAACTCAACTAGACTTCGTCCAAGCCCCTGACGCGTCTTCTTGTACCAACCTCTGCTTAGTTGAAAATTTCGAAATCCACCAATGAAGCTTTTGGAACCCGTCAACCACACACGGTGCCTTTCAGCGTATGAGAAAGCCGCAGCAAAAAACAAACTTCTTCTTTTATGGGAAATAGAAGCAAAACCCAAACTTCTCCTTCTTGTGGTAGAGATGAACCAATGGTGCCAAAAAACTCCAAGCAAATATTATATATATGAAGAACTTGGAAGTAAACAAAACATGTGGGTGTATAAACATGTGTTAAAATAAAATTTTCAATTAAAAGTTAACACATGAAAACATGGACTTTTGGATGGAAGGATTTGCTCTCTAAGGCTCTCAAGTTATGTTCAAAAGTCTGTGGAAAAATCTGTCCCGAGTAAGTTTTAAACTTCCAAAAAGAAGTGAGACAAAAGAATGGAAAAATGGGTTAAAACTACCAAAACTGTTCCCGCCCAGAAATCGCATTCGAATGACACTTTGCTATCTTTGCTTTAAAATACAGGCCGCTACATCTTCAACTTTACATGTCATAGGCTTGGAAGATGTTCAAGAACTCTATCCTATGACTCAAGTGTTTTTGTCCGGAATTGAGCCAACACTACATAAGACTCAATTGGAAATTTGTGTCCTTACACCCCTGATATAAATAGTATATAAGAAGAGAAAAAAAGTAAGAGATAGGTCAGAGCCCGAGTTGTAAAAATATTTTGTTTTATCAAGTCTTTAAATTTGCAAATAAAGCCAGTATTATGTGCATGTTAGCTTTTTGAACTCTCACATGAAATTCTCACCTCTCATCTATTGTGCACGCCTAATGTACATCTAGTCCCATCTAGCTATCCGAACTCCATATAACTGGATTCTAGACTTATGCCGCTAACTATATCTCATAGTATTAACCCGTAATTACCAACAATTACGTTAAATGTGTCTACATTTATTATCTCGATTAAGTGTTATTACACTAAAGTTAAGTATTCTTAACTTAAGTTATTTAAGATTCCATTATCCCAATAGTCTACAATTATCACACTGTAGATATAACACAAGTATACATATATATCCATCACTATTATATATATATATATATATATATATATATATATATATATATATATATATACACCCCAAAGATACACCTGTAGTGCAATACATACTCTGCTATCATGCCTAGGTACATCTCGTACTCAAACACGGACAATCGATTTGGAAGTCGCCCATGAACCATAAACAAACCGCACATATTGGAGGCGAACATAGTTCTAATCCTATGGTCTATGTACATACTTATGCACCCATATGACCGTCAATACTATCGTTCTCATAGATAGCCCGTAACTAGGTTCTATGTTTTGAGGTTCCAATCTAAAATTCCCCCAATGGGCTCAGCAGGATAAGACTGTCCTCTATCATTTTCAAAAACTCCCATGATAGCAAACAACTAGGTATGTCATAAACATAATTGAACATACAATAGGTATTCACACCACCTATAAATTTATTTCACATGTTCCATACGTAGTGTATTTTTATCCCGAATAATCTACGTAATAATAATTCATACCTCAATTCGTTAACGAACACTCCTGAGTATTTCTCATCACTCGAAGGGTATCCTTAAGATTATACATCATAACAGTGAGTAGGGTCCCTATACCCTACTGGTCTAAGTCATCCTTTTTCTCGAATCTCTCAGTCTCGAATTATTCTCTAAAGTAAGTATTTTCCCCGATTAATACCAATTGAGTTTAGCTAAGGTTCCCACTCGTAGGACCAAGCCTAAATCCAATCTTGACCTACGTTTTTATTAAACTAATTCTAATTTTACTTCACAATAAATCTCGCAATTTAAGATTCGAAAGGTTCTCAAGTGTTCTACGCAAGAACTGGAAAACTGCAGTAGACCGAAACGGTCTGATTTATGAAAAACGAACCGATCCGACTTATGAAAACGAACCGATCCGATTTATGAAAAAATGAACCGATCTGACTTTATGAAAATGAACCGATCCATTTCTGGACCGGACCGATCCGAAGCTCTTTGAGAGTTGTTCTTCCCCCAAGTACATTTTTCCATTATTTTCAACCTCAAATCCTCTACAGAATTTTCCCAAACGCCAATACAACTATACTAATTTATAATCCAACAAGTATATTCCATTCCTAACATCCTAGTATTATAAAGTCATCATCAATTAGTAATAAAATTCAAAATCCCCATTTTAATCCTTTAAAACCCTAGTTTTTCCAATTTCAATTCAAGAACCATTAAAACCAAGATTCGTTCATCAATTAAATCATAAATTTTGTGGGTTCTACTCTACATACACAGAAAAATCAACCTATATAATTTTTAGACCTAGATTAAGTATCAATCTTCCAATTTTCACCCAATTCAATATTAAATCATGAGTTTCTATCACCTACACTAACATGAGTATAATTATTGCTAAAGGAAAGCAAGTAATAAACACTTGATTTTTGGTCGTCTGATCTGCTGGTGTAGATGGTATGACTGTGTTCTTCATCTTTCGATCTACACGGTGGTGGTCTCGGTGGTGGAAGATGGTGGTTAATGGCCTAAATCCCTTGGACTTGGTTCTCCCTCACCCTCTGTGGCTCTCCCTTGGAACTTGTGAATGAAAACCTTAGTCCTGCTCACGTAAAAAATATATTTCCCCTCTAAATTTCTTGGGTATTAAATGCCCAAAAATGGAAATTACCAAAATGCCCTCCCGGGATGCCGGTTTGGCCTAAAATTGCCCCGAGACCCAAACTAAATCCCCGGGTAGACTTTTCTGACTATCTCGACCCTTCCGGACACGTTGAAATACTCTAATGGATATTTGGATTACTTATAATTAATTTTCTTTTTAATTCCTTTAAATTAGTCCTGACACGACTCACACGCGCCCCCGACTTAATCACCGAAACTGTCGCATTTTTCACTCGCGACAATTTTCATAATTCCATAATCACATATTAATTTATTCGCTCAGTAATATTTAATATAATGCACATCAATAAATACTAACCCTTAACTCCCCAGTTAATATTTACTTTAATCTTGATTAATTAACAATTAATATTCCCACATTAAATTCAATTAATCCTATAATTTAAAATCATAAAAATGTGGGGTGTTACATACTTTCCCCTTACAACGGAATTTTGTCCCAAAATTTGAAAAATAAAGGTATACCTAGTAAAAATATGTATGGATTCTTCTCGCGTATCTCATCCTCGCGCTCCCACGTAGACTCCTCAACCTTGTGGTGCTCCCACTGAACATGCACGAGTTGAACTACCTTCAACCTCAATCTCCTCTAGCTATGGTCTAGTATAGTCAATGATCTCTCCTCACATGAACTGTCTGGCTATAGGTCAACCTCCTCCAGTGCAATGTGAGTGTGAGTCAACTCATCTCCAAGATACCACTTAAGCGATGAAATAGGGAACATATCATGTATCCGATGCAAGTACTCCGACAACCCAAGTCTATAAGCTACCGGTCCAATCCTCTCAATGATGGGAGATGGTCCCACATATCGTGGTGTCAATTTATCTTTCTTCCCAAATTGCATTATCCCCTTCATAGGAGGTACTCGCAACAAAACTTGATCCCCCATGATAAAATTAAGGATACACATCTGTAGCATATCCTCCAATATCTGGTTGGCCATATCTGTCTACCCATTTGCCTATGGGTGATAAGCTGTACTCAATCGCAACTCAGTGCCCATAGCCTCCTGATAACCCTCCCAAAAATTTGGGCCTTGAAAATATTGTCCGGGTCAGACACAATATCAAGTGGAACCCCATTAAGTTTCACTATCTCAGTGTCATTCTGTTGTTCACCCTATATTTCTACTAACGACATCCCTCTGTTCAACGGTCTTCCCTTACCGTTCCATTATGGTGACTAATTCGCTTAAGTTATTACATATCAATATATTCTGTCATTTTAATTTAACAATTTACCTTGGCACTTTCACTACACTTTGAAATTTCATTTCCGTTTTGTCACTATTTTGAGCCTCTCTACGCACGGCCAATGTACTTTGTCTACTAAAGAAAATTTTCCCAATATTCTCATGTGTTAACTCCCTTCATCATTTGTTCTCAACACACCTAGCTTTGCATTTCTTTTTAATATTACTAGAGTATTACGTTGCTCCCCATGTCCTTTCATTAACGGTACTCTTTAGTCCGACGATCTAGGCACTACCATTTGAACTAGTGATGCATCTGTTCGTGGGAGCTATTTGCAATAATACGTGACTACTCATGACAAACTCCAAAATCTTTTAAACTTTATTATGACGTAGCTCTCAACTTATTACTCCTCTATGCCTAGTGATTGTTAATTATTCTCGAGAATTTATATTGTACATTTCTTGTAGTTTCTATTAATATAATCACTTTCATTTCTACACAATCATACTAGACATGTTACATTTATCTCAAACTATGCCTCACATACTTGGCATGACTATTTGGTAAGGTCATACCCAGCCACCCTACATTTTCCACTTAATTACCCCTTAGGTTGTCCCACCGTTCTGTTGTGGTGTCAACGATTAGTAACATTTTCGCATTTTAACACTATACGGCTCCACTAGCCTTAATTCATAATATAACTATATACCCACATTTATATCTATATATGCGTGTAATAACTACGGTACTAAACCCATGTACTAATGGCAAAACATCTCTCAACTTCCAATGCTCGCTAAGTTTCATATGTAGGATGTCTCGCAAAGCGAAATCCAAATAAGGAACCCCCTCGATACACTACTATCTAACATTGATGGTCGTCGAGATCCGTTAAGCCCTTATTCCATAACATCTACCCCTGGATTTCCGTCTGTGGACATGAAAGTCTTCTCGACCACTCTCATGTCTTTAAGATGACATCTAACACGACGCTCTCACTATCACTAAGTTCTCAGCGCTAGTAATTAATGAGATATATCTCTCCGCTCGACCATAAATTAATATACTTTGAATCACATTAGTAAATGTCCCTACTTACCGGTATTGAATATAATAAGACAACATACTCACCGAAGTTTATGATACCATACAATATATATACAGGCTCAACCCTCTTTCAGGTGATGCCACGTAACACAATATATTTAAACCCTGAAATAACGAGTACGATAGTCTCATCACACAATTTACTATGGCTCAAACTCTCAGTATCCAGGCAGTACACACTATAATAATAAAATGCTCTACTATCATAACACCCAAAAGGAGCAAAAATCGCTACGTGATATTACAATTTTCTTCGTGTCCACACCTACGTCTCCCCTAAGTGTCATAAAAGCCTCTCTACCCAATTGTAATTATATACATAACAAGGCTACTACCGCTAGCTCACCCACTAAACCTGATGCACACTTGAATTTTAGTGTTAATAATCAGTTATTGGGACTCACTCATGTCACCCAAAACATCATCCCCTACATAAAAGGATAAGGCAATTATTCTATCTCCATTTTCCACCTACCTTGCATGGTCAACGAGTTCGTGAGTATAACTCTCGTGCCAGAACTGACCCATTGTTTAAGTGTAACGGTTGCATCTCCAAGATCCTATCTTGTTGTTGCGCTCTATCCTGCTTTAGGCAATCCTTCTTCATGTGGTCCGTCACTCCATCACTGTAACAACTTTCCAGAGCAACTCTCTTGCTTATGGCCATGGCCCTACTGGACTCCCTCTCTATCTCCTCAGCCCTAACGGTTTTGAGGAATGGGAATGTTGTGTTACTGTTGAGGACCATGGTGGTTCTACTTGAACCCAATGATTTCTCAAGTTGATAACCTCTGGGCCTAAATCTCTCAGTCAGATTCTCCTGCTGGGAATCTCTCACATACTGCTACTATGCTCCACTAGTATCATTTATTTAACCTTCCAAATATGATTGTTCTCACTTTCTTGTTGTGTACAGTTTAATACAAGTGGTCCTATTCACCACACATAGGACACCTTTATCTGTAACTCCCTTATCTTTGGCCCCATGGGCCATGTCGAGGTGTCCTTCTCTTTGACCTGGTAGTCTTCTCCCCGATCTCTACCCTCATTATCCCTTTGGCTCTGCTGGACCGATGGGACTTATTACTGGCCTTGACGACCTTGACTAAATCTACCTTCACTTGGTAAGAATTTAAATGATCTAAAATATTTAAATGGGACCCCTACTGGGTATACCCTCTTATGGTGCCTCACTGGTACCATTAAATTCAGTGTTGCTCTTTGTTTAGATTCTCCAATCCTCTTGGCACCCTTCTCTTGGAAGCGTTGATATACCCTTGTACACGTACAACTTTGACGACATCGACACTTGTCACCTTAGCCGTATCTCCCATCCATGCTTGTGTATTATACCCACAAGTCCATTTTAAACTTATGAGCCCTTTTTTCCATATCCCCTTCTTCGGTTACGATGTTCGCTAAACAAATCAACTTATCTTTGACGCTCATTTTTTACCTGACCTACTTGTGATAATAGTGTAATTCCATTCGCATCTCTGTCTGAACAGGAGATGGAAGATCTTATGGTCAAACCTCACCCAATCTCTCATTTAATTCTATATATACTGCATTATACATGGTGATTGGCTATCACGGTTGTATGACGCTCCTATGAGCTAAAAATTTTGCCCAAAATTTAATTCTGAGTGTCACTGCACTCCACACTACACAATTGCCTTTGGATTTTCTCCTTCCATTGGTCCATCACACTTCATCTCTTCTTCCCCCGACTCTCTCCTTTGTTAACGGGGTGAGTCTGAATTTGCACTACTGTTATCTACGACCGTGTTTGGAAATTCATTTCTCTGAATGCTTATACCTTTTATCATATTTCTAGACAATAATTTCGATGACTCCTATCGTGATCACCGTTACCCGAATAATCCATATCTTTTACTGTACCTCTTCTCATTCAGTCCCTTTAACAGCCCTCGGTGGTTGTCCCATGTTACTTGGTGTACGAAGCCCAATAGAACTCGCATATGAATTGTGTTCACTATACTTAATCGCAGGAGAGCATGAATCGCATACGTAGAGGATTACAACAATCCTATAGTAAGGAACTATATCAAAGAATGTTAAGCTGAAACGTAATAATCCGCACAGATCCAAAAGACTCTAGTTGCCGATGCTCTGATACCACCTGTGACACCCTGCCCAGTTAAATACCTGGTGATCAGTCCTTTATTAAATTAAAGCAGAATGTTCGGTTCGTTCATTATTAGCATCACTATCGAATTAATACTATTAATCACTCAATATTTAGTTAAGCTAGTGTCATAAACATTATTATTCCAATTAAAAATATTACTGATTAAACCATAATTGATCCCAACAATAAAATAACAATTTTTAACACACGCGAACACCGTGTTAGAAAACACTTCTTAGGTTTTGAAAAGCTTTTCACTACCCACACTACACTTTTCCTTTTCTTCACCTTATGGACATTGATCAGTTCACACATTTCTTGTCTACTTAACCCTTTACCGGAAGATTTATTAATTCATTCAAGTTAGGTTGACTTAACACATTATACCACACAACCCATTTCATGACATGTTCCTTATTCCATTATCATTTTCTCCTAATCTTCCAATAAAGTGTGCACTTTAACGGACTCCTCATCGTCGGCGATGCCATCATATGCTATGGCCAATGGTTTTCGATCATTCACCTCAGGGCTTCGGACCCTCCTTAATTATATTGGTTTCATCCGAGTTCCTTTTATGTGTTTTAATATTTTACAAATGTCCACATTAACCCACATTTATGGGCCGAAGACAAAAGTCCAGACTTAACTGCCCGTTTTTCCATTAACATTTAGAAAATTATTTCTTTCTCCTTTAAGTCCTTTGTTTACACACACGTTGATTTTATACCAAAAATCATTGACGCTTAGGGACTTAATTCATTTTCACCCACGCTAGTGTGATACTATTCATTAACATTTTTATTTCATAAAAATGTTCCACTTTAAGTAAATTTACCAATTTACCCTTTTATTGCCAAACATGCGATTTATTCCTTTAACAAGTGTTATTTTCCAAAAATGGTTACCAAGTTCCCAAAGTAACCTTTAAAACACCTTTAGCCATTTTTAACACTTGTTCAATATCACAATTAACCCAACATTCGTACTTCCTACTTTAACACCTTTAATACAAAAAAATAACACCGTTTTACATATTAAAGTCCCATTTTCTAGACATTTGAAATACACACTTTATTTATGGGAGTTTGCATCATAACACCCACTTTTCTACTATTTACACATTTGAAGCCTTTAAATTCCATATATAAACTTTTAACCCACAACTTGTGGAAAATCCTCACTTTTGACATATCTACACATTTAACGCATTTAAATTTCTACATGAGTTTCACACACTTTAAAATATCAATTAAAGTGAAAGTTTTTCTTTTCACATTTATGTTCATTATTCAAGTAGAAAATCACACTCTAACCTCATAAAATGTCATAACAAGCCTAATGGATTTCTTTGCATAAAATCACATTGATTATCTTTAAAACATCATTTTAAAATATTTTATTTCATAAAATGTTGAGGATATATATTCTGAAATTCATTCATTTTCAAAACCAATTTAAATCATCTCTTTGAAACCCATTTACACATCAAATTAATGAATGCAACTAGTTAACCCATGGATGCAAACTAACATGCATCCTACATATATTAAGAGCCATATATGTAAATAAACTAGGTGAAATTATACACATCTATAAATCTAAACCAAGGTCAGTGTTCCCACCTCTAACGTCTCCAAAATGATGGTGTAGGAGGAACAACCCCCACCTGCAAAGATGGCCTGCCAAAAGCTTCCTCTATCTTGCTCCAATGGTTCTCCAAAGAATCTACAACTCATCTTCATGGAAAACCCTCTTCATCATTAACAATACCCCATTCAAACACCCATCAAACATACTAAGAACATCATCTTCTTCACCTAACAAGTTGTCCTAGGGTGTCTACAAGTGTTCGAGAGATTGGGCATGACCTATAATGGTAAAAAATGGGCATGGGAGTGGTAGGAATGGGTGGGAACAATCAGGGGCAGAAGGTATTCCCCCATGGGAGCCCAAGCTAGTGAGAGAGACTTAGAAATCTAATGGGTTTGTGTATATGGTCCCCCTTACGGTTCTCTCTCTCTTATAGACCAAACTATTATCCTCATAGGCATAAATATGAAGATTCTTATCATAAAACACTTCTATAACAGGTTCTAAGTTTCCCACAAATCGACACCTCAAATGATCAAGGGCTACAATTAAGATCGCGCATAAAAAAAGGACGATTTTTGTAGACTTGCTTCGCTCGATTGATGGCTTAATCGATGCAGTCCCAAGGGTTAATCTTCATTTATCGATCGACTAATTTTTAAAAACTCCTTATATTCCATTTTGACCCCATGGACCTCAAGAACCCTATTTTAGAACCCTAAATATTAGGTTGGACCATTTTTATCCCTTATAGTGAATTCTCTAAAAATCACGCAAAGTTGCAATTTGATGCGTCGAGCGCCGACTAGATTCCTAATTCACATTATTACGTATGTAACTTGATATATATGTATCACCAATTTAATTATATTAGCCTAAAATGGGCGTCGCACATCCCTATGCGCACCCATGCATGGTAAACATGCCAAGACGTCACGTGAAATGCGTCATTTTATGTGCAATCGTAACCTATTCACTTGTGCCTCAATTTTCTCCAAAAAAAATCTTTGAATAAATCACCAACTTTATTATCAAACATATATTTTTTAAGGGAGGGTTATTGTAAAAGGTCCGCTTAGGACCCCCAAAATTTGGGGGCCGACTCTAATTGGAGTACCACGTAGAATGGACTCACAAAAACAAGTATTGTGTAATTATTGAGAGAAAAAATTATCAGTATGGGTTACTTGTCACACATTTCCACTTATTTGTTGAGTTTGAAGTACCACATGTCTTGTCTCCTTGGTAAACTATAAATTCCTAATATTTTTCATTATAGTCCTTCTTGAGATAATTTAAAAAAGACAACTTAATCATATGTAGTGTGTAATGTTATAATAATCAACTTATAAAACTATTTATTTTAATCAAATGATCCTTACCATTTGTTTACATCTTTAAATGAGTATGAAGTATTAGAGTGAGGCTCATATTTCTTTCCATAAAGAACCTTCCCACATTCTAAATCAGTATCACAGTCACAATTATGTATTTTCAAACTTGTCTATGACATGGAGAAGATTTAATTATTCCACTATTAGCGTTTTGTTTGGTTTTAGTTTTGTATTTTTGGACTATTGACATAAATCATATACCTTATATGTGAATATATAATGGTGGAATTATAGAAGGTAAAATTATCAAATGGAAGGAGCACTTAATCCACCCTATGCTTGTTGGCATGCTGGGATTCGTAATTTTCTCGATTGTGAGGGGCTAGAACATCTCTAGAAGTTGTGGCTATTTTTTTTTTCAAAATAGTAAAATATTTCATTATTCAATTTTACAAGAGCCTAAACTCACATGTTTTTTGATAAATTATCTAAGCAGCAACTCATTTAACACCCCAGCATGACTAGGGTGGAAGATGCTTTGCTTCCACACCAATGGGTATAAAACCCAGTTTCTTCCTTGACAAACAAAACAATTCTGGCAAAAAAGGCAAGTGCCACCCAAGTGCGGAATTAATCGTTCAATAAATAACAAATATTGGGCAAAAGGTCTGAAATTTCGGGTTGAACAAAGGCGATGCTACATGGCTTGAACTTCCAACAAGCTTACAAAATGGGTTAATAATAATTTTTTATCCATGGCTTGAGATCGTCTTATTATCCTTTTGATTTCATTGTTCCCTTGGTGCATACGAAAAGGTGAACAAAAATATGTGTGTATGAAATAATGTCTAGATAGTGAGTGAAGCATGAGCGACTCATTTACTTTAGTTATTTTTATGTCATTTAATTTTGTCACTCAATTACATTGGGTATTATAGTCTTTTGAGTCCTTATACTTATAAAATGACTCATAGTTGACTAGTTTTATTATTATTATGTTATTTCAGAGCGTTTAGAGAGAGAATTAATGAAGGTTTCTTATTTCTTTACTTTGTTCATATGTGTGTAATTAACGTGCGTATATTCCGTTACATTTACATCAAAAGTGGTATCAAAGACAATTTTTTCTTGGAACCCGAATGACCATCTATTGGGATATGCATTGGAGAGATACACCTTTTGGAGGTGCTGGGACAACATAAGAACCCCACTCTAGTAGGGGTGCCACCGCGTACTGCAGTCGAGGGGGGGGGGGGAATGTGTACCCAACCATGTGGGGTGAACGGCCTCCGAAATCCTAGGTTACCAGACTCGCCCCTCCTCCAGACCCTTCATCTTGTCTCCTAGATACGTATCTATTCCGGCCAAAACTTGCACTAGACGATCCCTCCTTCATAAGCTCTTGCCGACCATCCCTACACCCACCCCTACTGCTAACCTATAGTTTTCCCTACCTGTCGACCCATCAAACCGGCCCAGTCTAGCTGCAAAGTGCCACCGACCCATGTTTGTCCCCATTCGACCCTAACCGTTCAAACATTGACCCTAATCGATGAAACCCTAACCATGTTGGCTATGTAAAGCTTATTTCCACTCACAATTCACTCGTTAGGCCTCGAACCCATCAACCCGACCATCCCTAGTATCTCATGCACCTCCATCGACCATAGGTGCATAACCCACAGTCCAAACCAACTCCGTTTCCTAAACAAACCCACAACCACTCTTCTCCCACCCCCAAAATGTCCCCAATGAATAGCCACACCACGGCTACCCCAAAATCCCCCCCCCCCCCCAACAACCCACCAGACACCGTGCCCTCATCCTCCCATTTCCCTGGTGTCCAATTCAGTCATGGCATCGACAAATGAGTCACATCGACATAACTTGTTTTAAAATTAGTGTGTTGCGAAGGGAAGGTTGTGTAAAATCATAATCGATTGTTTCTCTAGTGTTAATCTGGTCCCTCGAGAGATAGTAGCGCGCCAGGGCCTTCGTGTTGAACCGATCCAGAGCCCGTGTAAGATTGGTTAGTTGGAATTTCTAGGATGAAGTTTGTATGACAACCCTTTTATTTTAATATCCGGTGGCCAATCATCTACTAAAATTAAACAGGAATCTCAGTATCACTGTCGCAACAAAAATATCAGTATAATATGAATAAAAACCATACAACTAGGTGAACGAAATAAATCATCATGCATATAAATAATAAATGTGAACCGAATAAACTATCGGTCACCAATTAATAAACATCCATTATAATAAAACTGAATAACAAGCTAAACACTAAAATAATATCCTGACATAAAGTAAACTCCAATCCAAACTACGAGCAACACAACCAAAATTAAATAGTGGAATAATAAAGATCATATCTAGATAGAATGAGTTGAGGCATCTAAATCAATCATGTAGCGTCCATAGCTTCTGCAATGACAAGAAATTATTTGTCCCCGCATTCCCGGCTGTTGCTATTGCACACCTCGGGTTTTAAAAGAAAATAAGAAAAATAATTTTCCCACGGGTCAAAGCCCGAAAAATTTGAAAATATTTTGCAAGTAATTAATTATTTTAAATCGATAAAGAGCGTAGTGTATTACTTTCATAATTAATTATCCGTTTACATTCACATGAGATAAAAAGCTCACCTCCCATGTACAGTGCGGACCTAACACATTCGTTTTATTCTCCTAATTAAACTACCTAGTCTAACTAGGAAATATGACTGATATCCAAGACCAATCCCGCTAATACTCTCTATTAGCTAAGTATAAACTCCCCTCACTAGGTATGCATTTATAAACAATATCGTAGGGACACGCTAGATATAGATAAACATTCACATAATAAATATAACATAGTTACACTCGTGTTATAAGTAGATATACACACTATATTGTATAATATACATATATATCACACCCTATATATGTATAATCGTATCCCTAGAGCATTGACCTCACGGATACATCTCTCGTGTGCTATCGGGCTCAAGGCGTCACACATCACACTGAGCCATCGGGTCGAAATCTCACCACCAATCCCAAACGTAAACACATATAACAGATGTTGTTATAGACACATGTATGGGGGTCACGATTATACCACATTGAACCCACCCAGTATCCAAACTAACACTTATCGGTACGCATGGATAGTGGTCATGCGATAGTAGTATGACTTAGGGAATCAATCCGACACCTAGTGGTCAATGCCATGGTGGTCTTCCCATTACGCGCAACCTCATGCGTAGCACTACTGAGAAGGTGTTTACATACAGTAATCACGCGCGCGCACACACACACACACACACACACACACACACACACACACACATATATATATATATATATATATATATATATATATAATACTGAAGTTCGAACCGACTTCCCAATTGTACGTCTAAGTGTTCACACACTGGAATTCCCTGTTCTCCTCACCCTAACCCATCTATTCCTTGGCCTATAACACATACAAAATCGTAGAAAGAATTCTCCAATAGTCCCGCAATAACCCGAAAGCCCCTACGGTTATTCCCCAAGCTCTAAATGGGGTGGGGGGCAAACCAAATGAATTCATTTGTTAGACCAAACTGATTCGATTGAGTGAACTGGTTTGCTACCCCAACGAACCGTTTAGGTTCACTAGGCTACCTATCATCTTCTTCCTTGAGGTTTTCTCCTACAAACCCTCTGATGGAGATCCCCAACCACCCCAAGCATAGAACATCATTATAATAACATCGCATAAGTATTATAACATGTAATTAACCTCAAATTCCTTATCGAAAGATTAGTATTCTATATCAAACATCAATTATGATAAACCTAAAATTTAGCCAAATTAAATTTTCATCAAATCAATCTTGCTATCAAAGTTCTACATTGCTCAACATTATAAACCCAGAATTAATTTCCAAATTCCTACATGATCAACATCATCTAATTATCATTTAAAATCAGATTTTAATTACGATCTACATCTCTTAATTAATTAATCAAAGTTCCAATATTTAAAACATTAAATAACATATTTTTCCACCATTAACTATGAAAGTGATTAACTACCTAATCATGCAATTTAAAGCATGTAACTACTTAACTTATGGGATTTAAATTCGAAGTTCTGACTGTTGTGATGGGCTGGATCTGGAGTTGGTTCCCTTTCCTTCTCTTCTCCAAGACTTTCTCTCCCTTTTTTTTTTATCTTCTCTTAAACATTCTCTATAACTCAATTATGAAGAATGTTAAAGGTGGGTTGCCATCCCCATTCGCTGCCCTTAAATACTTCCAAAATACACCCTAGTCCCATTTTTCCATTAAACCCTATGCATAAAAATACCATCCTACCCTTATACGAGTCCTGTTATGTCTAAAAAGTCATTAGAACCCAATCCTAACACCCGGGTACCTATTCTATACTATTTTTACCATTTTTGGATCACCAGTGCACTCGAAAAGATCATCTGAGTCACCAACTACAAGTATGCTAACATCTCAATAATCGAGCCCGACACGTGCTGTGACAACCCGAATATAATTATGATGAATTATATTTAAATCATGATTATCTTATGTGATATGAATAATGTGATATTAGTATATCTAATGTTAACTTATTATATTTATTATAATCCTACTTTCATAAATCATGAAAGGTCGAATTATTTACAAACACAAATTTTGTTGTCGTCGGTAGAAATGTTCCTGTTAGAGACTCGTTTTGACCTTTATAACATTATAAATGACTTGAGGTGAAAACTAGATAGTTGTAGACATGTGAGTTAGGGTTGTAACACAACAAACGGATCATCAAATGGATGCCCGAATAAAGAGTTATACCGAATTTACGAACAAAGGGCAAAGCTGTCCATTTCCTTTAAGTGGTAAATTGTCTTTTATTGAACCAAATGTTTTAAATTGATTGGTTGGCTTGGGAGGCAGCCTTGGCCGACTTAAAAACCCCCCCTCTAACATGTTTCTTCAGAAAAACAAAACCTAGGTTCAGTTTCAAGTGTTGTGAGCTTGAAGAAATAGAAAGTTGATGCTTAGGAAGAAAAAGTGAGGAGAAAAAGTGTAGAAAAATCCGTAGAAATTACGTAAAGAGCCCTGAAGGTAATCCTAATTGTAATTCTTGTTATTTATCTTATATTACTGATTTATATGATATAAATCATCATAATTTTACGAAAGTTTCATCCCTTTATGTATATGTATGGTTAGATGCAAGATTATGTTAAGTTGAGTGTACAAACCCTTAAAATTGCTTTGTGTTGAAACCCCTTGTATTCAAATCTTCATATCTCTTTGTGTGATTACTGGAATTGAGAAATTCCAATTGGAAATAAAATTATACTCATATATACATATAATATCTGAAAATTAGAATTTTTATCCTTGTGGTTAGTCCGTAATGATGATTTCAAGTTGGTACATAGTTGCTGTTTGTATACTTGATTTCGGTATGCCCTGAGTTTAGTCAAGATTTTGAGATAGAAAATGAGGTCCAAATATTATGAAACTTTAATTATGTACTATTCAGTATGTCTACTGAAAGTGTGTTGAAAATCATGGAAAGTTATGCTGTATAAAAATTATGAAAATTCTGGGAATTCGAAGGATCAATAGAGGAGCTTGTAGGGCAGATTTCTTGTGTTGTAGAGAAATGGTCATAACTTACCCAAGGAAGCTTGAAAAATTACACCGTCTCTTGTACTGGATAGTATATTCATATATGTTTTCATATTGATGAGGTTGGACCCCTGCATTTATACAATTTAGGAACATAGGATGGTTAAGTATGTAGTACAATAATTTCAGGCCATACTGGATACCCCTTGAATGAATGTTTGTATTTCGTCGTTACAAAGGGTACTTTGAATACATATTTCATGTGTATATACATTGAGGAGTATAATTTCATGTTTACTTGACTTTTGTTATAAATTACTCATAAGGTACTTCCTACGGTTGAATGTCCGTAACTTTATCAATATGTACATCATTGTTTGCCTTTACCTATGTTTTATGGAATGTGACTTAATTGGAATTGTATTGTTGATGTATGGTCATGGAAAGTTACATAATTATGTTTGGATAATATTTATGATTGAGGTTAAGTAATGATTTAGTTGGATTGACAGGTGTAAGGCCTAATCAACCCAGTTCAGCTCCACCAGAAGAAAACGTGAATACATAGTTGTCAACCAAGGTGAGTGTACTCACTGGAATGATGTATTTGTATCTTGTTGTGGGTATGATCATAATAAAATGAATATGAAATTGTTCATTTCGGTTTACTGAAATGAGGGGTTACTCCTCGACCAGGAATGGGGGAGATTTGTCTATTAATGACAAGGGGTTACTCCTCGACCAGGAATGGGGGAGAATTGTCTATTTAGACAGGATATGTGAATCATGATTTGGAAAAGTTGGTCATTCATTATGAATGAGCCGGATAAGTAAATACATAAGTATATGGTCATGATTTATTGCATTTAAATTCATGCAGTAGTTTAGTAGTGATGCATTCACTGGGCTATTTTTGCTCATGGTTCCTATGTTCACATTTTTGAGGTAATGCAATGTCACTGCCAAATCTAGGAAGTCGGTCTGGGTTAGCAAGAAACGGGAGAAACAAAGATTTTGTTTTAATGTAAATGATGTAATTAAGTTAAATTATCATTCAGGAAAGTTTGTATAAATATGACTAGTGTACTGTTGTAAAAAGGTTTTCAGTTATATGGATTTACAATGATGACTCTGAAATCAAAACTCGTGTTTATGGTTTGGTTAGATTAATTATGGTTTGACTCACTTTGACTTTCAGACTTAATTATAAGTAATTGGGTTGGGGTGTGTCAGCTTTTGGTATCAGAGCCTAGGTTTTAGAGGTTCTGGAGTGAGAAGAGTCTAGATTTGGCAGTGAATGTTAGAAATATATTTTATTTGATACTAACGATTTTGCTAGGAAAGATATGTATATCTGCATGTTGTTATATCTTTGATTCGTTTCAGATATAAGAGAATGGAACGAGGGAATGTGAATGTGGGAATAGATGATGAGGCTTCAAATATTCCAGCAGAAGCGGAGGTTGAGCAACCTGTTCAGATAAATGTGGAACCCGAGCCAGAACAACTGACGGATATGCAAAAAATGGCACGTGCTATGACTCTAATGGCAGAGTAACAAGCTAGATTTATGGCTCATCTGGAAGAACAACAGACCAGGCAACTGGAGGCACAAGCCTTGGCTAGGGCTGAGGAGGTGATACACCGGGAAGAAAGGTGTACTTCACATAAAAAATTTATTAAGATGAACCCACCCTCATTTGAAGGAGCAGTTGATCCAGCAGAGGCAGAAGTCTGGGTTAAAGAGATTGAAATTATTTTTGGGGTAATGAGAATGCCTGACAATCAACGAGTGACCTTGGCGACGTATATGCTAAGAGGAGAAGCTAAGTACTGGTGGGATTCCACAAAACATTTGTTGATTACTCCAGGAGGTGGGAATGTGATCTCATGGGATGCTTTTGTTAAAGCCTTGTATGATAAATATTTTCCCCCAATGTATCAAAAACAAAAGGAGAAGGAATATTTCATGTTGAATCAGGGGAGTATGACAGTTAGAGAATATGAAGCTAAACTTACAGCCTTATCTCGTTTTGCTTCGAGGTTTATACGGAATGAGGAAGATATGTGTAGCCGATTTCTCGATGGACTGGAGTTAGTTATTAAATCAAGGTTATCGGCTTTAGAGACTGTTAATTATTCAGCCTTGGTGAATAAAGCCCTGTTGGTAGAAAATGACGTGAATGAAGCAAGAAGGAATCGAGAACGAGGTGTAAAAAGAAGCAGATTCAATCCAAGTTATCAAAAAAGCAGTGATACAGAATATTCAAGACTTGGAGGGCAGAAACTTCAGCATGGTAGAGGTATGGGAGGTGGTTCGCAGAGGGGTGAGGCTAGTAGTGGAAGAGGATCAGGAGCTTCAGCGCAAGGAGATTCAAACGTTTGTTTCTTTTGTGGTACATCGGGCCATATAAAAAGAAATTGCCCAAAGTTACAGAGTATAGAATGTTTCAACTGTCATCAGAAGGGCCATCTGAGAAAGAATTGCCCTATGCTATCAAGAACAGTTTCAGTCAGTAGTGTGGGGCCTCATAAAGGATCTTCTCCAGGCAGTGCCACCAAGGGGATAGATACAGAACAAGTAACTGGATCGAGGGCAGGAGGAAGAGTGTTTGCGATGACGCTACAAGATGCCCATGCTACACCTGAAGTGGTTACAGGTAAACTCTCTATTGCAAATAAAGATTTATATGCACTCATTGATCCTGGATCTACGCATTCATTTGTGGCATTAGATATTGTTTCATATTTGGGTAGACCATGTTCATTTCTCAATTGTGCCTTATATATTTCTACCCCAATGGAAAGTGTGATTCTGGTTGAGCATGTTTATAAAGATTGTATCTTACGAATGGGGGAACGAGATTTCTATGTTGATTTGATACCGTTGGCTGTTCGAGATTTTGATATTATATTGGGGATGGATTGGTTATCATCATACCATGCTTCCATTGATTGTTTTCGCAAAGAAGTTACATTTCATTTGCCTGGTGAACCCGAGTTCCAATTTATAGGAGAAAGGAATGTTGTCCCTAATTGTCTTATCTCAGCAATAAAGTGCAGAAAGTTATTGAGTAAGGGTTGTACAGGGTATTTAGCGTATGTTGTTAATGTTAGTAAGGAAGCACTTAAAGTTGAAGATATACCAGTGGTTAGAGAGTTTTCTGATGTCTTCCCAGAAGAATTGCCAGGATTGCCACCCGATAGGGAAGTAGAGTTTTCTATTGAATTAGTTCCAGGTACTGGTCCAATTTCTCTTGCTCCATATAGAATGGCACCAGCGGAGTTGAAAGAATTAAAAGTGCAATTACAAGATCTGATAAGCAGAGGTTTCATTCAGCCTAGTGTTTCACCATGGGGAGCCCCGGTGTTATTTGTGAAAAAGAAAGATGGGACAATGCGATTATGTATTGATTATCGGCAATTGAATAAGGTGACCATTAGAAACAAGCACCCTCTACCTCGTATCGATGACTTGTTTGACCAATTACAGGGGGCCACTATATTTTCGAAGATTGATTTGAGATCGGGTTACCACCAACTGAAAGTGAAAGATAGTGATATTTCCAAAACATCTTTTCGGACTCGATATGGGCACTATGAGTTTTTGGTAATGCCTTTTGGATTGACTAATGCTCCGGCAGTTTTTATGGATTTGATGAACATGGTATTCCACCCTTTCATTGATTCATTTGTGATAGTATTCATAGATGATGTGTTGATTTACTCGCGTAGCATGGAGGAACATGAGAAACATTTGAGACTTGTATTGCAGATTTTGAGAGAGAAGAAATTATTTGCTAAATTCAGCAAGTGTGAGTTTTGGTTGAATGAAATTGTGTTTTTGGGGCACGTTATCTCGAGAAATGGGATATATGTTGATCCAAAGAAGTTGGAAGCAATTGTTGAATGGGAGAGTCCTAAGAATGTGACAGAAATTAGGAGTTTCCTAGGATTGGCAGGTTACTATCACAGATTCATTAAGGGATTTTCAGCAATAGCATTACCATTGACAAAGTTGACCCGTAAAGAAGTGAAGTTCGTATGGGATGAAGAATGCAAGAGGAGTTTTAAAGAATTAAAGAAGCGGTTGGTTTCAGCCCCTATACTTGCTATTCCATGTGGGAATGAGTCTTTTGTGATCTATACAGACGCTTCATTTCAGGGGTTAGGATGTGTTCTTATGCAGAATGGGAAGGTAATAGCATATGCTTCCAGACAATTAAAGACGCATGAACGAAACTACCCTACACATGATTTGGAGCTAGCGGCCATTGTTTTTGCTTTAAAGATGTGGCGACATTACTTGTATGGAGAAGCTTGTGAGATATTTACGGATCATCAAAGTTTAAAATACTTATTTACACAGAAAGAACTGAATTTGAGACAGAGGCGTTGGATAGAGTTGATTAAAGACTATGATTGTACCATTCATCATCATCCTGGGAAGGCCAATGTGGTAGCAGATGCTTTGAGTCGGAAATCATCAGGGATTCTTGGTTGCATACGGTGTGCACGTGTTGGAAATATTCTTGACTTGGCATTAATGGGGATTGAATTGAAGTTTTCAAAAAGTGGAGGATTATTAGCACATGTCACGGTGAGACCTTTATTGGCTGAACGCATACGAAATTTGCAGACCAGTGATCCATTCCTTGAGAAGAAGAAACAAGAAGTTCGGGATGGTAGAGAGAGTGACTTTGAGATTAAGAATGATGAATCGTTGTGTTATAAAAATAGGATTTGTGTACCGAATGATCCACCCTTAAAGAAAGATATATTAGAAGAGGCACATAGTTCTATTTACTCTATGCATCCGGGAGGTACCAAAATGTACAAAGATTTGAAAGAGTATTACTGGTGGAACAATATGAAACGTGAGATTGCAGAGTTCGTAGCTAAATGTTTAGTGTGCCAGCAAGTAAAAGCAGAGCATCAGAAGCCAACAGGATTATTGCAGTCTTTGCCTATTCCGGAATGGAAGTGGGAGAATATAACGATGGATTTTGTTACAGGATTACCCCGGTCACCAAAGGGGCATGATTCTATTTGGGTGATTGTAGACCGATTGACGAAGTCAGCTCATTTTCTCCCAGTTAAGACCACCTACACTGTTGACAAGTATGCATGTATGTACGTTGATGAGATTATTCGTTTACATGGGGCACCAGTGTCAATAGTATCAGATAGAGATCCAACGTTCACTTCTAAGTTTTGGCCTCGTCTCCAGAATTCCATGGGCACAAGTTTGAAGTTCAACACTGTGTTTCATCCACAAACTGATGGGCAATCAGAAAGGACGATTCAAATATTAGAAGACATGTTACGAGCCTGTGTATTTGACTTCAAAGGTAGTTGGGATGATCATTTTCCATTGATGTAATTTTCGTATAATAATAGTTATCAGCCCACTATTGGTATGGCTCCTTATGAAGCTTTATATGGGAGGAGATGTAGGACGCCTTTGTGTTGGGATGAAGTAGGTGAAAGAAAAATTTTGGGTCCGGAATTGATAGATATGACAATTGAAAAGATCAAAATGATTCGGGAACGAATGAAGATAGCGCAAAGCAGGCAGAAATTTTATGCAGATAAGAGGAGGCATCCATTGGAATTTCAGAAGGGAGATTTTGTATTCCTGCGTATTTCACCGTGGAAAGGCGTTATGAGATTTGGTAAAAAGGGGAAACTAAGTCCAAGATAAATTGGACCATATGAAGTGTTGGAAAGAATTGGGCCCCTGGCTTATAAATTAGCATTACCTCCAGATTTATCCCGTTTACATGATGTGTTTCATGTATCGATGCTTCGTAAGTATTTGGCGGATCCATCTCATCAGTTGAAAACTCAACCAATTGAACTGAAGGAAGACTTGTCGTACATCGAGGAACCATTGGAAATTATTGATCGTAAGGAGCAGGTATTGAGGAATAAAGTTATTCCCTTAGTTAAGGTTATGTGGATGAGCCATGGAGTTAAAGAAGCAACTTGGGAAACGGAGGATAGCATGAGGAAACAATATCCCCATTTGTTCGGTAAGTGACCTTTATATTAAATTTCGGGGACGAAATTTTCTAAGGGGGGGAAGTTGTGACAACCCGAATATAATTATGATGAACTATATTTAAATCATGATTATCTTATGTGATATGAATAATGTGATATTAGTATATCTAATGTTAAGTGATTATATTTATTATAATCCTACTTTCATAAATCATGAAAGGTCGAATTATTTACAAACACAAATTTTGTTGTTTTCGGTAGAAATATTCCTGTTAGAGACTAGTTTTGACCTTTATAACATTATAAATGACTTGAGGTGAAAACTAGATAGTTGTAGACATGTGAGTTAGGGTTGTAACACAACAAACGGATCATCAAATGGATGCCCGAGTAAAGAGTTATACCGAATTTACGAACAAAGGGCAAAGCTGTCCATTTCCTTTAAGTGGTAAATTGTCTTTTATTGAACCAAATGTTTTAAATTGATTGGTTGGCTTGGGAGGCAACCTTGGCCTACTTAAAAACCACCCCTCTAACATGTTTCTTCAGCAAAACGAAACCTAGGTTCTGTTTCAAGTGTTGTGAGCTTGAAGAAATAGAAAGTTGATGCTTAGGAAGAAAAAGTGAGGAGAAAAAGTGTAGAAAAATCTGTAGAAATTACGTAAAGAGCCCTGAAGGTAATCCTAATTGTAATTCTTGTTATTTATCTTATATTACTGATTTATATGATATAAATAATCATAAGTTTACGAAAGTTTCATCCCTTTATGTATATGTATGGTTAGATGCAAGATTATGTTAAGTTGAGTGTAGAAACCCTTAAAATTGCTTTGTGTTGAAACCCCTTGTATTCAAATCTTCATATCTCTTTGTGTGATTACTGGAATTGAGAAATTCCAATTGGAAATGAACGTAGACTCATATATACATATAATATCTGAAAATTAGAATTTTTATCCTTGTGGTTAGTCCGTAATGATGATTTCAAGTTGGTACATAGTTCCTGTTTGTATACTTGATTTCGGTATGCCCTGAGTTTAGTCAAGATTTTGAGATAGAAAATGAGGTCCAAATATTATGAAACTTTAATTATGTACTATTCAGTATGTATACTGAAAGTGTGTTGAAAATCATGGAAAGTTATGCTGTATAAAAATTATGAAAATTCTGGGAATTCGAAGGATCAATAGAGGAGCTTGTAGGGCAGATTTCTTGTGTTGTAGAGAAATGGTCATAACTTACCCAAGGAAGCTTGAAAAATTACACCGTCTCTTGTACTGGATAGTATATTCATATATGTTTTCATATTGATGAGGTTGGACCCCTGCATTTATACAATTTAGGAACATAGGATGGTTAAGTATGTAGTACAATAATTTCAGGCCATACTGGATACCCCTTGAATGAATGTTTGTATTTCGTCGTTACAAAGGGTACTTTGAATACATATTTCATGTGTATATACATTGAGGAGTATAATTTCATGTTTACTGACTTTTGTTATAAATTACTCATAAGGTACTTCCTACGGTTGAATGTCCGTAACTTTATCAATATGTACATCATTGTTTGCCTTTACCTATGTTTTATGGAATGTGACTTAATTGGAATTGTATTGTTGATGTATGGTCATGGAAAGTTACATAATTATGTTTGGATAATATTTATGATTGAGGTTAAGTACTGATTTAGTTGGATTGACAGGTGTAAGGCCTAATCAACCTAGTTCAGCTCCACCAGAAGAAAACGTGAATACATAGTTGTCAACCAAGGTGAGTGTACTCACTGGAATGATGTGTTTGTATCGTGTTGTGGGTATGATCATAATAAAATGAATATGAAATTGTTCATTTCGGTTTACTGAAATGAGGGGTTACTCCTCGACCAGGAATGGGGGAGATTTGTCTATTAATGACAAGGGGTTACTCCTCGACCAGGAATGGGGGAGAATTGTCTATTTAGACAGGATATGTGAATCATGATTTGGAAAAGTTGGTCATTCATTATGAATGAGCCGGATAAGTAAATACATAAGTATATGGACATGATTTATTGCATTTAAATTCATGCAGTAGTTTAGTAGTGATGCATTCACTGGGCTATTTTTGCTCATGGTTCCTATGTTCACATTTTTGAGGTAATGCAATGTCACTGCCAAATCTAGGAAGTCGGTCTGGGTTAGCAAGAAACGGGAGAAACAAAGATTTTGTTTTAATGTAAATGATGTAATTAAGTTAAATTATCATTCAGGAAAGTTTGTATAAATATGACTAGTGTACTGTTGTAAAAAGGTTTTCAGTTATATGGATTTACAATGATGACTCTGAAATCAAAACTCGTGTTTATGGTTTGGTTAGATTAATTATGGTTTGACTCACTTTGACTTTCAGACTTAATTATAAGTAATTGGGTTGGGGTGTGTCACGTGCGTTAGTACATGTCGCCCATAAAATATACCGATCCATCGATGTAACACTCTATCGATATAATAAAATAAGCTGTCGCTTTCACTCATACGCTACATATATTAAATCGCATATCTATTTACTTATAACGCAGAGGTAAATAATAATAATAATAGTAATAAGAAATATCAATCCTTTATCTCTCTAATTAATATTTATCGAATCCAATTTAATTTCCCCCAATTAAATTAATAATTAGAAGCACCAGAAATTAAATAATCATAATGTACGAGGTATTAAAGTGCGCCCTACGGGACAATATCGAGTACGAGTCACCATTGGTCCATATTCGAATGATGTCGTGTGTATGGTGATTGATATGGATAGTGGCACCTCCTTTTAGTTCGACCCTAAAAGTTTTGATCATGCTAGCATACACGATGGTCGTGCTAACACTTATTCATTTATACACGTGGATTATGAAGTGGTCCTTGACCCAATGCCATATTCTAGCCTTCCAACTCACTTATGTCCCCGACTTTGAAACCTTTACTCCTTCCTGATGCCTTTGAGCAGGGGTTGGTCAATGACCTTGTTAGCCCAGTAGGAACCATACCGACATGTGTGCTAGATGCCCCTCGTGACATCTTGGCGTCATTCTGGGATGTATGTACCCGACATGATTCCCTTCCACCATTGAAGGACATATAATGTGTGATTGATTTTGTTCCGAGAGCCCAGTTACCCAACCTCCCCCATTATATGATGTCACCAGTCATGCACGTTGAGTTCCAGCGATAGGTGTCAGAGTTATGCAATTGTGGCCTCATATGAAAGAGTATTTCCCCTTGTGTTATGCCTACTTTAATGACCCCAAAGAAGGATGGTAGTTAGCGAATGTGTGTAGATAGTCGAGCTGTGAATAAAATCACAGTCAAGTATCATTTTACCATCCTGAGATTGGAGGATATGATTGATCAACTTCATGGGTCCACCGTGTTTTCCAAACTTAATTTGAAAAGTGGGTACCATAAGATTAATATGAGGTTTGGGGATGACTGGAAGACCGATTTCAAGGAGAAAGACAGATTATATGAGTGGGTTGTCATGACCTTTGGGTTATCCAATGCCACGTTTATACGGGTTATAATATTCTGATCTACAATCGATCTAAGAAGGATAACATAGACCACGTTCGATAGGTACTTGAGGTTCTTCGGCATGAGAGTTTTTATCACGAGCTAAAGAAGTGTTCTTTTATGGTTCCATGTTTTTTTGGGGGTATATAGTCTTGGGAGAAGGAGTACGTGCCGATAATGAGAAGGTTTAAGATATTCGGGAGTGTCCTAGGCCAGACAATGCATCCCAGGTCCACAGTTTCCATGGGTTGGCCATTTTTTATTAATGATTCATTGAGGGGTTCATTTTTGTGATTGCTCCTATTATTATGTTGATGTGAACATATCTGACTGAGTTTGCTTGGACTGAGGAGGATGAGGCAATATTCTGGCTCATCAAGTTAAGGATGACTTCTCATTCTAGTCCTGTGAGACTTCACCTAGTTGTTTGAGTTAACTTGCGATGCCATCAACTCTGGGATTGGTGAGGTTCTCAGTCAGAATGGGCGCCCTGTTGCTTGCTTTAGCTATAAAGTTGCCGGGTCTGTTCAAAACTATTTTTCTTTTAATTTTGAGTTCTATGCAGTGGTGTAGGTTGTCAAGCTTTGGAAACCCTATTTGATTCATCGGGAGTTCGTCATTATATCGGGTCACGAGGCCCTCCATTTTATGAACTCCCAGAATAGGGTCAGTAATCGACACGCCTAGTGGACTAGTTTCTTATAGCAATTCACCTTCCACCTACAATATAAGCCGGGTCGAGAGAACCTGGTTTCATATGCCCTAAGTCGGAGGTCTCATGATCTAGTCGCCATTCAAGGGTCATTCTTTGAGTTTTCTGAGATTCATGATTTGTACGCGATAGACACCTTTTTGGGCCTATTATAGAGGAATGTGCCTGTCAGCATGGCGTTAAAGGTGATTACTTACTAAAGGATGGGTATTTGTATCGTGGCATTGCATTGTGCATCCGTCCAGGAGAATATCATCACTGAGCTCAATAGAGGGGGCCTCACTGGCCATTCGAGTGTCTCTTGTACCTTAGCTACACCGCATGAGCGTTTATATTGATCCACCATGACGAGAGAGGTTAATAGCCATGTGAAACATTGTTTTACTTTCCAGACAGTAAATGGTGAGTATACTAATGCCAGTTGGTATACACCCCTGCCCATCCCTGATCGATTCTGGATCGATGTTTTTATGGACTTTGTTGTTGGGTTACCAAAGATGACCAAGGGTCATGATTCCATGTTTATGGAAGTTGACGGATTTTCCAAGATGGAACATTTTATTCAATGCTCGCGGACTTCAAATGCTTCACATGTTTCCACACTCTACTTCCGTGAGATTATCCATTCACACAGAATACCGAGTAGTATTACGCCTGACGGGGATGTTTATTTTACAGGCCATTTGTGGAAGATCTTTAAAAATTATTGTGATGCACTTTTAAATTTTCCACATCTTTCCACCCACATATTAATGATGATACCGAGGTGGTGAATCGAAGTTTGGGAGATGTTTTACGGTGTTTAGGTATTGAGTTACTTAAGTCTTTGGAGGTGGTTCGTGCTCAGGAAAAATTTTCTTTCAATAATTTCGTTAATCGTTGTACTAGTTTGTCCACTTTCCACACTGTACCTGGGACATCTCCGTTATTTTCAATTGAACCTTCTGAGACCCCACCTACTATGAAAGCTAGCTTCATCGCCACTCACTTTGCGGCTAAGATATCCGTTCATGATAATGTGTGTGTTGAGTTATGAAGGAACCAAACTCTAAATTATATTTATGGGAGATTAAGATATAAAAAAGGAAGAAGAGATAAGAGAGACGAGAGAAGTATGATATGTGAAGAGAGGAGAAAGAATTAAATGAATTAGGTCTTCAATTCTTATATATCATTCTATTTATAACATCAAGTTTCACAAATTACAGATAGGTACCCTATATAATAAAAATAACATAAACAAGCTTCTAAATAAGCCTTTGACAACACTCCTCCTCAAGCTGGTGCAAAAATATCTATCATGCCCAGGTTGACTAACATATAGTGCAAAGTAGTCTTATTCACACCCTTAGTCAACACATCATCTACTTGTTCACCGTGTTGACATATGGAGTACAATTCACTCCAATACAAAGCTTTTCCTTAATGAAATGTCGATCAACTTCCATGTGTTTTATTGTATCATGTTGAATTAGATTGTGACACGAATGGGGTGATCCAACTAGGATAACATAGTGCATAGCCATAAACACTTACAAATTCTATGTGCCATATATTTGAATTCAGCCTCTGTGCTAGATCTCCCTACTACATGTTGTTTCTTACTGCGCCAAGAAATAAGATTACCCCCAACTAGTACACCAAAATTAGCTTTTCGTCACGGCCAAAATCCCTGACCAAGACTGTCGGTCGTAAACTTGGGCCGTGACCATTTCGGGCGTGACCAATTTCGTGGGTTGCGACCCAAGTTCGTGACCCACAAATGGTCACAGCCACGGTGGGGGCCACGGTAGATGGTTACAGACTTGGGCCGTGACCCATGCCATGACAGGTCACGGCCCAAGTCCGTGACCCATAACCATGACAAATTGGTCGCAGCCCAAGTCCATGACCCACTTCCGTGACAAAAAAAAAAGAAAAAAATTGGTCGCGGCCCAAGTTCGTGACCCACAATCGTGACAAATTAGTCGTGGAGTTGGGCCGCGACCCACAATCGTGACAAAAACAATTAAAAAAAATGGTCAGGGCCCAAGTCCATGACCCACAACCGTGATAAATTGGTCATGGATTTGGGTGGCGATCCACAACCGCGACGAAAAAAAGGAAAAAAATGGTCGCGGACTTTAGCCGCGACCTTTTTTGGTCACGTTTGGGGGTCATGGACTTTGGCCGCCACCATTTTTATGCGCGACAGAAAAAATAAAAATGGTTATGGACAAAGTCCATGACCATATTTAACTAGAATTTAAATTTTTTTTTTTTGTCCAATCCTAAAATTGGGGGTCTTGTGAGTGCATTGTCGGTTGTTATGTGTAACGTTGGATGCGTATGGGGTGTTACAAATATTTATTATTGGCAAAAAAATAAAAATAAAATCACAAATTGCGAATTGAGAACGTTGTTAGTAAAATAATATATATACAAACTTAAAAGTATTGTACGTCTTAATAATTCACAGACCAAAAAAAAATTGGGCAGAGTTTCCTTTATTTTCTGGGCATTCCAAACACTGTAAATATAAAACATGCTTATTATAAAGCCCACACGGTTATAAAATATAACAATCAAAATTATAAAAGCCTGCACGGCCATAAAACTAAACAATAAAAGCCCGCGAAGCTGTAACACATAAAAAACATAATCCTGAATGTCCACAACATTATATAGACAATCTTCATGTTGTAAACCATTGCCTCCTTCATTTGTTCCACGTGAAAAAATCCTATAAATGATAGGATACAAAAAAAATGATATCAGTAACCAAGTAGTTTTACAAAAAATTTATTCAAGCTGAAAAATTGCATATATGAGTTATAATGGCAAGTTTTTAAGTCTACTAAGTCTAGAAATATGCAATTTATCGTCGTACTATCAAACTGGCAGTCCCGTGATTACGCGGTCAGTTCGTACGAGTTACATTGGTTCCGTGCGAGGTGTTGCCACCACTCACGAGGCCGTTCAGGCGCTGCTTCGGTTTTTCGCCCACTAACAGCAAGTTTTTAAGCCTAAGTCTAGAAATATGAAAATTATCATCGTACTCTCAAACCGGCAGTCCCGTGATCACACAGTCAGTTCGTACGAGTTACATTGGTCTCATGCGAGCTATTAGTGCCACTCATGGGGCCATTCGGGGGTTGTTTCGGGTTTTCCCCCACTAACGCCATGTTTTGCCTAAGTCCTGATATTTTTAAATTATCGTCATATTCTCAAACCGGGAGTCCCGTGATCATGCAATCAGTTCGTACGAGCTACATTGGTCTTGTACGATATGTTGGTGCCACTTACGGGGCCGTTCGGGGGCTATTTCAGGTTTTCCCCCACTAATGCCAAGTTTTTAAGCCTATGTCTAAAAATATGCAAATTATCATCGTATTCTCAAATCGGGAGTCCCGAAATCACACGGTTAGTTCATACGAGTTACATTGGTCCCGTGCCAGGTGTTGATGCCACTCACGGGGTCGTTCGAGGGCTGTTTCGGGTTTTCTCCCACTAACGGCAAGTTTTTAAGCCTAAGTATAGAAATATACAAATTATCGTAGTACTCTCAAACTAGAAGTCCTGTGATCGAGCTATCAGTTCGTACGAGTTACATTAGTCCCGTGCAAGGTATTGGTGCCACTCACGGGGCCGTTCGGGGGCTGTTTTGGGTTTTCCCCCACTAACGCCATGTTTTGCCTAAGTTCTGATATTTTTAACTTATGGTTGTATTCTCAAAATGGGAGTCCCGTGATTGCGCATTCAGTTTATATGAGTTACATTGGTCCCGTGAGAGGTGTTGGTGCCACTCACGGGGTCGTTCGGGGGCTGTTTCAGGTTTTCCCCCACTAATGCCAAGTTTTTAAGCCTAAGTCTAGAAATATGTAAATTATCATCGTATGCTCAAACCAGGAGTTTCTTGATCGAGCGTATGGTTCGTACGAGTTACATTGGTCCCGTGCGAGGTGTTGGTGCCACTCACGGGGTCGTTCGGGGGCTGTTTCAGGTTTTCGCCAACTAATGGCAAGTTTTTAAGCTTAAGTCTAGAAATATGAAAATTATCATCGTACTCTCAAACTGGAAGTCGTGTGATCGCGCGGTCAGTTCGTACGAGTTACATTGGTCCAGTTCGAGGTGTTGGTGCCACTCACGGGACCGTTTGGGGGCTGTTTCGTATTTTTGCTCACTAATAAAAATTTTTTAAGCCTAAGTCTAAAACTATGCAAATTATCTTCGTACTCTCAAACCGGCAGTCCCGTGATCGTGCGATCAATTCGTACGAGTTATATTGGTTCCGTATGATGTGTTGGTGCCACTCACAGGCCATTCGGGGGCTGTTTCGGATTTTCGCCCCTAATGCCATATTTTGCCTAAGTCCTGATATTTTTAAATTATCGTTGTATTCTCAAACCGAGAGCCGTGATCGCGAGGTTAGTTCGTATGAGTTACATTGGTCCCATGTGAGATGTTGGTGCCACTCACGGGGCCGTTCGGGGGCTGTTTCGGGTTTTCACCCACTAACGCCAAGTTTTTAAGCCTAAGTCTTGAAATTTGCAAATTATCATCATATTCTCAAATCGGTAGTCACGTGATCGCACGGTCAGTTCATACGAGTTACATGGGTCCCGTGCGAGGTGTTGGTGCCACTCACAGGACCGTTTTAGGTTTTGGCCCTCTAATGCCATTTTTTAAGCCTAAGTCTAGATATTTTCAAATTATCATTGTATTCTCAAATCGAAGGTTATGTAATCGCGCGGTCAGTTCGTACGAGTTATATTGGTCCCGTGCGAGGTGTTGGTGCCTCTCACGGGGCCGTTCGAGAGTTATTGCAGGTTTTGGCCCTCTAATGCCATTTTTTAAGTCTAAGTCTAGATATTTTGAAATTATTGTCGTATTCTCAAATTGGGGGTCCCGTGATCATGCGGTTAGTTCGTACGAGTTACATTGGTCCCATGCGAGGTGTTGGTGCCTCTCACAGGGCCATTCGAGGCTTGTTTCGGGTCTTGGCCCTCTAATGCCATTTTTTAAGCCTAACTCTAGATATTTTCAAATTATTGTCATATTCTCAAACCAGAGGGCTCGTCATCGCACGGTCAGTACGTACGAGTTACATTGGTCTCTGCGAGGTGTTATTGCCTATCACGGGACCATTTCGGGCTTGTTTCGAGTTTTGTCCCTCTAATGCCATATTTTAAGCCTAAGTCTAGATATTTTCAAATTATCATTGTATTCTTAAGCGGGGTGTACCGTGTTCGTACGATTAGTCCGTACGAGTTACATTGGTCCCGTGCGAGGTGATGGTGCCTCTCATGGGGCTGTTCCGGAGCTGTTTTGAGTTTTGGGCCTCTAATGCCATTTTTTAAGCCTAAGTCTAGATATTATAAAATTATCATCATATTCTCAAATCGGGGGTTACGTGATCGTGCGGTCAGTTCATACGAGTTACATTGGTCCCGTGCGAGGTGTTGGTGCCTCTCACGGGGCCGTTCGGGGCTTGTTTTGGGTTTTCACTCTCTAATTCCATTTTTCAAGCCTAACTCTAGATATTTTAAAATTATCATAGTATTTTGAAATTGGGGGTCCCGTGATCCCGCGGTCAGTTCCTACGATTTACATTGGTCCCGTGAGAGGTGATGGTGCCTCTCACGGGGCCGTTCGGCGGTTGTTTAGAATTTTCACCCTCTAATGCCATTTTTTAAGCCTAAGTCTAGATATTTTCAAATTATCATTGTATTCTTAAACCGAGGGTCCCATGATCGCGCGGTCAGTCCTACAAGTTACATTGGTCCCATGCGAGGTGTTGGTGCCTTTCACGGGGCCATTGGGGAGTTATTTCGGGGTTTCACCATCTAATGCCATTTTTCAAGCCTAAGTCTCGATATTTTTAAATTATTGTCATATTCTCAAACTGGGGATCCTGTGATCGAGAAGTCAGTACGTACGAGTTATATTGGTCCCGGGAGAGGTGTTGGTGCCTCTCACGGGGCCATTCGGGGTTGTTTTGGGGTTTCGCCCTTTAATGGCATTTTTAAATTTAATTCCTTATATTTTCAAATTATCTTCATACTCTCAAACCGGGGGTCCCGTGATTGCGCGGTCAGCTCCTACGAGTTACATTGGTCACGTGCGAGGTGTTGGTGCCTCTCACGGGGCCATTTAGGGGTTGTTTAGGGGTTTCTCCCTTTAATGCCCCTTTTTAACCCTAAGTCTATATATTTTCAAATTATCATCGTATTCTCAAATCGGGGGTCCCATGATCGCGCAGTCAGGTTTACGAGTTACATTAGTCCTGTACGAGGTGTTGGTGCTATTCACAGGACCGTACAGGGGCTGTTTCGTATTTTTTCCCTTTAATGCCTTGTTTTCAAGCTATATAGCAACAATATATGGCTTATATAGCTGCTACATATAGCTGTTATATATGGCCATATATAGCAGCTATATATAAGCTTATATAGCAGCTATATATAGCTGCTATATATTATGGCCACATATAGCTACTATATAGCTGTGTGATTAGCTCCTTATTTTTTTGCAACAAGAGAAATTCCTCATTTTTCTTCGTTAAGAATATTAAAAGTATTCATTACTTTTCTTTTTATGGGTTTTCCCCTTTAGTATAATTCAATTAAAAGTAGTTTTCCCTGAAGTTTCATCTTAAGACAGATGAAACTTTCATACACGTGTAAGGCAATGTTGAAGAGTGAGGACTTTTATGGTCATTGAATTATTAAGTAAATTAACTTTTCGACGTATAGGTTTCAATCAATATTTACCTTTGTGGCCATCCCCGATCCCCGCCGCGGAGGAAAAGGATCCTTCGGGTCTTGCTTATCCCTCTCGGGAGCGCTTCGGTCGGCGTCGTTTGAGATGTGATGTGAAAATGTAGAGAGATTCAGAGTCCCCAGTCTATTTTACTCAAAATAGACAAAAGAAAAAAGGGGAAGCCACCCCGAAGGATGGCATCCAAAGACATACTGGTGCGTGCGAAACCAAATGATTCGAGAAGGATTCGGAGGCTTAGTTACGAAATGGGAAGGTGTTAGGCACTCATTCCGCCCTTTCGGTCTCTCATGGATATTTGCTATTTTTCTTTATATTTCCCTCGTGATATGTGTGCATGTGTATATATAGAATGGAGGTAGGAATCCTCGACTTGTATCATGGAAAAGATAAAGCGAGTCATCCGTAGAAAGGTATAAGAATAATATTAGAACAATAAGATTTACGCGATTACCCTTACGTTGATCGTTATAATGGAGCGATAACGCATATGGAGTAATACGTCACTAAGAGCAAGTATATAGAATATAAGGAAAATGGATTTAGAGAAGATAGAAAATGAGAGAAAAAGGACTCGAGTCTCGGGTTTTTACCCCGAGACACCTACATAGCCTATAAAGGCATCAAAGTCCACGTAGTTCGCATACAAAACGAGGGGTGGAGTTTATCCCATAAATCCAAATGGGGAATCTCTTATTTTTAAGTGTGTGTGTGTGTAGAAAAAGTGTTTTAGTTGTGAGAAAAGTGTGGAAAAAGTGTGAGAATCCCATTTGGAATTTATGAGAAAACCCTCTTTTTCTTATTTTTTGGGTTTTTATTTATATGAAAATAAGATATGTTCAATAATACTAAATAAAAAAAGTATATTAGGATGTGTGAGATGAGATAATAAAAGTGCTAAGTAAGAAAACAAGTTATTGGGAATTTAAGAGAATTTAAGAGAAAGTAGAGAAAGTTGGACCTTCTCGAAGATCTTGAGCTTGATCTTGAATGTTGGAGAGGAGCCCTTGCACTTGGATAATGATGGAGAGTGACTAATTCACCAAGTTTGATGAAAAGGATGATGAAAAGTGAAAGTAAAAAAGGGATTTGGCGGTTGAAATCGCGCTGCCTTCGAGAGAGGTTTCTGGGATTCGTTGAGAGTGAATTTTATTAGATCTGGGCTCCCCCTTGCAAATGAGGTGAAGGCCTCCTTTTATAAGCTTAGGTAACTGCCGATCGACATATACCTGTTCCTGCCTATCGGCACCTTCCGATAGGCAGGGTCTGGAACCTACCATTTGGCAGTGCGCTTTAGCCTTTTTACGAAAATCGACTGCCGAGAGCAAACCGTTGGTCAGAATTGTGCACGGGGCATACCATTGGAAAGGTAATTTAGAGACCTTCAAAAGACCTTGAACCAATCCCCAGTTCAGGAGTTAACTTTGGGTTAAATATTGCTTGGAAGCGTTTGTCGGTCCATTGGACGGGGAATCGTTCGGACGCAAAAGGATCGTTCGTCCGCATGGTAAGTTCGAATCGCGCACGGGGCAGACCGTTGGAAAGGTTAGGAGATGTACTTTGACATTCCAAATATTTTGACCCGGTTTAGGAGTTGACTTTGGTCAACCGGGCCCGGGAAGCATTCGGTGACCTCTTGGAGTCAAACGGATTGTTCGTCCGCATGGAAAGTCAAAATTGCACACGGGACAAACCGTTGGAAAGGGGATTCAGTGCCTGTCGAAGATTCATTAAGCCTCGGTCGATATGAAGAGTTGACATAGGTCAAACAGAGCCCAGGAGCGCCCGGTGGCCTCTGGGTCAAGTTTCGGAAGCAAACGGATCGTTCGTCCGCATGGTAAGTCAAAATCGCGCATAGGACGGATTGTTGGAAAGGGTATTTAGTACCCTTTGAAGATTCATTCAGTCTTGGTCGAGATGAAGAGTTTGAGTTTTTGGTCAAACTGAGTCGGGGAGTGCCTAACGGCTTCTAGGTCGGTACTCGGGACATGACCTGGGTTTGTAGTGATGGAGGGAGGTACTAGGGACCTAAGGATAGTTAGGGGGTAACAGAATGGGGTGTCTACAGAGCCGCTCGATTGGTGAGTTTGGAACAAATGATGGTCGTCGAATAGACACCACATGATGCTTTTCAGGGAGTGTGATCGATTCATAGGGTCGAGGATGATTCTGAGGATTTAAGGAGTGTGCTAGGAATAAAATGATGATCAAAGGTTTAGGTCGATTCTGAGGACCTGAAGTGGTATTGGGGGGTGACCAATTCTGTGGGTCAAAGTTGAATCTGCGAGCCTAGGGTGAACATCTAATAACCGAGGTCAATTCTGACCTAAGAGTGGTGACGACCGAGGATCGGGGTAAATTATCACCCAGCTCAGGTGATGATCCAAGACCGAGGTCAATTCTAACCTAAAGAGTGGTGACGACCGAGGACCGGGGTCAATTCTGACCTAACTCAAGTGACGATCCAAGACCGAGGTCAATTCTGACCTAAGAGTGGTGACGACCGAGGACCGGGGTCAATTCTCACCCAACTCAGGTGACGATCTAAGACCGAGTTCAATTCTAACCTAAAGAGTGGTGACGACAGAGGACCGGGGTCAATTCTGACCCAACTCATGTGACGATCCAAGACCGAGGTCAATTCTGACCTAAAGAGTGGTGACGATCGAGGATCGGGGTCAATTCTGACCTAACTCAGGTGAAGATCCAAGACCGAGGTCAATTCTGACCTAAGAGTGGTGACGATTAGGGACCGGGGTCAATTTTGACCCAACTCAGGTGATGATCCAAGACGGAGGTCAATTCTGACCTAAAGAGTGGTGACGACTGAGGACCGGGGTCAATTTTGACCCAACTCAGGTGACGATCCAAGATCGAGGTCAATTCTGACCTAAGAGTGGTGACGACCGAGGTCAGTTATGACCCAACTCAGGTGACGATCCAAGATTGAGGTCAATTCTGACCTAAAGAGTGGTGATAACCAAGGACCGGGGTCAATTCTGACCCAACTTAGGTGATGATCCAAGACCGAGGTCAATTCTGACCTAAAGAGTGGTGACAACCGAGGACCGAGGTCAATTCTGACCTAAAGAGTGGTGACGATCGAGGATCGGGGTCATTTCTGACTCAACTCAGGTGACGATCCAAGACCGAGGTCAATTTTGACCCAAGAGTGGTGATGACAGAGGTCCAGGGTCAATTCTGACCCAACTCAGGTGACGATCCAAGAACGAGGTCAATTCTAACCTAAAGAGTGGTGACAACCGAGGACCGGGGTCAATTCTGACCCAACTCAGGTGATGATCCAAGACCGAGGTCAATTCTGACCTAAGAGTGGTGACGACCGAGGATCGGGGTCAATTATGACCCAACTCAGGTGACGATCCAAGACCGAGGTCAATTCTGACCTAAAGAGTGGTGACGACCAAGGATCGGGTTCATTTTGACCCAACTCAGGTGACGATCCAAGACCGAGGTCAATTATTACCTAAAGAGTGGTGACGACCGAGGACCGGGGTCAATTCTGACCCAACTCAAGTGACGATCCAAGACCGAGGTCAATTCTGACCTAAATAGTGGATGAAGATTGGATTTTGATTTTGCTGGGAAAAGTGATTATGTGATTTTGATTTGATCTGGGGAGCTGATTGCTGGGGAAGCTTTTGCTTCACTAGGAGACCTTGTGTGGGGAACAACCTATTTTGGGTGCTGTAAGAGAATTTCGTTGGGTAAGTGGTCAGGTGATCCTTAGAGATCCTCTAGAGCTTTGTCGGGAGGAGTTTTCACTTGGTTTTTGAGGATTTTGCTGGGAAAGAGGGGTTCCGCTAGATGGAACGCAAAGTTTTCTTGGTAAAAAGGATTTAAATCCATCCTGGTATTTTTAGGAATTTTCTAGGGATTTTTTTGGGACTTTCTGTACGAAATTTAAGGGGGTGCCGGTTGGCAGAGTATGAAGGGTGCCATTCGGCAGTGGCATGGACTTTTGGGCTACCTCGGGAAGGCAAGGGGTCAGTTCCGATTGGTATGGTATGGGGAGGTGCCGATCGGCATGGCGCTTGGCATCCTATAAAAAGGGGACGAATCCCCTCATTTTTTCACAGCTTCTTTGCTTTCTCTCTCTCTACAATTCTTCTGCAAATCATTCTATCATTCTGATCTTCAAAAAATGGTCGCTTTTGTGAGCACTGCAATCCACTGGGAGTGGTTGACTGTTGATGATTGGGCTAATGTGGAGTGGAGGGCTAGGGCGCCTCTTACTTTGGGGAGTGAGAACTCCTTTGATGCATTTGAGCCTATTGCGGATGAGAGGACCTTGCTACGGGAGCCATCGCGTCATCGCTCTTCGAGAGTGAGTCCCGACGGTTATGTAAGACCTTTGGTGTTCTTCTCTTTTTGGTGATTTTTCTTTCTTTCTTGACTTTTGATGAGACTTTTTCCTTTTTGCCAGTATGATATTTCTTTGAAGAACATGCGTGCCCGTGGGACAATGGGGCTCAGGGATGTCTGGGATCATCTCCCACCTGTGGTGTGTTGGATGGTATCATCAACGAGTTTTGGGCGGTTGGCATCGGTGCTGAATGAGATGCCTCGTTTGACAGCGGTCTTGTGCTCTTTGGGAGAGAGGTGGTGGGATACTAACCACACCTTCCATTTCGGCTTTGGGGAGATGATTGTGACTCCCATAGACGTGCAGCAGCTGCTGGGGCTGGATTGTGATGGAGAGAAGATAGAGGTGGATCACTCTTTACGGGTGATACTGGAGGCAGTGTGTGCGGAACTTGGTGATGTAGGGAGGATAGTTTCTGGGGATTCTATCCTGCTGTCCCTGTTGAAGGATGTTCTGCTGAGCAGGGTGATTGATGTGGAGGATGGGCTATAAGTGAGGCAGATGGCCCGATTATTCATTTTGCTGGTATTGGGAGGTTTCATGGTGGCGTCGAGTGACAACGTCATTCATTTGTGGTTCTTGCTATTCCTGAGGATGTTTTCGAACAACCCCTTCTATGATTGGGGGAGTCTAACTTTGGCGACCCTTTACTCTTCTCTGGATGCATTCAGCCGGTGCTGCCGATTGACTTTTACTGGGGCCACGTACCTTCTTGAGGTTTTCTTTAATTTGTGCATTTCTTTTCATGCATTCACATTTTCCTTTCATGCATTCGCATTTTCCTTATGCGTCTCTTTTTGTTTGCGAATTCAGACGTGGTTCTATGAGGTGATTGGGTGCAATACCCCGCTGATCGCTTTGAAGGATGACACTGTTGGGGACTTTTGGCGATTGTATTGATGGCGTAAGGTCAATCGACAGTCGAAGGGATCTCTCTCTCTAGAGGCAGTGCGTCTTGTCTTGAATGACCTGACCAGTGGTAGGGTAAGACTCTTTCCATTTCAGTCTTGGTTTTTGCACCTTCTGATCCTGTATTGATTTATGCTTGCTTGGATATTTTTAGGTGACCTTTTATCCCTAGGGGACACCCATTCAGGATGTGGGGGTGACCGGGGTGAACGCGCGGATGAGGCGTTTGCTGGCACATGAGTTCAGCCATTCCTGGTACCTCGGGGAGAGGGTGGTTGATCAGATAGATGAGGAGGAGGTGGTGGTGCCACCTGCGCAGCCTGCTACGTCTATGAGGCGGGAGCGACTGCTGTCGGAGGATGAGAGGATCGCGACGATGATCGGCAAGTCCTACTTGCAATACACCGATACGGCGCCGTATGACTATATGGATTTTGTGATGAGCTGGTTGATGGAGCCCAGCGTATATAATGCCCTGCCTTTCCTTCCTGCAGGTTTGAGTCGGGTAGTGGGATCTTCCCACAGCGGTGCTAGTCCGTCGGCATCTGTGACGGCGATGACCTCGGAGGTCCCTTTTGGGCGGATGCATACCCCTACATATAACATTCGGCGGGCTGATGGAGAGATGGTGCCTATGTTGCACCGTCCTCATGCGGTGGATCCAAGGGAGTTGGGTTTGACAGAGGAGGTCCTTCGACTTGCGGTATACCTTTATGTTCCTTTCTCTCTTTCTTTTCTATTTTGGTCATCCTTGCTTTGATACTGATTTTGCCTTTTCTTGCAGCAATTCGGGTGTCGACCACTTGGCTGAGGGACATCAGAGACTGGATATCTTCGACGACTGCCCATATCCAAGACATGGTTCCCGTTCCTTCTTGCTTGGTGCCGTCTGCTTCGTCCGAAGAGGACTCTGACTCGGGTAGTGGTGGTGCATCATCTCGCCGTAGGGGGAAGAGAGCACGTCGCAGGGGTGGAAGCTCTTAGTGTGTGTGTGTGTGTGTGTGTGTGAGAGAGAGAGAGAGAGAGAGAGAGAGAGAATGTGGGTTCGGGCTGAGTCCCGTTATTTTTGCTTTTTATTTTTATTTCCTGCAAAATTGATGTAACACAGAACACAAATATATGCAATGCAATGGAGTTTTTTATTATCTTTTATTTATGATGAATGAATGCACATGCGCTTTTTACTTTGCTGCTGAGACCGTAAAAAGGAATATTTTTGGAATTTTTTTGAAGGAAAGTTTTTAATTAAAAAGGGAAAATTAAAGGGATTTTGAAATTCTATTGAGAATATCAATTTATTTTTATTTGAGTTTTCTGATTTGACAAAAGAGGAAAAGAAGGAGATTTCCAAAAATGGGGGGTTGCCGATCGGCAAGCACCCTAACCTACCTATCGGCAGTTCAGTCTAGTCCCATAAATTCAAAGCTTTGAATGGTACCCTCTTCAGCCTTTAGTACCTTGTGGGGTAGGATTCTCTCCGATTTCTGTAGGGATTATGTCCCCTGTGAGGGTTTTTAAGTATAAAAAGGGGGAAGGGTGGAGTGTTTTCATAACACCTTTGCATTCTTATCTACTTGCCCACTATTTCTTAGCCTTGCAAGATGGATCTCCCTGGTAGCACTGAGCTTACCAACTACCTCGAAGCCTTGGAAGCTATGTGCTCTTATAATGTCGACTATGATTCTTTCAACATGCATCGAGTCTCCCTGTGGCGCAATCGGCCTCTTGAGTGGAACATACTGATGGCTGCAGTACAATTCTAGTATCCGAGGACCATGTATTCCGTTTTGGGTTGGAAGAAGTTTGTCCTACCTACGAAGAATTTTCTGCCATGCTGGGTGTAAATTCCAGTGTTGCTGCGGCTTTGCCCGAATTTTCCCGTTCTCCTAGGGATTTGTTGGTCGGGCTTCTTTATATTTCACCTTCGGCGGCCAGATCATTAGTTGCTGGAGGAATGATCTCCCTCCCAGCGATGCTGCAGTCCGTGCATTTGCGGGAAGTAGGTGATGTTAGCTATACTGGAGCCGTTGTTCTGGGTCTGGTTTCAAAATTTTTGTTGGTGACTGGGGGTAGAAGTGGACCCACAACTTGTAGCCATTACCTCATGGATGTCATATCGTCGTAATCCTACGGCGGTGATACTGGCGGAGACCCTGAATGGCCTGGATGCCTGGAGAGAAGGTCGTTCTGACTTTTTGAGGGGTAGCCCTGTGATGCTGTTCATGTGGTTGTCTGAAAGATTTCTCTTAGCGACTCCTCCAGAGTATCCCTTATCGTCCGTACCCAACTTCTTTTCATGCTACTTTATCAGCGTTGGCCTATATGTTGAGAACTGGGAGCGTTGGCTTGTGGATCATGGGGCTCGTGGGATGTATTGGTCAGTGCCTTGGTGGGGACCGTTGTAGCCTATTCTGGAGCTAGGAGAGTATTCATATGTGCGGCTAGTTGGTCTCAGATAGACCTCTTTTTATTTCCCTTGGCGGATTTTGCGCCAATTTGTCTCGGCGCAGGTCGTGCCCCCTCGGACCTCAAATTTCTTTCTGGTAGAAGATTTGACTGAGCTCTTGCGTCTGTTGCTTTGGTCTCTGTGGTAAAATCGGCGTTCGTCGACCCGTCCTTCTCAGTCTGTCGGGAAGGTTTGGCATGTCCCCAAAGATTATATGAAGTGGTTGTGGAGGAAAGTAGTCAGCAAGATGTTGGCAGTGGACACTGGACAAAGATGGTTTGTTTTATCTAACACCATGGAAGGGGTTGTTGTGGTCTTTTCGAAGATGGTTAAGGATCATCGATCCATGGAATGTTTATGGCACTCTATTCAGGCAGGGGAAACTTGGGGACCTCAGGATGTAGATGATGAGGGTGCAGGATCCTCTGGTAGCTATGGGTAGGATTCTTGGGGAGTTTATTTGTATAATAGGGAATAGATGTGGGGATTTTATTTGGCTTTTTATGGTAGTCGGGGGGAAGGGAGTTATCCATTCCTTTTTCTTATGTAATCCGTACTGTAATTTTTTAATTATTGAAATAAACAAGTTTCTGATCATCCAGCTATGCCTTTCAATGAGTTTTGTATTTTGAATTATCTATACTGATCGCTAAGGCATACATAATCCTTTTGTTCAAGTATTTTTAGAATGAACCGTCGTTCTTGGAGGTAAGAAAAGAATAGTATTTTGTGAAAAAGAAAGGGCCGCAGTCATGTGAGGTGTATGAGCTGCCTACGTACCTCTGAGGTTTTTGAAAAGTTTTAAAATAGTTTTTGTAGAGAATCAGGCCCACGTAGTTCTGGGTAGAGGGAAATGAAGAGTTTTTTTTTAGAATAGAAGGGGGATGAGAAGAGTCGTAGCACGTCGGGATTTCGAACTTAGGGGTAGAATTTCTTGAGTCGGTCTAGATTGACTGGATGAGCCATCTCTTCCCCATCTAGGTCAGTGAGCATGGCGGCACTGCCGGATAAGATTTTCTTCACGATGTAGGGGCCGCTCCAATTGGGCTTGAATTTCCCTCTAGGGTCCCAGATGGGTTCTATTATCTCTTTGAGGGCTATATCCCCCTCCCGAACACCGCGATCCTTGACTTTCTTATTGAATGATCGTGCTATTCGGAAATGGTACCACTTTATGTGGTAAAGTTCTTTTAATCTCCTTTCATCTAGGAGGGCTAGATCATCAAGACGGTTTTGGAACCAGTCTTCTTCACTAACCTTGCTTTTGAGCATGATGCATAGCGAGGGTATTTCCAGCTCCATAGGTAGGACTGCCTCCATGCCGTAGACCAGGGAGTAAGGGATATCCCCGGTAGAGGTTCAGATTGAGGTTCGATAGCCCCAGAGGGCGTACGAGATCCGATCGGCCCAATCCCTACAACTTTCGATCATCTTGTTGATGATAGCTTTGAGGTTCTTGTTGGCGACTTCAACTGCACCATTGGTTTGAGGTCGGTAGGGAGAAGATTTGTGTCTCTGAATCCCGTACTCGTTGACTACTTCTGTGACTTTTTCTTCGAAATTCAGCCCGTTATCTGATACCAGCTCATCTGGGACCCCATATTGGCAGATGATATTTTTCTTGAGGAATTTGGCCACTTTCTTAGCGTTCAACACTGCGTATGACTTAGCTTTGACCCATTTGGTGAAGTAATCGATGTTAACCAGGATGAACTCATGTCCGTTTGAAGCCTTTGGTGTAACCTTCCCTATGATGTCGATACCCTAGGTGGAGAACGGCCAGGGAGAGGTCATGTTGTATAATTCTCGTGGAGGCAAGTGTTGAAGATTGGAGAATTATTGGCATTTGAGGCACCTCCGAACATAGGCGGTGCAATCCTAGATCATGGTGGTCCAGTAGTAGCCCTATCGGATGATCTTCTTGGCGAGCATGTGACCATTCATGTGGGGTCCGCATTCCTCGTTGTGGATCTTCTGCATTATTTTCTCAATCTTAGCCCCAGCAATACAGTGTAGATGAGTTCCATCGAAGTTCTTCTCGAGTAGAGCTTTATGACGGATAATATACTGGGCGGCCAGTCATTGGAGGGTCGTTCGATCTTTCTTGTTGGAACCCTCGGGATACTTACCATGTTTGAGGAGGCACCAGATATCATAGTACTAGCAATCGGTTAGTTCGGGATCTTCGGTGGAGACAAGCTCAATATAGTATCAATGGGTCGGTTTGTCTTACTTTTGAACTAGGAAGGGGGTCATTGTTATTCCCTCGGGCATGTCGACCATGGAGTCCAAGGTGGCGAGAGCATCGGCTAGGTTATTTTTTATTCGGGGTAGGTAATGGAAGGTGATATCTCAGAATTGGGAGGCTAACTCTTCTAATTGGGCATGAAAGGGTTGGAGCTTTTTATCCTTGATTTTACACTTTCTGAGCACTTGACCGATGATAAGGGCAGAATCCCCATAAACATCATGATATTGAATACCTTTCTTGAGAGCAACTTTGAGGCCCACTGTGCATGCCTCGTATTCCGTCATGTTGTTGGTGCAAGGGAAATCCAATTTGATGGCAATGGGAGTGTGGGAGTCATCTGGGGCGATCAGAAGTATCCCAATTACATATATCCCTTTTTGTTGGCAGCGTCGTCAAAGAACATTTTCCATCGAAGGTGGTCTTGAGTGGTGCAGAGGATATTTTCATCTGGGAATTTGGAGATCCGGACATCTTCTTCATCTACAGGGTAATCGGTGAGGTAGTCAGAGATGGCTCTTCCTTTAACAGCTTTTTGTGTGACATACACAATAACGAACTCGGTTAGGAGCATCAACCATCGGGCCATTCGATTGGATAGGGCGGGTTTATCAAGAAGGTATTTGATGGGATCCATTCGGGATACAAGTTTGATGGGGAAGGAGAGCATGTAGTGTCGTAACTTTTGGGTGACCCAAACAAGTGCGACACATGCCTTTTCTAACGCAGTGTAGTTGACCTCATACTCGGCTAATTTGCGACTGGCATAATAGATGGATCTTTCTTTATGGAAGTCTTCAAGGTATTGGGCTAGGAAATCCCCAGCTATAGTGTCGGTTATGGTTAGGTATAGGAGCAAAGGGAGACCAGACTGTGGTGGCATGAGAACTGGAGGTTGGGTCAGGTACTGTTTGATTCGATCAAAACCTTCTTGGAAGGCCCCGTTCCAAACTTTGGTTGAATCCTTTCGGAGGAGCTTGAAGATGGTTCACAGATGGAGGTTAGTTGGCTGATGAATCGGCTGATATATTGTAATTTCCCAAGAAAACCTTGGACTTTTTTCTCTGTTCTTGGCGGTGGCATCTCAAGTATGGTCTTTAGCTTTACAGGATCTGCTTCTATCCCCTTTTCGCTGACCATGAATCCTAAGATTTTTCCCTTTGTAACACCGAAGACACACTTCTGTGGATTGAGTCCCATCTGATACCGTCGCAGTCGTTCGAAGAACTTTCGGAGAGCGGGAATATGAGTTTCCCTAGTTTTGGACTTAATAATCATATCATTCACATAAACCTCGACCTCTTTGTGAATCAGATCGTACAGGATGGTTGTGGCAGCCCTTTGGTAGGTGGCCCCAGCATTCTTGAGACCGAATGGCATAACAGTGTAGAAAAAGGCTCCCCATGGGGTGATGAATGCGGTTTTTTCTTGGTGGTCGGGGTGTATCTTGATTTGGTTGTATCCGGCAAACCCGTCGATGAATGACTTGTGACCATGACTGACTGTGTTGTCCACGATCATGTCGATATTAGGTAGCGGATAATCATCCTTTGGAGAATCTTTATTTAAATATCGGTAGTCCACAGACATTCGAACCTTCCCTCCTGATTTTGGCACAGGTACAATGTTGGCTAGCCATGTGGGATATTCGATCACTCGAATGAAACCCACGTTCAACTATTTGACCATGTGGGAGCTTTCTCAACTGTTTGGCTTTCTCAACTGTTTGGCACAGGTACAATGTTGGCTATCCATGTGGGAGCTTTCTCAATTTTTGTTTAACCGGCTTATAATTTGGGAGAGTCGGGATCTCGAGCTGAGCTATTTCAGGATCAATGCCGGGCATATCATCATAGGACCATGCGAAGACATCCACGAACTCCTTCAGCAATTCTTCGAGTTGTCACGCTCATGCTCGTCAAGGGTGGCCCCTATCCTAATCTCGCGCAGTTGGCTACTAGAACCGAGATTAATAATAATAGTCTCTTTTTCATTAACTTGAACGCGATTATTTTATTTATTATTAACCTTATTTAGATCAGTTAAGAATTGTTCATTTGCAAAATCATCATCATCAAAAGTTTGAATATAATCCAAGCAGTTAATGTAAGGCACAACAAGATACTCAAAATCTTCGTTTATTTGATTAATATGAAAAACAGCATTGAGAACCTCATCAAAATAGGTCTCGATTACATTTGAGCAAGGATAGACAACAGATGAAGAAATAGGGTAAACATTGGGGTTAGGGGAGATTTTAGGAGGTAGAACTAGCGCAGCATGCCAGTTGAGGAGATGAGTATCAGCAGCTTTAATCAGACGAGATGGGTCCATTGATGTAGTGCCTGAAAGAACCATGCATAGTGCTAGCCCTAGTATCTGCAAGTTGAAGGAATCTTCGAAATCACTTTCCTCAGTCTCTTCGGCATCTTTGATGAGCAGTCGTAAGCGACGTGGTAAACTTTTGCCCCATGGGTGGCTATCTTGGAAAAAGATCTCCATTCCAAGCCTCATTTTCTTGTCTGTGTGGTCATACCATGGTTCTGGAAAATCGCAAAAAGGGAAGTCCTCGTCCTCTTTGATGAATCGTCTATTTAAGGAGACTCCTGAGATAGTTCGAATATAGTCTAATCTTCTCTTTGGTCGAGACTGGCGGATTATTTTGAGCTCTTGTTCTGATGGTTGATATCCCAAGCCGCAAGGAGGGAAAGCTTTCTTTAGTTCGATGGGCTCAAGTATCCCTTGCTGCCTTTGCCCTAGCCCTAGTCTAGGCATGAAGTGCATGTTTCTGAACATCTGAATCACATTGACATTGCCATAAGGGTCATATTCCGGACAAACCCTTTCTTTGAAATCGTCCCCTGTCGGGAGTAGGAGTGGCTCAACTCGAAATCCTAATAGGAGCATATCATTTGGCCCGTGCTGTATCTCAAGAATTGGACTGCTGGTGCTTGCACCCTCGACATTTCCCTCATCACCCAAAATGGTGATGACTCGCCTGTCGGCGAAAAACTTCAATTTCTAATTGAGTGAGGAAGACACACCCTTGATATTGTGGAACCAGGGGCGTCGAGCAACAGGTTGAAACAAGCTGGGTTGTCTATGACTTGGATTTCAACGATAGGGTTTATAGGGCCAACCCCTATTACAAGTTTTATGGATCCCATCACCTCTCGACGGGTATTATCATAGGCACGCACAACGGAGGAGGTTTGAGTGAGGTTGCTTTCTTTCAGGCCTAAACATTTGAAGGTTCTCAGAGGGCAAACGTTTAAGGCGGATCCGTTATCGATAAGGGAGAGTGGCACATCCTTTCCCATAACTTCGATGGAGATGTTGAGTGCATGATTGTGATTCAGCCCAATTCTGGGGATTTCTTCTTCAGAAAATGATAGCATTCAGGTAGCGGTCAGGGATCCGACCAGATTTATCGCTTCTTCTGGTGTGGTAGAAGGAGGAACTATAGGTCCAGTGAGTAATTTGATTAAAGCATTTCTGTGCAGCTGGGAAGACATGAAAAGTCCCCATAGAGTGATGTTAGCTTGAGTTTTCTTTAGTTGGTCGAGGATCTTTCTCTCCTCGATGGTCATCTCTGGCATACGAAGGTTTTCAACACCCTTCCCTTTGTCATTTGTTGGTAGTGAGCTTGGAACCTGGTAATGTCTCCCTGATTTGGTCATGTGATTTACTGAAGAAGGAAAGAACATGAATCCCGTTTCCTCATTAACCTCAGGTTGTTCTGCCACCCTATTTATTTCTTCGAGGAGTTCTTCAAATGAGATCATCCCACATATGTCGGCTATTGGGCCAGTTCTTCCTAAAGCTTGTTCTTCACCCGAATCTTCGAATTATTCCCCCCATCCAGCGGTAACAATTATGTCTTTCCATGTAAAGTTGATGTATTCCACAACTTCAACGGCTTCTTTATACGAGTTCTCCCATTCTACGGGGATATGTGTGATTGAAAGGACTAAGCGCCCTTGTAGATTTAAAGTGTCAAGTAACCCGGTGATACTATAAATGGTGTTGGTTTGCCTGAATAATTCTGTCATAATTTGGACAACATCATCTAAGCTGACTTCGTCGGTTGGTACCACCCATTTGTCTGAATCTCGGGCCCATTTCTGTGCTTCCAAGAACAGTGTACTGAATCTCTGGTAATCGTTGACCATCTGTGAGGGAAATTTCAGCCCGAACTCTAGGAGTTGGTCTAACACCTCCGATAATTCCATACCTCCATTTTTAGAATGGGTACGGACAGCGATTCATGCTCTGATAAGGAGTGACAGTGCCTGATCAGTGAGGCTAGTAGGGTGTAGGAGGAAATATGGGCAAATTTGAAGAGGTTTAGGAGAGTATATGGGTGTGATTTGAGTTAAGGGATCGAAATCTGGGTTTTCTTCCAAGAAGATGGCATTGGTGTGATTAGGAAGTGGATTGTGAGTAGTGTTTGGCTTAGGATTGGCTGGTGGGGCGATGGTTCCCCGATCAATGAGATATTGGATTATGTTCCGAAGGTGAAAGCATTGGTCGGTGGTATGGCCAGCAGTTTGGTGAAAGGTTCAATGAGCATCAGTCTTGAAGTTTCTTGGGAGTGGATTTGACAATGGACGTTGATCCAAGGGTTTGATGAGGTTTCGGCTTAACAGGGCTTGGTAAACTTTGTAGAGGGGAGCATGGAGCTCAGTGTATTCCCTTCGGATGGGGGTAGGGAGGCTTTATGGTGCCCATGATGTGGTTGGTTGAGAGATGTTATTGATGGTTGAGACTGTAGCACTGGCAGGCTTTCCATACTTTCTAGGGGTGAACTGTTCGGACACCTTCTTTGGTTCAACCTCTGTTTTAATGAGGCTTTCCTCGATTTTTACTCCAGCCTCTCTGAGAGCTCGGAAGTGGGGATAGTATTGTCCTCCCGTCATCGCTCGAACATGGGGCAAGAAGTTCTTCTTCACTATGTTGACCTATTCTTATTCAGATGGTCGATTGGTCATGGTAGCTGCTTGCTCTCTCCATTGGGTTATGAAGTTACTGATCGATTCTTCAGGATTCTGTTTGAGCAGCTCTAAATCACGACGGGTGACCTCAAGCTCTTCGTTGTATTTGTACTGGGACATGAATTCTCAGGCTACATCCTCCCAGCTACGTATTCTGGATTCCTCAAGAGATAAAAATCATCGGAGGGCACTATCCTTCAAAGTTTGCTGAAATAATTGGGCCATCACCTCCTCAGAAGCCCCTAGTAGAGTCTTGGAACGATGGTAACTGCGAAGATGAACAATAGGGGGTCCACTCCCTCCGAACTTCTTGATATTTGGCATCTTGAACTTCTCAGGTAACCTTGCTTTAGGATAAGGAGACATGTGGGTGTAGTCCATGTAATTCCCAGAGATTCAAACTTGGTCTAACTTCTTGGTGAGCATATTGAGATCCTCCTTGACTTTATTCAACTCTTCCTCCTTTGGATCAGCGCCCATAGGTAAGTTAGCCATAGGCTGGGAAATATTGGGCATTGGGAGCTGGGCAGGCGGCGACCCATTGGCAGGAGGGACACGTGGAGCGTGTTGATATTCTTCGGTGACCCAAATAGGCTCGGGTGGACCCGTAGCACGAGGGAATAGGGCCTCGAGATCTTGAGGAATAGGAACCTGGTTTCGTTGCATCTCTCGAACCTTGGCTTGGAGGTTGTCAATCTTGGACATGAGCTGAGTTAGGACTGTCATCAAATCCGGCTGTATGAATGGTGCTTGATATGTATTCTCCATAGAAAATGGATGGATTCCGGACTCGAAAGAAGTAGTAGAGGAACGGATGAAACTCCGGGGTGATTTGACTGAAGATCGAAGCTAGTAGGGAGCCAGGCCAAGGGCTTGCGATCGACCTGAGAAGACGTAGGATGAGATTTATTTTTGAGAAAGGAAGAATTATTTTTGGATTTTTGATAAAGAAGGGAAAAAAGTTTTTTTTTATTTTTGATAAAGAAGGGAGAAATGTTTTTTGAGACGGAACTCAACATGATTATTATGATTATTATGTTTTCACTTGTATTTAATTCTCCTAAATGCAATGCCGGACAGGACCCGAGCCTGGAAAAATGGGGTTCTTAATATATGCAAAGCTACGGTTTGGACTTGTAACCAGGCTCACGAATAGGGTCCCATTTTAAAAATGCATGAAAATTAGGAGGCAGATCGACCCGAAATTTCGGCAGAGTTTCGAATTGAAATCGGTAATCTAAAGTGCGTGTCCTAGGTTTGACACCTATATGCGGGTATGTAGTTGGTTGAGTGACGGCATGGGTTCCCCCTTTGTCGTGACTTCCACGATATACGTCTTTCTCTTGCGGGCAATCGGTACGTGTGGATAAGCCATTTGATATACCTGAGTGCACATGAATTACCTCACCATATATCTCGTGGGGACGGTACGTGTGAGAGAGAATTTGATATAATTGGCGTACGTGAATGAATTCCCTATGATATACCTCCCTTCATGACTTCATTCAAGCGGTACGATGCGGGGAACCGTTCGATATACGTCGAAGGTACTTGGCCAATGGAAGGTGAGAGTCATATCGCTTAGGCTAACTGCGACCTGCCGGACCAGCGCCCATCACGAAGTGACCCTCCAGTTACTGGGTAAAATTTGGTCAATATCAATGCTCTTTGGTGATGCCGTGTGAATCATGCATGATTCTCTTATTAGTATCTTATGATGAGAATGCCTTTCTGGATTATGCCAAACGGGGAGAAAAGTACAAGTACTCCAAAAGGTACACCAAGTATGGATGGGTGATGCGTGCAACATGGGGATATATGTGATCCTAGGTGCACGTGGTGTGAGGTGTACATGGAGAATTTTCTACAAGTGTGTGAACATAAGCATAAGCATGGGATACACATGGAAATGGGGAACATGCGAATATAGGGGGGAAACATAAACAAATATAACATCCATGCAAATAGAGTCAAACCCTCAAAACACACACCTCCCCAGCAGAGTCGCCACTGTGGCCATCCCCGATCCCCGCCGCGAAGGAAAAGGATCCTTTGGGTCCCATGCATCCCTCTCGGGAGCGCTTCGGCCGGTGTCGTTTGAGATATGATGTAAAAATGTAGAGAGATTCAGAGTCGCTAGTCTATTTTACTCAAAACAGACAAAAGAAAAAAGGGGAAGCCACCCCGAATGATGGCATCCAAAGACATACTGGTGCGTGGGAAACCAAATGATTCGAGAAGGGTTCAGAGGCTTAGTTACGAAATGGGAAGGTGTTAGGCACCCATTCCGCCCTTTTGGTCTCTCATGGATATTTGCTATTTTCCTTTATATTTCCCCCCGTGATATGTGTGCATGTGTATATATAGAATGGAGGTAGGAATCCTCGACTTGTATCATGGAAAAGATAAAGCGAGTCATCCGTAGGAAGGTATAAGAATAATATTAGAACAATAAGATTGACGCGATTACCCTTACGTTGATCATTATAATGGAATGATAACGCATATGGAGTAATATGTTCCTAAGATCAAGTATATAGAATATAAGGAAAATGGATTTAGAGAATATAGAAAATGAGAGAAAAGGACTCGAGTCTCGAGTTTTTACCCCGAGACGCCTACGTAGCCTATAAAGGCATCAAAGTCCACATAGTTCGCATACAAAACGGGGGGTGGAGTTTATCCCATAAATCCAAATGGGGAATCTCTTATTTGTAAGTGTGTGTGTGTGTGTGTGTTAAAAAAGTGTTTTAGTTGTGAGAAAAGTGTGGAAAAAGTGTGAGAATCCCCATTTGGAATTTATGAGCAAACCCTCTTTTTCTTGTTTTTTGGGTTTTTATTTATATGAAAATAAGATATGTGCAATAATACTTAATTAAAAAAGTATATTAGGATGTGTGAGATGAGATAATAAAAGTGTTAAGTAAGAAAACAAGTTATTGGGAATTTAAGAGAATTTAAGAGAAAGTAGAGAAAGTTGGACCTTCTTGAAGATCTTGAGCTTGATCTTGAATGTTGGAGAGCAGTCCTTGCACTTGGATGATGATGGAGAGTGACTAATTCACCAAGTTTGATGAAAAGGATGATGAAAAGTGAAAGTAAAAAATGGATTTGGGGGTTGAAATCACGCTGCCTTCGAGAGAGGTTTCTGGGATTCGTTGAGAGTGAATTTTATCAGATCTGGGATCCCCCTTGCAAATGAGGTGAAGGCCTCCTTTTATAGGCTCAGGTAACTACCGATAGGCATATACCTGTTCCTACCTATCAGCACCTGCAGATAGGCAGGGTCTGGAACCTGCCATTTGGTAGTGCGCTTTAGGGTTTTTCAGAAAATCGTCTGCCGAGGGCAAACCGTTGGTCAGAATTGCGCACGGGGAACACCGTTGGAAAGGTAATTGAGAGACCTTCAAAAGACCTTTGGACCACTCCCCAGTTAAGGAGTTAACTTTGGGTCAAATATGGCTTGGAAGCGTTTGTCGGTCCATTGGACGGGGAATCGCTCGGATGCAAATGGATCGTTCGTCCGCATGGTAAGTCCGAATCGCGCACGGGGTGGACCGTTGGAAAGGTTAGGAGATGTAATTCGACATTCCAAATATATTGACCCGGTTTGGGAGTTGACTTTGGTCAACCGGGCTCGAGAAGCATTCGGTGACCTCTTTGAGTCAAACGGATCGTTCGTCCGCATGGAAAGTCAGAATCGCGCACGGGATGGACCGTTGGAAAGGGGATTCAGTGCCCTTCGAAGCTTCATTTAGACTCAATTGATATGAAGAGCTGACATAGGTCAAACAGAGCTCGGGTGCGCCCGGTGGCCTTTGGGTTAAGTTTCGGACGCAAACGGGTCGTTCGTCCATATGGTAAGTCAGAATCGCGCACATGATGGATCGTTGGAAAGGGTATTCAGTGACCTTTGAAGATTCATTCAGTCTTGGTCGAGATGAAGAGTTTGACTTTTTGGTCAAACTGAGTCGGGGAGTGCTCGATGGCTTCTAGGTCAGTACTCGGGACTTAACCTGGGTTTGTAGTGATGGAGGGAGGTACTAGGGACCTAAGGAGAGTTAGGGGGTAACAAAATGGGGTGTCTACAACCTTGTACGATTTATTTGAAAGCCTATATTTATATTTGTTTTACCCTTGATAGGATCTAACATTGTAGAACCATTACTTGATAATGACTTTTTCTCTTTTTTCCCAAAGGCATTTATTTCACATTGAATATCATAGATAAAACATAGTGTAGAGATTTTGTTTTCCTATTTCATGCATTGAATATTTATTTCTATCCGAGGTTGGTCCAGGTCCTTTAAGTATTACCTAGACTTGAGTTATGAAAATAGTAACTCATTTGAATATAACGGATGGTGACTAAGCCACATTATAAAATAAATTTTTAGTGTAAAACAAACTCATTGATCTGTCTTAATGTGACTATTAATTTTATAATGAATAACTGAAATTCTCAAAAGTCCATATTTTAACGTTACCAATCCAATAACTTGAAATTCACCCAGATGCGAAATTTATTGTTGAACACCTCTTTTCATTATGTTTTAGTAATCAATCCAGTATAGGAATAGCCTTAGAGAGAGAGAGAGAGAGAGAGAGAGAGAGTGTGTGTGTGTGTGTGTGTGTGTATGTATGTATGCGGTAGGGGCAATCATCGAACACCTAATACAAGAATCAAATGAATGCCAGGTAGTACTTTAGATCATCAATTTCTCAATGAAAAGATGATTATAAAGGTTTTCCATTGTACGTATGATGCTCTAGTTTTAGTGTATATGGAGATCATGAGAGGATATACATATGTACTACTCTAGCTTCGAATAATTAATCAAAATCTATGTTCCTTGTAACATTTAAAAAGGTAGCAATTCATGTTCAATAGTAACACTAGTTTTGAAGATCCAAATTCCAAGAAAAAAGTGGAACCCTCTTTCTGGTCTCAATTTTTTAGCTAGCTAATTGATTTATGGTTGATATAGTGAATCATAAATTTGCCACAGTTAGCTTGGTAATTCCATTGTAGTCAACACATACAAAGGGCATATGTCAGAAGATACTACAGATTTAAAGTAATAGAAGAAAAGCCGTGCAGATTAGAATTTGTAAGTACTACGGCATCAGCATTGGGGATCATTTTAGGAAATTTATGTTGAAAGAAAAATAAAACCCTAGTCATTTTAGGAAACAACATAGGATAATTAAAGAGTTTCAAGACAAAGTCATAAGTGAAAAAATCACTGGTACTTATTTTAATTACTATTATGTTTACCCTGAAACTTTACATTGATAATTTGTGTGCATCCGGTTTAATGTTGCTTATAGCATTATTTGGAAAAAAGTGTTACATGGAACAGGATATAATAGACATTACCATTGTTTTAAAACTATCATTATAAATCATAAGAATTTTGAATTTACAACTTTTGGATTCACGAAAAGGAAAAAACTAGAGCCAAATGATCCCTTAACGTTAATTTACTTTCTTCTAATAGTTGTTCTGTTCTCTTTTGTTTACTGCAGAGTTTCTAAGCATTATAATTTTTTAGAAGATCCTCCATTAAATTTGCACAGAACATGTATTGTACCAACCTACCGATCACATTTACATCTATAAAACAAAGAATAATAATAATGAGAAGTGGAATTCATAAAAAAAGGTTTTTTCAGTATTACAATATATATAGTCACTTCATGAATCACCTGAAATGGATTTATTGATGCAACCTATTTGTAAGGCTTGTGAATACTCTAATTGAAAAGAAAAAGATATTAGATTTTGAATGGAGAAGGATAATGAATAACATACAACCAGTAGTTTGATACTCTGTATCCTTACCAATAATCATGTAATTATTATTAGTGCATAAAACTTAAAACATACATCTTCGATAAGTATTCACATGTAGATCAGTGGCTCCTGAACCGTTTATATGTCTAAATCATTTTCCATATGAGCTAACAATTATTATTCAACGCAGTGTTATGTGGTTAACAGTATAACGAGGATACATTGAACAACAGCAAACATGACCTGCTCATACATGTAGGTTGTTTCCAAATAGACAACTAGCTATTGTGAACCTTGTAGATGACTGGATTCAAGAATAGGTGTCTTGGAAGGACTGAAAGACACAAGCTAAATAAACTTGGATAAATTTCAGTTTCATAATAAATATTGGAGCATTCAACCCAAAACCACTTGGCAACGGGTGGAGAGGCCCCGTGATCTTATATACTATGGTGCATGAATTTAATTTTCCCATGTGAGAATTTAAATTCCTTATACACCCCCTCACGTTTGCGTGACTTGAGACTATTACATGGACACGTTTCTATTGGAAGATGCAGAGAAATTAGGCCATTGGGATATGTGTAGCCTGCTTTGATACCACGTTAAGTATTGGATAAGAACAACTTATATACAATCTAATGCTCCCTCTCAAATTGAGACATGTTGAAATAAATTTTCAAATTGCAACAAATTCATTCATAGGTAGCATGAACGCACAAACGGAGAACAAAATCCCATGACCACTAGGTTCCATGTAGAAAATCACTACTGAAACCACTATATTCATGTAGCCCATCAAAACTGAAACAAAGGTACCAATCACCACAGGAAGTAGTCATCAACCTAACTAGTATGAAGTATATCATCATCACAAATCACAAAAAGCACCTGGCCATCACTATTACCTCACCACAACTCTAATCCCTAACCATGATTTCACCACAAACATGTCGCCAATACGATGATCCACATACCACCAAAGGGGATTCATCACTTATAATAACAAAAGAAATAATCAACAACTATTGAGCCCTCAC
>OX422213.1:608140348-608238941 GCA_949130495.1 Sambucus nigra | reverse complement strand
AGCTTAAACCACCTAGGCGTGAATATGGTTTATATCTAGAAATTATTTTATTTAAAACAAATCCCAACACAAACTCATTCCCTTTTTAGGAAAAAAAATACAATTTCCAAGAGAGAATTTATTATCATTCTTAAGACACAAGCCTAGTTTGAATCCTAGAACACTATAAGGGATACCTCCTTCATATCTCATAGGAAATAAAGTTGTTCAGTATACGGTTATGTTTGATATTTTAATATGGTACTCAGATAATTAGAAAAATCATTTAATTTTGAGGAATTATCCTTAAATATTTGTCTCATTGCCGTGGAACTCAACTCAGTGTTATGTCGTGGTTCTTGCCATTATCCTATATGATCATTATGCAATGTCAATTCTAATTCAGAAAATCGTCAATTATTTTTTTACTTCTACATGTTTGATTAAATATGATATAATTATATTGGTTTTAACGTAAACATTTTCTTATAGTTCCATGAATTCAGAGGGCTTGAATTGTTGTTCATAAAAAATTAAGAGGGGGGCATGGAATATGTTGTAATAATTCTTCAATGGGGTATTCAATCATAAGAAATCCTTGCAGCGACAACCGAGATGAGAGTGAATAATTCTTACCGAAATGGAGACCTATTTTAGCACACCTAAAAGTCTGTGTCACAAAATTTACCAATGTTTTATGAACTAACTTAGATTTTAATCTTGAGGGTGATAGAATATGTGGAAAAGGTAATTAGATACACAACATCGGATGCATAAGGAGAGAAATCAACTAACGTGAAAAATCTCAAACCAATTCAACAACATTTCTAAAAACCTGGTAAAGACTTACAGAGAAAACTAACAACTAACACTCTTTCCACACTAACTCACACCTCAAACTTTTTCCACCAATCCATAGCAATTAGAAGATATCTACGCATCGGTAAAATTTCTCAACATCTCTTAATTCTTTACACATGTCAACAATGTTGCACAAGCCTTTCTTTTCAAGCTTTGGAGCTCACAACTGATTGGAACTCGAAAAGAGCCACAACATTCACAATACTCTTATTTGGAAGAAATAAACCTAATGTATATGATAATAAATAATTTTGTAAAAGTGAAAGGTCTTGGTAAAATCTCCATTTTCTTTGATATTAATCAACCTCAAGTAGAAAGGTGGTTAATTTCAAAGAAGAAAAGAAGAAAAAAAATGAACTACATTTATATATTAGATTCCCTCTTTTTAAAAAAATTGTTATTATCTTCTTAAAAAGGGAGAAGATGAACAAGACATACAAACCTTTCTTTAAAAAACTTCTATTGAAGTTTTGATGAGAGACATTTAGAAATAAATAAGAATTATGATTTTTATAGAGAAAAAACAAACAAATGGGTTTACCCATTACCAAGGTGAGCTAGCATGTCACATCCCTTACACAAAGCATGTGTGAGAGAGTAGCTAGGGGATCTAATGTCTTATTATCAACCAATATTGCATAAACGTGATTTTATATACAAAAATCAAGAAGATCATCAATGATCTTAAAAGTTTTCTAGTGACCAACATATTTAGATGACAATTTCGCTACAGCGAGGAGCGAACTTGCAGTGAAGCAAGTCACGAAGCTTTCGAAATTTTTTTGAAAAATCTTCAAGAGACACCAAAGAGACTAACGGAAGAATGTTTCATTGTGGTGAATCACTAGTAAAAAGCTCGCATGATCTACAAGTGATTTTACAAAGAGAAAACTCAAAAGTCACTACCAGCTAAGGAATCCTTTGCTGTAGCAAAGCCACTGGTTTTGCTCACCTCTGCTGATTTTCAAAATTTCAAAGGTTTTGAATAAGAAAGAGTTAAAGGAAAAAACACTAGTTTAAGACAAAAAAAGTTTTTGAAAAGTTTTTGTAGAAAAAAATTGAGTGTAAGGCTTATCTAATTTTACCTTTCATCCTAATTATTATTGATAAGGCATAACGATGAGAAAACTAACTTCAAGGTCTTAAATGTTAATGAAGATTTTTGGAGAGGTAAATTAGATCCGAAAATGTGTTTTGGAAACTAAAATAAGATAACTACCTTGGAAGGCCCAAATGAGTTTGTGTATTCTCTTACAATCTCCCTATTTGTCTATTATGTGATAAGACACACAACAAAATTTAACAAGAAACAAAAGTAAAGATCTATCAACTATGACCCAAAGGCCTAGACAAGGGCATAACAAGATAAAAATTAAAAATTATCACAATCCAAAACTACAAGATACTTCTTTAATAACTTTGCATGAAGTACTTGGAGAATGATTTCTTGAAACAGACTGGCAAACTCATTAAATTACGAATGTGCGAGAAATCACAAATATGCAAAGATTACATTTATAATCTAACTAGCATATGAAATAAATTTCAAGGCTCCCCAATCTATAAAACTTCTCCCCCTTTTTGTCAATGTAGTAGACAAATGAAATAATCAGGTAAATAGAGCATGAGTATAAAAGGAGCACATGAAATCAATAAAATAGAGTATAATTAGTACATTCTATTAATAGGTTTCGTCATTCACATATGAATATGAAATTTAGAGTGAATAATACTCCAATATCGTAATATGGATAAGGAAAAATATAGGTTTTGATATCCTACTTACCAAATGAATTGAGATGCATGACAAGTGTCCATGATCAAGAAAAACATTATCCAAAAGGCTAAGAACATGATAATATTTATCAACTGTAAGGACATTTTTGTCCGTTATCAATTTATATGTCATATACCGCTACACCGTCGAAGAAGATCAAGATCACATTCACATCAAGACGGATCTGAATAATTAAGGTTCTTCGACAAATAGTCTCCGCAAGGTTAACTTTGGTAAGGTTACGTTTTTAGAGTACCTTAATAATGCACTTAGAGTATTGGGATTATTTTTCATAAAATATTTTCTAAGTGTTGGAGCGGAGCTTTAAATTTTTTTATTAATTTATTTTTGAATTCATACTATCTAAAGATTTTGTTCTCGGATACATGTTCGTAGAAAAATCATAACTAATTCAAAAAAAATTAGAAATATACAAAACCGGTGGCCACGCATTCGTATCAAAATTTTCTACAATCATGGCCTGAAATCTCATTTGACAGGTCGTTCAAATGAGGTAGGATCTCATTCAAACTAGATAGGATCTCGTTCAAATGACATCGGAGGTCGTTTGAACGAGAAGAGTTATTTTCTGACACATCACCGCCTTGATTTTTAGTATTTAAAGGATTTCAGTCTTCTGATTTTCGTGTGGAGAAACACTGGTTTTAAAAAAAATACGATTTTGAGTGTTTTGGTTTATTCTCCAACATTTTAAGAGTTTAATCTCTTGTTTTACAATTCACAAATACCAAATACTTTTGTGTGAGTTGTTTTGGAACCCAAGAACATATTTTTGCTATTGTTAAACTCTTTGTAGAGGGGATAAATCTACACCGAACTGAGGTCATTAGGGAGTGCTGCGGTATTTCTGGGCTGAAGATAGGACTGCGGTTCTTGTGGAGCTTCTGCGGTTGTTCCATTGCTGACGACATCGACCAACACCTTCGGGTATTCGTATGTCACTTGTATTTTAGATGTAATCCGATTGTAAGCTATTCTTTTACAAATTATAGTGAAAATAAAAAGATTTTTTCCCTTCAGGGATTTTTTTTTCCTGAAATTGGTTTCCTTTACATGCTTATTGATTTAATGCTTTCAAATCATTTAGATGCATGTGTTAGGACTGAATTAAAATTTGGGTTTATTTAATTTTTTTATTTGAGACGTTGTATTTATTCTACTGTAGCATACTCTCAAATTGGTATCAGAGCCTGTTGCACTAAGTTATTGTGTTTAATCCTATTTTTATTAAAAATGGCTTTTGGTGGTTTTGATGTTTTTCAATGGAAACTTTTTGAAAAGTCTAATTGGAAAATTCACACGAACTCCTGTTTTATATCTTCTGTTGAAAATGATTCTGGGAGGTGTTCGGGATGTGAGGGAATTGGTCCCACAATAGATGAGTGTCCCACAAATTTAAGGAATCAATTAAAAAAATCGACGTCTCATGTTTCTACCTTTAGTGAGAGTGATTCGAAAGAAGAAGTTTTTTATTCTTCTAGGCGAGAGTTTCCCACCCGTGTGACTAGTGAATAAAGTGAGGTGAGTGAGGATGACACGAGTGAGGATGGGCGTGACTTGCAAATGGATTTTAATGAACTTTATGCTGAAGCTTTAAAAATAAAGAAAGAAAATTTGAAATTGAAAGCTCAATTGCAAGAGCGTGCCTTAAAAAATGACAATGATGTTTTGGTTGAAGATCTTAGGGCACGAGAGAAAATTTTGAGAGAGAAGCGTGGATATGTCGAGGGTGAGAGATATGATCTTCGAGGCGTGATGGAATCTATGAAAAAGAAGCTTCTCCAGTTTGAGGATTCTAGGCGCTTACTTGAATCTAGAATAGGTTAAGTTGAGAAAAGTTTGAGATATTCGAGTAAGGTGAAATTTTATTTGGAGTGTAGGTATGAAAAACTTGATATGATTTTAGGCACCGTCGAGATCAAAAAGGATAGGGGTGGGATTGGTTTTGAAAAATATGTTACAGCCATTCCCACACGTGTGAGAGAGCCTCCCAGGATTGTGAAGAAAGTGGCACCTAAGTTTGTTAGGAAAGAGCCCCCTAGGAACATTGTGAGAGAGCAACCTAGGATCATTAGGAGAGAACCACCTAGGAATGTTACAAGAGGACCACCTTTAGGTAACGTTCACCGCCCGGTTTGCACTTGCACACATTGCGGTAAGCAAGGTCATCTTACGCATTTCTGTTACAAACTTTTAAATGGACCTAGGAAGATTAGTAAAAGAATAAATTCAATTCCTCAAACCCCCACACCTCGTTACACATCGATTTGGGTTAGGAAATCGGATTTAGAGGCTTATGGTCTTTTTGTTCACGACTCTCGTTTGCTTACACGTGATTCACCCCATGTGAGATCTTTTGGTTGATTGTGTTGATATTTGTCATACACTAGTTGTGCGTCTTGATATACTTTTTCTAGTGTTATGACTCACTTTGACTTATTTATTGAGTTTGCTATTTCTTTATTGTTTTGACAATGTATTGGATCTGTCAGGCCTTTCCTTGTACTGTTTTAGGGAAATTTTTGCAATGGGCAACTCTGTTTAATATTTTGGGCAAAATTGTGCAAGTGTTGTTTTCTCGTTCGAGCGAGATTTAATGTCGTGAGAAGATGTCATTTGAACGACAAGCATTCTCGTTCGAGCGAAATTATACTTCGTTTGAATGACATGTTTGGTTTTCTGTACTTTTTTGCTTACAGTACCTGGTGTTCATCTGCTTAGGTTTTTGGTACTGCTGGTTGCTTCTAGAATAGTTTATATGCAGTTATTCTTAGATTTCATGCTTAATTTCTATACTACATTGTTCATTTAATCAAACCTGCTTTGACTGATGATTCATTTGTGAGATTTATGTTTGCTAGCATAGGATGAATTTCATGCTGATATTATGCCTATTGTTGATTTTACTACATTTTCCATATATTTTTTTGAAAAACCAAAAAGATATTCGATTTTGAAAAAATAGAAGGACTGCAGAATCAAGGTTTTAAGGGATTTAACTCTAAGTCAAAGGGGCACACGGATCGGGAATATTATTACGTTCACGAGATTGGGCACATTATTAATTATCCCAAATGAAAGAATGGAAAGTGCAATGAGAAGGTTCAAGATACATCATCCATGGTGACAGATGCAAGAGATTCAAAATATATTGATGATTTTGCTCTCATAAAAATGATCATTTTAGTGAGTCGTTTAATGATTTTCGATTTTTGATTTTTGTTCTTGAATTTATACATGCCCCAATAGGTATTATTTATCCTCCTATAAAGTTGTAAAAGTTAGTTATGTTTTGATGGAATATGAAAGAGGCTTTAAAATTATGGGAATTGGATCAACCAAAATAAGACATATAATGTGTTTGTGAGAACTTCGTGGGACGTTAAACACGTTCTGATTCTTTGGGTAAACCTTATGTTAGCCAAATTTTAGACTTTGACATGCAAAGTTTTGCGATGAACACAACTCAATGGCACTCTCCTGAGAATGCGTTTTGTAAGGTATGTTTTCATGTTTGTATTTTTGAATCAAGGAATTTTATTTGTATTATTTATAATATAAGTATGTCAATTCATGACACAAGTGGAGGTGTTGGGTTAAAAAATAGACTTAAACAAATATAACGTTGTAAGTTGCATACCAGGTACCCTAAACGGGGACTGTGTTAAAAAGGGTACACAAGTACGTACAATTTATATATATATATATATATATATATATATATATATATATTGGGTGTTGTCCCAAAATTTAGGCAAAAGTTATCTACTCTCGCGGTCGAAGCTGAGTTTTTCCTTTGGGGGAAAGCCTCGCTTTTTGGTGCTTTTCAATCAAGTAGAGCTTCGGCTAGAATTGTTGACTTTTGTAAATTTTCTGCAGGGGGTTAACTCTATTTGTTTCTTGGATGCAACTTTTTAGGAGTACGAACTTCTTTTTGGAGACTCCGTGGCAATGCGAGCTTTTCCTTTCGGAAAAGTGACTTTTCTGAAGTACGAGCTCTTTGGGACATCTCAAAAAATGATGTCGAGTATCTGGGCAGTTGGGATTAAGAAAGCTAGAAAACCGAATCAACATTGGGTGTTCATCCTTGAATTCAAAATGGGATATTTTTCCTTTGGGGGGGGGGGGGGGGGGGGGGGGGTGGTAGGCATCTCTATTTATAGAGTTTTTTTAGGGAGGTTTGGGGGATCAACTAAAGGTTTAGGGCCATTTATTTTGATCGACAATCTAGAAAATATTTGGATATGATTTATGTGCAGAAGCTTTGGCCGATCATCTAAGGCCTTTGGACGATCAACCATTTCTTGAGGGACTTTTAGTCAGCTAAAGCTACCATAAGGGTTGTTTATTGGTTGATTTAATGGATTATGTGTTTTTTTGTTATTTATACTTTGGCCCCATAGACTTAGATTTCTTGTGCTTTTTACACTCGAAACTTTAGTGTAGGTTCCAAAAGTTGGGTTTTCTGGTGATTTCTCCGAGGTTACATGCCCAAAGAATAGGACAAAGCGTCCCAGAACCTTGACTGGAAGCAGGATTTTTAGACAGGAGAGAAATTTTTGACCGAAAAAAGGGGAAATAAATATTGGAGTTTTTTAAAATTAAACTAAAAAACATATCACGAAATTCTTTTGATGAAGTTGAAAGTATATGTATTTTCCCAACATGAAAAACATGTCTCCAAACATATGGGGTAATTTCATGACATCAAAAACAGTTCATCGAATGTTGGAACTGAATTTGCAACATCAATTGGATGTCGCCAAATGTAAATCACATTTGCGGGGAAAATTTTAGTGTGGAGCACACTAAAATAACACTTTTTAATGACAAAAAAAATATACATGTCGCCAAAAGTATGCCGTTTTTCAATGCAAAAATACTATGTCGCTTAAACAGGGCAAGAATTTTGTTTTTTCTTATAGTGTGTATTGCCACCATTATAATAGAAATATCTTAGTGTCATTATGTCCATACACACTGTCCATTACTCTGATGCATACCATATTGAAAATAAAAGAAAATATAAATACGAAGTACAAACCATTCTTCATCTAAAGAGAGTTCTTTTATCTATAGACACAATGTATGACAAGAATCCCCATACATGCAGAAAAGTTGTATGGAGGATTCTTGGCATTCCTCCTAAAGGAACAAACTGCAAATATATAATGGGGCCGTACCTCGATAAAAACCACACAAAAAACTTTTGGAGGTTGCATAAAATCTTACCCAAAAGTATTTTGCCACCAGACCATCGTATACGGGGGCTTCTTACTCAGACAACCACGTGCATAACACCTGCCTAAGACCCCCGAACCTGGCACCCTGTCCCTTATAGCTAATGTTGACATGCTAGTCAAATACATCAAACCACCCAAGCACTGGATGAGACCCATCGATAACCTCGGGTAGTTAGTAGCAGTGTCCACTGCATCTTCAGTTGTCAATTTGTGTAAATACATATGTGTCGACGACCAGTGCATCAACATATCCTGCAGCTGAGAGGCATCAACCATTACCTGCTGAAAATTTACAAAAACATAAATTCAGTTAACTTTAAGAGAAAAAAGGGCCAAAACTATAAAACAAAAATTATTAAAAACTCACATTGTTCACAAAGAGGGCAGGGTCAAGAGATGATTCCATCCTGCCAAACACTGAGGGTTCGTCTGGCAACCCAATTTCAAGTCATGGAAATGGAATTCAAAGGGCAATTTTAAATCCACGAAATTGAAATTGGCCTTTCAATTCCAATTCCAAGCCTTGAAATTGGATTGTCAAACGAGCCGAACTGCATTGGCGAATGTGCACGACTTGGTCCTCCCCATGATTGACAACCGTAAAAGCTAACGATAACAACAAACAGTGCAACAAACAACTCGAGTTATTGACGGAGATGGAGGATAGAGGCTGTAGAAAGTGAAGTAGCATCCTCCACGATCATTGAGACAATGGGCATGGAATACGGAGCCCTCATCCCCATCAGGAGGCTATCCGACAGTGAAAACAAAAATGAGACTTCGAGAATCCCAAAACTTATGCCACGCCCCCGATCCATGGTAATACGTTGCTAAAAGGATGAATGAAGAATTGCCAAAAAGGGAAAGATAATCTGCATTTAATATCTCTTTGGATCGCTGAGAGGGATAGCCACATGGTAAAAAATCCACTTTGGATAGTCGTTGGTCAAACATTTTAAACTCATGATCAACTGCACAGTTAAACCCCAACCTTTTTTCAAAAACCCCCATTTTACCCTATCATTTTTACTTATTTTCCCCCTACCCCCACACTTCACTCAAAAATAGGCAAATCTATTTTTTCTCTTTCAATTTCGATGAACATTATCCCCACGCGCCCCCTCTTAGTCGACCTCCTCTATGAACACCCCGATATTTAATCGGGGCATGGATCATGTTCTTACCATTTATAAAATCACCCCTGAAACCACAACCCACAAAAATCCCCCAAAAACCTCAGAGACAAAACCTTAGGGACCAAAATGCAAATAAGGGAAAATTCCAAAGCATCCTTTGGGTGTCTTTTAACTGCGCAGTTAAAGGCCCCTAACCCTTTGATCGCGTGGCTAAAGGCCTTTAACCACGAGGTTATCCATTTCCCATGTAATAATTATAAAATCTAAGAAAATATTTTCTTATCCATACACGTGCCCCCACTCCTTTCCATCCCTACATGTGCCTTGTCCTTTAACCGCGTGGTTAAAGGACCCCGTTTCCCGCACGATCAAACATCCCGAACTAGACCCTATAATAGAAATCACCACAATTGAAAATCACCCCCGAACCCAACTTCATTTAATTTTCTAACTTTCTCAATCCCGAGATACTCAATCCCGTTTTAAAAAAAATCTTGAAAGAAGTTTGTACTTCAGAAAAGTTTCTTCTCCCTAAGATAAGTTCATACTTCTGAAAAGTCGCGTTTGCAATATCGAATGAGGTTCGTACTTATGAAAAGTCATATCCGAGAAAAAATGAGGCAACCCTCTACACATATTTCGTGAAAATTGGTGCTTCCAGACAAAACTTGTTCGACTTAAACGGAGCTCTGCCCTCCTCGGGCACCTCAAGGGGGACACTCCCCTAGAAAAAATTGGTTCATGATATAAGGGTAAATAATATTTACCAGAATATCATGTAAAACCCCCTATATATTCTAATAAACTATCCATATATATTTATCCTTTTTAGTCTGCCCTCATTTAGGGGACTAGGTATGCAATTTATAGTGTTTATATTTTGAAGCCTGGTTTTTAACCCATTATATCTGTTAATTGCATCAACATGCTCATATGTTAAAAAAATTCTAATCTAATGCCACAATGACTAAGTATAAACATGAAAACATAATTTTCAAAATTGTTCTCAAGAAAGTACCAGTGAGCTGAGTCAGGCCCAAAACGTTGCACAAGCCAACATCTAAAATCTGGCTATTCCCATCGCTTCTCCGAGCGAAGAATGCTTGTCCCCGTTGCAACACCCTAAATGTGTATTTTAATATCAATAGAAATACGTATTTTGTGTATACGTCGTTCTTGAATAAATATCGTTAATCAAAAGTCACTTTTAGTAGCTACAATACACTAAATATGTATATGAGCAAGTAAGGGGTCAGTCGGTGCTCTTTAATGTGGATAAAAGCAAAGTGAAGACTATGTATGATGGGTTTTTAAAGACAATTATTAAAGGGATGTTTATATAAGTAATGATGAACTACTATTTAAACTAGGCCAATAAATAAAACTAAAATAAGAAATGAGTGAAGTAAATAAGTACGAGAACAAACAAGGGAGGAGAATCCACTTCTACGGTCCAGTTTATTTATATATTTAAATTACAAACCTACTCTCATCGCAAATGTAATTTCAATAAAATATTTCTTAGAAATTTAATTTTAGAATTTCACAAAAGTCTTAAAGAATAAGAATAAAACTTTTCTAATAAACTACCCGTTAGGGATCATTTATTAAAATTATTTTACGTCTTGAAAATTTAGTTTTAGATTCAGAAATTCTTAAAACATCATTTAGCTTAAGAAAACCCCGTCTCTAGTTTAATTTTTAAGAAAACGATGTAATAAAATTTTCGAGTTCTTTCTTAATGTCAAGATCACCATCTCTCATGGGAGGGGAATTTTTTGATTAATTAAAAATAAATCACCTTCTCTCGAAGCATGACTAGAAGCGAATGTTTTCTCTATAAAAGTACACTATCTATTTTCAAAGGAACATAACAAAATTAGAAATGATAAAACTAAAATAAATAAAAGAAGGACTTATAAGTTTCATCTATCCCCTTGAGAAGGGGGTATTTAGCCAAGCATGTAAATCATTTTTACATATGAAATGTAAAAATAGTTTACAAGGGACGAAAAAGGAAGAATTAAAGATGAAGAGAAAATACATAAATCAAGTCTCCTTGTATCGTCATTGAACCTTCAAGCTTAGGAATTGAAGAACACCCATAAATCTGGAATTTATGTAATAATCACCTCTCTAAACATATATAAAAAACTCACGATTTATTTCTCCTAATAATATTTATTTCACACAATTTATCTACGAAAGAAAGAAATAAAAATTACACTACACTAAACTAAATTAACCTACACTAAAAGAGTGTCTTCTAACTAAGACTAAGCTCTCCAAAAACCAGTCCCCAAATAATGAAGGCCAAATGCCCCTTAAATAGTTGGAAAGTAGGGGTTGGGGCATTTTGGGAATTTTACAATATTATATTTTATTTAATAAAATAATAAAAGGGGTTATGGTTAAGGAATAATTAAATAGGAAGGGAGGGTAGGCTACTTATAATAGAGGTATGGGATGAAATAACTATTTTGGTTTCTTTTTAGAAAAGAAATAAAATAAATGAGGAGAAAAGGTGAAATAATGGAGGAGATATTAAAGAAATAAGAACTATGGGGTGTAAAGTTGAATAATTGAATCTGGGCATTGTAGCATACTATAGTGCATTGATCTAAGGGTTCTGGCACTGCTACGTGGCACGCCAGGATGGATCCACATGGTGCGCTGGGATTTATTGCAAAAAGTGATTTTTAGAATTCATTAATTGCATTTAACCCCCTAAAACTTCATAACCTCTTCATACGACCTCCAAATGACGAACATCAAAAACCAATGTGACCCTGATTTTGATGTCGACAATATTTCCATAGTGCACGAGTCCCGGGGTATGACTTCAAGTATGACCCGGGGCTTTGAATTTGACTTTTTCTCGATTTTGAACTTTGCACAGTCATAACTTCTTTGTTTGAACTCTGATTGACACGTCGTTTGAACTCAGGCCTCCCTTGATTAAAGGCCTACTATTTTCATGTTCAGTCTGAGTCCAAAATTAGTCATAATAATTTGCCAATTTTCCCTTGAAAGGGAATATGCAATCATTTTTGCTCAAATTTCCTTGAATTGATGTTTTTACCTACAAGATAAACAAAATACCCGCATAAGGCCAATTTTCTCGAGAACTAGCAATTAAAATGGGTATATTTGAGGTATAAATATAACACTTTTGGGTTCTTATCAATCAACACTTGTTAAATTTAGTCCTTTGATTAAGCATATAAATATTTCAATCAAACACAACGAAAATGTTATCTTAAGGACTAGGTTCCATAAATACCGTAATGATGTATATTGTATACCCAATATTTCCTCGCCTACACCTGTAAATATGTCCCATTTTTTGAAACTGTGTTGTATTTAATCCTAGGCCCTCTTGGTTACGTATGCTTTATACTGAACTAAACTTGTGTAGCCCAAGCCATCTAATATTCCACTCAGTTATTAGGTATGCGTCCATCCTAGTCCAAATAACTAAATAACCAACCTAAGGACTACAACACCTCCAAGATTTTAGCCATGTCGATAAGGGATAATTAAATATATGTCGGTGGATTTTGGTCCACTCCAATACTAAATACCCCTCCTCCCTCCTTCTACGGATCCAAACTGGTTCGACAATTCAACAATGCCTTCGAGTCAGTGATCACCCAAAAGGTGATGGATGTATTTGTCAGCAACTTCATGTAAACTCCCATTATGAACCTCCACCAAATCTACACTCTCACCCACATATATATTCTACCCCTCTTAATCCAAGTCCTACACTTGCACACACGTGTAATACTGAAATACGTAGGCTTTGATCGCATGGATACACAAGTACATAGGTCCAATATCGAGTCGATGTCGTGAGAACAAGCTTCAATAATATGTCTCGATGAATTATCCCCATGGAAATACTCCTATATCTTATCCCTCATATCATCACCTTCACATACCCTAAACGAGATATCAAACTATCTCAAAGTCACGATCTCTTGCACACCCCATACAAATTTGAAAACACGTGCACACATTATACATAATTAAACTACATAAGCTTTGATCCCAAGTCTTCTTGGGTACATAGGTGCAATGTCGAGACCTTCTCATGATCAAGAGCCTTAAAAATATATCTTTAGATGTGTTATCGCAAAATAAATGCAATCATCTCTCACATTACCTTTTTATCTCTCGTCAACCAAAATGAGACATCAAACTATCTCAAAATTGTGACTACTCGCTGACATTCACATACACATTTGACACCCACCCATAACCCAAGAAGAGATTCCTCGCACTCTTACATACGTAATAATGGCCACCCATTATACAAAAACATATTCATACACAAACACTCTTGTGTACCTGTAACGGTTGAAGTGACGTTCTTACACCTCTCACTGATAGCATTTATTTACCTAAGCACTTATCCACGTTTCAAGGGATTATCAACCTAAGGTATCTAAATACGTTGTCAAAATAACTAAAAAGTAATCGATTAATGTTAATAGAGATAATAAGAATATAATTAAAGAAGCATAAAAAACAAGTAGGGTGCCTAATACCTTCCCTACTCGTAACTCGATTCCCCAACCCGCACAACAAGAATCTGTAGACCTAGAACATATTTAAAATTATCTAACGTTTACCCCGAAAGGTATAACAAGAAACTTTTATTTGTTTTTATATAAAATAAACTAGCGACGCTGAACAAGCAATAAAACAACTTTATCACAGTGAACCCACTTAGGCCCAAGCCTAAAACAAGGGGTATAGGACTCAAGATGGATATGGATTCAAACATCTTCTAGGGTCTGAGTTACTATTCAACCCACGTCGAACAAATACACCGGCCTCAAGGGGAAGCTACGGATTGGGAGAGAATAACTATCGGGCATCCAACGTTAGTGCACAAGTTCCCACAGGGCGCATTAACCCTCCAAGCCCACAATACCACACTATCACCAGGAGAAATTCGGTGGCCATGCCTAGCCCCATAGCCCCATCATTACCAGCATACTAAGTAACTTGATATCGTATTAACTACAACACCGCATGGAGACAATCCCACCTCGTGCACCAATTATCTGGCCACCGATGGAGAAATGTGCAACAACTCACTTTTTTCTTCCCTTTGAGAATGGGAAAATTTACCCATTGTGGTAGTAACCCGAGGATAAATCATATTCTGGACACATCGCATCCGGTCCAAAACGGAACATGTAGTCTTCAGGCTACCAAAACTGAAGGTCCGCCTGTAAAACACTATAGTTGATTAAACGGTTGCGCCATAAATTGACAGTATACAGGTTGAATGCGACATATTTAACATTATGCATGTACATGGATTATAAGCCATCGAGGTAGGAATAATACGCTTCAGAAATCAGACCAACCCTCAAAAAAGGAAGTTGAATACAAAGAGAAAAGAGGAAATGATGGGTGTTAATTCAAAAGTCCATCCTGACATTTTTATCGTCAAAACCTCCAAAAAAATGTTGAAATGGCTGAAACATCATCATTTATGGATGAATTAAAGGGTTAAATATGAAGAAAGAGGATACTTAAGGCTGAAAAGCCAAGTACCTGCACTGACATGTTGGTTGGCAAGCCAGGGGCCATGCGGGATGGCAGGTAACCCCCCCCCCTCCTTTTCCTTTATTGTATCTCTTTTTCACCAATAACCCCCAAAATAAATGTTTTTTACCAATAAGACTCCTGAACATTTCTTTACCCAAAAGTATAAAAAAATATTCAATATTAAAAATACACTACATTCTTTTCATCATAATAACACTTTATTTGAATATTAAAATGTTGCATGTAGAGTTAGTCACTAAATCAAGATAATTAAATAAAGTTTATCAATTTATATATAATTATTTTTTAAAAGTTTTTGTGGTATGCAAAAAACGAAAAAAAGGAAACAAAATTATTGTGATGCATTTTTTTTTCCTAATTTCTAACAAAACTACCCCAAGTATGATAACGCTTCCAGTGATGGCGAGAGGTGGATGCTCCACTCCTAGAGCTTGAAGAAGGGACATAATCATCAATCACTAATGGAGCAATATACGAACAAACCATCATCCTAATCTGATCATCCGCAAGAGATATCTAGTCACCACACTTGAGAGGTTCGCACATATATAGTCTGTAAAGAAGGATCAAAGGAAAAATATCAAAATCAGAATATGCTGAGAAAGTCTAAATAAAAATGCAGAAATCAAAGAAGATGGTAAGAACCCTAACCCCTAACTAAAAGTCCTCCATAGTCATAGGAGGAAGGCCCTATAATAATTCATGGGGGAGATGAGGAATTTATACCGAGTCTTCCCCTCTAGTCACATATATCGGTACATCAGCTCATGCTCATGAAGAGGAGGACTCTCCACTACTCTAGCACCACTCCTCTAAGCTTGGCTAGATGATCCCAGCACCTCCCTATCTCTAGTACTCACATGGGGAGGTGGATCCCCCTCTGTCCCATAGATCCATGGAAGCACTAACGAACTCATCGCAAAGTCCATGTAATCATGTGCAGACACCTTTCGTATACGTGAAGTAATGCTCAATTGTCATTTATGCTGCTCTTGCCTCCACCATCAAATTCTTCTAATCCTGTATATGTAAAGGAGGATTCACGGGAGGAACTGATTTCTCTCCATCTATGATCAGCCTCACCACACGCTCTCAATCCCTAAGTACTAGTTGTATCTAAACTCGTGTGATATCAGCGGATGCATCTGAGCATGGCATTTGGTAACCCCCATAACATTCATCGACTGACTTCGGGGAAAGAATGTAACATGTCCAAATCAATCTAATTATCAAAATACAATCCAAAAATAATCAACAAACACCAATTTGGTCGCTCGACAGGGAATTTAGAAAACCCTCACATCCTTGATGGTCGAAAAAGTCTTGGAAACCCTACACTCCTCCCTGCACCGGATCATCTAAGGGCAGACATCAACTGTAACCTGTTTGAAATGCATCAATTGGGTGTTTTATCTGATCACCTCATAAAACCATACCTGCAAAATAAAGAGATACAATAAAACTAAAAATATCTATTACAAAAAATATAAAAAGAAATGAGAAAATAAATTCAAAAATAAAGTTACCTTTAACAGGTACGATGTGCCAGTAAAGTAGGCCGACAACAGTGGCTGAAGACATTCAAGGTGACATACAATTTCGCCAATGTCAACATCCCCAATTATAGTATAGGATCTCCGTGAAGTCCTACAAGAAAGGAAGGAACCAGAGATTGATTTCACCACTTCTCTTCACCAGCAGCGTACTCCCCAATAGAAAATAATATAAATAGGTGCATCGCCTACCACACCTGATGTTCATCCTCCACATTCAATACATGTCTTATCAGCATGTCCTTCAGAATGGACATAATCATTGATTTTCGTGATTATACCCTTTTAATCAGCCCCAATACCTCCTCAATCACTATATTCATTAAAGGACCGATCAACCCATATCTATGTCCCCTCTCATGGCAGCCTAAGAATATGATAAATGTCTACATGCATCACTGTCATCTCCTCGGCACCGAAGTGAAAGGTGTAAGTATTGTCCCACCACTACAAGAAAAAATGGATTTCGCGACGTTTTGTAAACGTCGGTATAAGCTCTAAAAACGTCGGGAACGAAATTTCCGACGCTTGAGCAACATTTTTATAAAACGTCGGCGTATCTACAGTCGGGAAATAAGCGTCGTTTAATAAAAACGTCGGTTAAAGATATTCCGACGCTTCCTACGACGTTTATCAACCGTCGGAAATTGTCCAAATTTGTGGTATAAATGCAACCTTTTTTTTTAAAAACGTCGATTTTGTCTCAACGTTTCCCAAAAAGCGTCGGGAATATTAAATTAAAATATTAACCCAATTCAATCATTCATTTGAAAACATTAGAATGTTAACTAATTTTTCTCATACTATATTCCAACTTTTTTTTGTAAGTGTCATATAATATCGAAGTACACATCATTAATATTATAATGACGCCCTCAAAAAGATTCTCAATCAACCAAAAAAACCTATATACAATAATATCTAATCATCCCAAAACAAAATGAAGAAAACATATCTTCAAACATCCCAAATTTGTCTACTAATAAGCCAAAAATTTGTACCCAAATATTCCAAACAAAATATGAAACATATATTATCATAAAAAAAAATGCTAGAGTGATGTTCAAAACAGTCAATACGATGTCTCCGCGTCCATGGGCATGACAAAACCACCTGTAAAAAGAAAGAAAATAAGTATTAAAAATTAAATAATTCAAGGTAAAAGTGATGCATAAAAGAAAAATGAAAGGTGGTTAGGGACTTACTTCCAAATTCAAACATTTCAATTAGTTGGTATTTTTTGCCTTCTTCATCCGCTCCTAAAATTTGAACAAAAATATAGTTGGAAGAGGGATAGTAATTAGCTTCAATGTTTTCAAATCAACTTCTTCTATGATCAAACTAAAAAATAGTGATATATATAACTTTAAAATATATTTTCAAATATAAAAGAACCACAAAAATGTAATATGTTAGTAAATAATATTTCCATATAGCTTATGAAGTTTGCAACCCGACCCAAATAAAAAATGTAAGCCACACAATCTAGGTTGGTAACATTTTTTATGTCTAAGTTAAAAGATTAATTTTCAAAAGAGATCCCTAAAGTTTTAACATTTTTTATGACAAATTGTGATCAATGCATTATTATAAGATTTATAAAAATAGACGTAATTTTTTGTAAATTACTTTTTTTCATTGTTAGCTACTATAATACACTCTATTTTTTTTTCATGCATTCGAATAAGTGAAGTCATAATAACATGTGGATGTTGATAAAGTAAATAGTTATATAGTAGCAAAACATGTTTTTCACGCTTAATATTTTTAAAAAAAATCGCCAGAGTTTTCTTTGTTTATTCATGAAACCCAACTTGTTTTAACATTTAAAATTAACTCAACAACAACAACTACCACCAAATTAAACCACAAATAAATCAATCCCTTCCACCAATTTCAATGAATTGCCATTGGAACGAGTATAACTATCATACATATATAATGGATCTTATATGCATCAAACGATGAAAATATTAATGTTCTTGATTTAAAATGTGCTATGAAGAATTTTAGAGGCAAAAATACTAACCCCACAATAGTTACGAAGTTGAGTTCGCGATATGATTTGTGGTGGTGCCTTCATTGAGGATTGCGATCGACGTTGTGATTGAACCTCGATTGTTAAAGGTTGCAACTGTGGTGATGCTACAGGATCAACATTAGCGTTGACATGAACCTAGCAATTAGAATATACAAAATATTAGGTGTAATGCATAAAATTAAGAAATTGTATTCATACATCCAAAGATTGATAAAAGTTGACCTGTTTAGCGCCTAAAGAAACATCTCGCGTAGATTGGATAAAATCACCCATAGAACGCATGCGAGACTCCATAAAATCCTGTATATGAGCTTCCACACGTTCATTCATCCGAGATTCCAAAGCAAATATATGTTCTTGCATTTGAGCTTCCATTTTCTCTTTCATTTCAGCTTGCTTCTTCTCATATTCTGCCTCTATCTCACGTCGCATCCTCTCGTGTTCAACCTCCATCTCACATCGCATCCTCTCTAGCTCTTGTTGATGTCGTGTCTCAATATCTCTCAACTCAGATTGGGATTGCTTATATGATGGTCCAAATATCATACTCGGAGAGACACCGAGTCCAAATGTGCGCACACGCCCATGTCTTTCGGGTCCCATAACTTGCCCAAATATATCATCCAGTGCAACACCGGTCTCCGCTGTTTCTGGATGTTGCGATTCTAGATCATCCATCTCTTGCTGCAAAAATCAACCCCAATTCTTATACAAACTTCAAATTAGATCATACATATGTAAGAATCCCTATATGCATGATTTAAGTTTCCATCAAGGCGCACATATGTATCTCTTCTCATTTCTTGGCTTTTCATCTTCTCATTTCTTTTTTGTGTGATGTTATTGTTATTAGGTTATTTAATCTTGAGGTAATTATTTTTTTCTTTTAATTTTTGTTCTAAAGAAGAGAAATGAAGAGGCCCTTTAGTGGTTTTCTGCTAGGTTTAATTTTGGGGGGGCATGTTTCTTCTAAATGGGATGTGTATGTTTCTTTCTTCTAATTTGATTATTTGGTTTATGACTTTGTGCAGAGGTTACTCCCTAGCATGTTTGCTCTAGGTATGTACACATTGAGATTTCAGATTCATTGATTTCAGATTTCAGTTTCTATATGCATAACAAATTCATTTATTTCAGATTCTACCATGACCACAGGGGAAGTTTTATTGCATTAATGTTAATTACCATGAAGTGTGCAAACACATTTTCAATAGGTTCAAGAATTTTTTACAATATATGCTTGCTCAGGATTGTTTTCCCTTAAAATTGTTGCATCCAAGGAGAGTCGTCTTCATATTTACGGTGTAGTATGTTTTCTCTTATTATGTTATATTTGAGATTGAAATGTATTTTTTTCGTTTCAACATGAATTTTCAGAGCTTTAACTATTTTATGTGGGAGTTGGTATTGCTAAAATTATATATGAATCACATATGGTTCTACTGTTCATGGTGTTGGAGTTGGTATAAGATTCTAATTTCATAAGTTTATTCTTTTCGTGGAAAATGGAAATGAGCCGCATAGGCTGGATCAATTGATTTTCAAAAGGAACAAACACAATAAGAATAAGATGGACCTTTTTGGTATAAATTGATTTCATAAAAGTGCTATTATTTTTTTCCTATTTTACTGCTAATGCTTCATCATACTATGGGTCTGATGTTATAATCGGAGTTTTCGATACAGGAATTTGGCCCGAACGACGTAGTTTTTCTGATTTAAATCCTTGGAATCAAAATTCAAAGGCGAACCAAAAATTTCAGCATATACTAACATACTCCTAAAAATTGTAGCATACTAACAATGATAACTAAAAATTTTACCATACTAACAACTAAAAATTAATTAACAACTAAAAACTAATCAACTAACTAGATCTATTATAATAGACTATTGAAAAAACTAATCAGCATACTAGGAAAGGGAAGGGGGCTGCTTCACTGCTCTGCTTCAGCAATAGGGAGGGGGCTACATTTGATTCGACAACAGGGACTAGGGCAGCGAGAGAGGAGCGAAGATCCTATAGAGAGGGGAGGGGAGGTGACCATGTGAGGAGGGGGAGAAGAAGAAGGGCGGAGCGAGCGGACAAGTGAGGGAAAGTGAGGAGAGCAGGGACGAAGCAGGTTGTTCACTGATCTCCCCAACAATAACTCCCCCGAATTGGACTGGCGTGTTCTTAGTAGTGGACTGCTGATCCACTTCCTTGATATACCCTTTTATTTTCTCAGTTATATATGTATATACATCTTATGCATCGAAGAGAATGTACTCGTACTATCAGGGGTGGAGCCAACACTAGTGATTAAGGTGGGCAAAGTACTCTATATGGCCCGACATGACTTTAGCTATAATCTCATAAAACAATTAACCAAACTAATCTCACAAAAATGTGGAAAATCCACCGCACCCACCGTGGGAACATGGGTGATAAAAGCAGCATTAAAATTTCTTTCAAACTTCCCTCGCCAAAATAGCTCCTAAAAAACAACCATCTTGATTCTTGTCTGAACTAACCACCGATCACCACTCGAAAACTCCTGATCCTTCCTAGAAATGGAATGCAAGCTCACATCATCCAGATTAGGTCTCTATAGGTTTCCATGGCTCCTCTTCCAAGTAGAACTGTTTGTATATTGACAATACCTGTTTTGACATCAACCTCATTTAAAAAGGTGGAATCCTCAATAGAAACAGTCTTGATACGATGAGCATTGGCTACTATGTAAAAAAAAATTCTTCCTTGGTAAGTTAACTACGTCATCTCTAATAAACCTAGGTTGATAGCTGATTAATACTATCAACTTCTTCTGCTCACAGGAATCACAACCCAGCTTGGTTAAAGCAACAGCCGCTTGATTTGCTTCTGAAGCATTGCAACAGCTGAAAATTGAGGCCACTAAACAAGCTTTCGATATGAGCTAACGCAGTCACACTTGAACAACACGAACTTATAGTATTTTGAATAATGAAGCTCAATGATATCTGTCAAAACTCCATAAAAATTGACATCTCCGGATATGGGATTTATGTCTCTTGCACTTGCGTAACTTTCAGTCGTTGCGTTTAACATGACTCCACTATTTTGCGTGGCTCTTCTCCTCTCCCGAGCCTTAGTGTGATACCTAACGCCATTAATAATATACCCGGTAAATCTTTTTGCCTTTTTCAGGGGACCCATAGATAAAATTTGAATTTCTTGTGATACATCTGTGTTATTTGCCTTGACTAACGTCCTCACCTATTTTATTACAAAAAAATGTCATTACAAGCAATAGTTATTTAATAATACATTTAAATGTAAAACATTGTTTTCAATGTAGATTTTACTTACATGATCCTTAAACCACAAATGAAATGTTTCGTTATGAATGTGGTCCACATCATGGGGTCTGCGACGAGAATCACTCCTAATTGATGCACGATGAGTACTGCATTAAAAAGAATCATTACATTATTCTTTGTATGGCTAAAAAATGAAGGAATTTTATTCAAGAAGATACTTACTCTCGAAATGGAGCAATTGCATCTGTGTTGACAAGCACATATCGATGTGCTTGTACATATGTAATGTCATCGAGCACAAATCCCTCCGCTTTTCCTAATTTACGACCACAAAAGTGATCAAAAGAACTACCATCATCATTCCTCGTTGGGCGATTAGACTTCGTCTCAACATCATCACTTAGGTACCTTGAGCAAAATGTCAAACATTCTTCTACCCAATATCCTTGTGCAATTGAATCCTCTGGATGACTGCGGGTCTTCACATAATTCTTCAATGTGAACAAGTATCTATGGTGAGGGAAATTTCAATTAGTACGAAAAAACTATCATGAAAAATATTTTTTTTTAAATATATATATATATAGGGAGAGGTTCACAAGTGAACCTAAAAGATGAACTTTTTAATGAACCTTAACAAAATAACACCTAACAACTCATTAATTTTAATTTTTATATTGTAATTGGTTCGCGCCAGCGGCAACGAACACACGTGTCGATCGATCCCCAACCCCCTCACCCGCCCCCTCCCCCCCTCCCCAACCACCACCACCATGGCAGCCCTTATGACAGCAGGGCTACCAGGGGGTGGGGGTGAGGGGACGGGTGGGGTGGTTGGGGATCGATCGACACACGTGTCCGTTGCAGCTAGCGCGGACCAATTACAACATAGGAATTAACATTAATTAATTATTAAGTATTTTTTGTTAAGGTTCATTAAAAAGTTCATCTTTTAGGTTCACTTGTGAACCTCTCCCTATGTATATATATATATCGACTAATACTGCACCTCTCAATAGGATACATCGATCGGTATTGTGGTGGTCCTCCAATCTTCGCTTCTTCTGCTAAATGAATAACCAAATGTTCCATGACATCAAAAAATGAAGGTGGAAAGATCCTCTCAAGTCGGCATAGCGTGAGCTCAATGCGAGATTGAACACGATCTAAATTGGTCACATTCATCACTTTCGAGTACATATTCCTAAAGAAGTTACTTAGCTCAACTAATGGTTCAAGTACATTTTTAGGCAACACATTTCTTAAGGAAATGGGAAGTAGTTCTTGCATTAAGATATGGTTGTCATGACTCTTAAGTTCCGATAACGTACGTTGTTTAAGGTTAACACAATGCGATATGTTCGAAGCATAACCATCTGGGACTTTCACCTCCTTCAACATTTTACAAACTATGTCTTTACCCTTAGTGTCCAAGGTGAAACATGCAGGTGGCAAATAATATTTGTTGTCTGCCCATTTCTGAGGATGCAACGGCTTACGAATACCCATATCTTCCAAGTCATGACGGGATTTTAAGTTATCCTTCCCCTTTCCATCAACATTTAATAATGTCCAAAGCACATTATCACACACATTTTTCTCAATATGCATTATATCAAGATTGTGGCGTAACAAATTATCCTTCCAATAATCTAACTCAAAAAATATACTTTTTTTCTTCCAATTATGTGTTAAGGTTTCACCTATCTTATCAACCCTTTTCTTCTTACCTCCTACTTCTGGATCCTTCCCAAAATTATTATTGAAATTTTTTACCTCATCATATGCTTCCGCTCCAGATAATCGGGTGGGCTTTGTATCCAACTCAACTGTGCCATCAAAGGAGTTTTTATTTGTTCTAAATTTATGCGCTTCAGGCAACCATCGACGATGACCCAAGTAGCAATGCTTACCTCCATTAAACAACCAATGGGATCGAGTGTACTTATGACAACATGGACACGCCAATCTACCTTTTGTGCTCCACCCCGATAAATTTGCATAAGCTGGAAAATCACTAATTGTCCATAACAAAGATGCACGCATTTTAAACACCTGATTACTGGCTGCATCATAAGTGTTTACCCCAACCCATAATTCCTTTAATTCATCAATTAAAAGGCGCAAATAAACATCAATGTCATTTCCAGGGCTGCAAGGACCATCAATAATTATTGATAATATCATATATGGTTGTTTAATACACAACCATGGAGGCAAGTTATATATTATTACAATTACAGGCCACGTGCTATGGACAATACTCATGCTCCTGAATGGGTTGAACCCATCACTGGATAATCCAAGCCTAACATTCCGCGGTTCAAGTGCAAAATCTGGATGAATATCATCAAATGTTTTCCAAGCAAGTGAATCAGCTGGATGCCTTACATTTTCATCATCAACACGCTCATCGGCATGCCATCTCATCTGTGATGCTGTCTTTGATGACATAAAGAGCCTTTGAAGTCGTGGTATCAAAGGGAAGTATCGTACCACCTTTGCAGGAATTTTTCGATTTATAATGGCATCAGCATCTGATTGACCATTTACTTGTTTGTACCTTGGGGTATGACACTTTCGGCATTCGTTCTCTCGTTCTGTCTGATTCCAATAGAGCATGCAATCGTTAGGACATGCATGTATCTTCTTGTACTCTAGCCCTAAGTTAGCAATCAACGTCCTCGCTTCGTAGAAAGACTTTGGCAATGTTTCACCATCAGGAAATGCATCTTTTAATAATTCAAGCAACATTGTGAATGTCTTGTCACTCCACCCACCAAGGCACTTTAAATGCAATAATCGAACAAGAAACGAGAGAGTTGTATACTTCTTACAATCTGGGTACAACTCTCTTTCAGATTCTTTTATCAAATTGAAGAATTTATTGGTTACTTCATCAGGGCCATCCATATGTTGATGCGCATCACCACCACCCATAAAGTTAAGTGGACTTGTAGGAGGAATTCCAAAAGCATCATGTATCATCTCTCGCATTTCATCACCAATAACTGAGTCAGAAGAAAGAACCGAAGATGACGCAGATTCCCCGTGATAAGTCCAACATGTGTAGCTATCTAAAAACCGATTTAGCAATATATGTTCTACAACATCATCTTTCTTCACATATAGCATATTGCGGCATTTCTTACATGGACACAATATTCTTTCAGCATTCGGTCTATTACCAGAGGCAAACTTAACGAATTCTTCTGCTCCTTTCTCATACAAAGGATGACCTCTATGTGTTATATTAATCCAACTCTTATCCATCAGCATGAATTGATTAACCTAATGAAATGAATAAGTAAACATAACAAAATTTTGTCAATTGGCAAGTTCAACACAAAGGTAACAAAAAGTAACATGCAATTTGACTTTTGTTTCTTAACAAATATCATGGTCTAAGGTTGTCAAATATAAAAAATAGAGAGGAAAAAAAAGATGGTCGACTTAATATTCTTTTTTAAAAAAAAATTAAAACAACATAATAGAATGAAAAAAAGAAAAGATTACACAACTTGTCAAATGCAACAAAAATATATAAAAACTACTATTGAGATGAAATTTACAAAATTGGACACGACTTATGACAACAAAATTCTCTACCGAAACATCACTACGTCTCAACAATAAGCATAATCCAACATTTGAAATTAATTCAACCCCTCCGATCAAACACACCCTAATGGCCTAAAACCTTATTTTCCATTACAAATAAAAAATCTTACACATTTTCTAGCTTCCGAGTGGTTTCTATATCATTTATTCGCCTTCCAACTTACATTAATGTATTCTTAGCCAATGCACATTTTAAACATGCGTTTGATATTATGTATTCATTACTATTTCATTGGATATAGTCATAGAAGTGAAAATGATACCTGAACAAGAGGTCTCTGAAGGCCGATATTAGAAAGAGCTCGAGATAACCGGTTTGATACGCCTATTGATATCCAAGTCACGTTTGCTTCAACAAAGAATACGACAATATAAGAAACATAATTTTATTCTATCAAATTCAAAAGACCATACCCATATCTTTGATTGTGGAAAGGTGATTGTATTATTAATTGATTAAAAAACAATTTATTTTCTTAAATCAAAATTTTTTACATTCTTGAATCATAAATGGTTAACAAACTAACCCTTAAACCAATGTTAAAGAGGCTAGTTTTAATGACACGTATAAGAATAAATCTACATTCAATTTCAAATTTTTTATATTTTCTGAAGAACCAAACATCCCATATAATGGAATTCAACTAGAGAACAATTCAAAACACATTAACTACTAGTGGTAGCGCACTAGTACTAAAGCTCCAAGGTCAACTGGGTTTGCTCCCCAGTTCGAGTCTCGGCAGTTGCAAACAACCTAGGAGTCAGCGGTTGGCCACTGATCCGCGAGTGGGGATTGGTCAAAGTGTGCGTAACGCTGGCCCGGACACCTCATGGTACCTCAAAAAGGGGAAATATTACCAAAAAAAAAAAACTACTAGGATCAAATACCAAAAAGTCCCTCAAATATTTTTTAACACACATGTAGTCCAAGCCTTTTTAATTTATTCCAAAAAGTCTCTCAAACACCCGTTTAAGCAATATTCTTTTATTTTTAAAGTCCGCGCTAGAGGCATGTTGAGGGACTTTTTGAAACAAATAAAAAGACTTGGACTAAATGTGTATTAAAAAATGTTTGAGGGCTTATTTAGGATATGCCCCTGACTACTAACCACAAGTGTTTGATTATACACACATTAATAAATACATATTACCAAAAGATAAAAAATATATTTAAGAAACAGGTATTAAAAAACAGTTTGAAACCTAATAATTACCAAAATTCAATCATCACGTCAAGAATCAAGAAGGTTAACGATGCCCATTTCTATTCTCATTCCAAAATAGACAAAAGGAATCACTTCTTACTAATTCACAATACCATTAATCAAGAACGCATCACTTCTTACTAATTCACAATACCATCATCATTTACTCTCTAAATAATGATGGTTCTTGATTAATATTGGATTATAATTCCACTATGGAATATAAAATATAGATATCTATTAAATAACCACAATAAGAAAAACAAAAGGAAGAGAAAAACCAAAGAATGAAAAAAATCATGTCTTTCGATCAAGGTCTTGGAGAAACATTCAGAAAAAAACGTGGTTAAGAGAAAAAAACGTTCAAAGAAAAAAACATGGATTGGTGTTCAGAAAAAAACGTGGATTGGTGTTCAGAAAAACGTGGATTTACCTCAAACGTTCAGAGAAGCAGCCTTGCGTCTGATTTTGGCTTAGGTGTGTCTCGATTTTGGCTTAGGGCTCAACAGGTGTGTCTCGATTTTGGCTTAGGGCTCAACAGGTGTGTCTCGATTTTGGCTTAGGGCTCAACAGGTGTGTCTCGATTTTGGTTAGGGCAATTGAGAGCCGTATGTGAGAAAAAAAACTGAGAGCCGTATGGGAACACCATAGTATTTTTTTTTGGAGGGAAACGAAAAATTAGAGGGAGCAGGAAGCGCGGAGCTAAATTAATTCAGGACCCGACGTTTTTTTCCCAAAACGATGGGAAATAACCCACGTTTTCTAATAAATGTTGCCATTTTTCGACGTTTTTAATAAAATGCCATTAATATTTCGACACTTCAATAAAACATCGATAAATATCCCACGTTGTTAAATAAACGTCGGCATATACACTATATACCGACATTTTTATAAGCGTTGCAAAAAAAAACGTCGCTAAAACTAATTTTTCTTGTAGTGCACCATCTCTTGCCCAAGTCACACAACACCCACGTGTGGACACCTCTATCTGTAATAGAGGTTTGAGGATGTTTCATCCCATCATAAACAAGCCTCGAGCATGAACCCATAAAAATACCAACTTTCTAAAACCTACAACTAAAGTTCAAGGGATCATAAAGGCCAGTAGTATATAGGGCCCAAGTGAAAATAAACCACCCATTAAAACAACATGCAAATAAGACATTTGGGATCGTAAATCAATTGGCTAAAGGCCCCTCAAATTCTTAACTGATCGGTCAACCATTTCCCTTAGATAAGTGAGAATGTGAGGATTCTATGGAATCATTCGTATATTAGGCCAACCACACACAAATTCAATTTTACCAAATTTTATCTTTGAATTAATTTAGTGTGCATGCAAAGATGTAGTCCAAATTTAAATAAAGAAAACCAAGCAGGCAAATATGTGAAGAAGTAGGAGAAAATCCTTTTTGGGAAAAACCTTTTATTCAGCATCATACAATATTTGATAGACACAATACAACTTACAAACTAATTAGCTCACTAAGTATGATGCACAGTTATTTAAATCTTCTACACCAACAACACAATCCAACACCTCCCATAGGAAGAAGTCTTCCCTCGGTATCCACCGATCAACTATCTTCTTCAGCAATAGAGCCTCGTCTCCACAAATTAGGAGTAGAGATGAGCTCTATAAGATCTTTAAACAATGAAAGCATTCTTCTTTATTTGATAAAGTGATCTCTAAATTTCCAAGAGGTTTGGGTGATATTTGGAAGAGTTTGATCATAAATGGAACTCTAATAGGGTGTGGAAAAGATTGTAAAAGAGTTCTTGAAGACTCTAATCCCGTATCTATTTTTATAAGGAAGTTTGTTATAAAGATATGAACATAAGAGATTTGGATCAGATTTAATTAAAAAAAATCTCGCGCACTCGTTATAACGACTTGGTACCTCATTTGAACGGTGTACCCATTTTCGTTAGAACCTTCTTCCAATGACCTATTGAAAGACATTCCAGAGAAGGACAAAAAATCATCTCGTTCGATCATGGGAACCTCTTTCTAACGCCCATATATATCTCAATCGAACGACAATGCTAACTCGTTCTAATGACCTAACAAAATTTCCAATTTTTTTCTTAAAAAGTATTTTAACCATTTGGAAATAGAAACTCTTAAAATTATAAAATCCCCTGAAAAATTAAAGGCTTTACCACAGCAACCATAACTCTTCTAAATGTTATTGAGACAAACTGTTCTTTAATCTTCCAAAAGTCTTCAACTTTGTCTTCAAATCCTTAGAAGTAGTCATGTAGGTGCAGTGTACGTGTAGCGAGATAAGCCATATAAAAAATACAATGAGCAATTATAAAACTTTCTCTTATAATAAGAGATTAGATATCCCTTCCATAAAGTTATCATTATGAAATCTTATCTTATCTTTACACATGGAACCTACCAAAGATCAACGACTTAAAACTGTTAACTAATCGGTTAACCGATTGGACCAAACTCCTATAAATAAAAGTCCCCACCCACAATTTCAAAGCACCCCGATTCAAAACCTGGATCCCAAAATCCGACTTCGATCCTTTTTTTTCTTTTCATCTCGTGAGTGTCGAAGATATACGATATCATTACAAAAGTCTCAAAGAAGCTCGGACTTCAAAAAGTTACTTTCCCTTTGAGGAAAACTTTTACTTCTGTGAAGTCACTTCTTAGTCCTAAAAGGAGTTTCTTACTTCTTAAAATTCGCCTACAAAAAATAAAACATGTCTGGGTAGAAATTATACAAAATAAGTACTTCTACTCGAATCTGTGCCTGACTGAAAATGCCAAAAGAAAGTGGAACACTCCCTCAGGAAAAAGGTCACCTTTCACTACAAGGGTAAGGAACTTCTGCATAAATTTTAGGGCAATACATGACACACACACACACACACACACACACACACATATATATATATATATTGTGAGAAACTGTGTAAGCCTATTTTCTTCTTTAGTCCGGCCCCCGTTAGGGCATTGAGTATCCACTTTACAACATTTATATTTTAAAATCCTAGTCTCTAATCCAACACCTCTATTTTATGTATTGTATTGACATGCTCGTATGTTAAACAAATGCTAATAAAATAACATGATTAAAATACTTTAACACGAAAACATACTTTTCAAAACCGTTCTAATAAAAGGTCAGTTCAGTTTTTTTAGCTTGAAACTTGGTAGGACAAATTATAAAATTCGGCTACTCTCACCACTTCTCAGAACGAACTAAGCCCCTCTAGAAGCCGACACCCCGAATATGTATTTTCATGAAAATACTTTTAAAATATTGGATTTTTATCAACTTATTTTCTTAATATATAAATATATCAATCCAACACAATAAAAATTCTATATTGAGGACTAGGCTATGTAAATATCGTAATGTTGTACCTTGTATACCTGATATCCAATTGCTTACACTCATAAATATACCCTGATTGTTGGAACTAAGTTGGCTTTGATCCCAAGTCTCCTTTGGTATGTAGGCACTCTACTGAGCTAAACTCATGAAGCCTATGCCTTATAATATGTCTTTTAATGTATTATCTACTAGGGATGCCGCCATCAACAGTCCAAACTCCCTTGACTTTTACCTCTACCTCCCTAGCAATGAATGTTTAAAACATGACATCCTTATCACTACACCCCAACACTTTCTAGTTAGTGATCGATCTACATACATGGATGTCCTTGTCAGTAGTTCTTTGGGTTCACCCCTATTACGACCCTCCATACACAACCCCTCCACTCTGCAAGCTAATTATAACACTCGCACACACATCATGTTGGAACAGATGTATGATTGAACAACTTAAGCTTTGTTCCCAAGTCTCCTTGAGTACCTAGGCGCTATACCAAGTCTTTGTCATGAGCTCGATCCATGAAAATATATCTCATGGTATATTCTCTACACCGAGATCCACCAATCTCTTGGTGTTAATCCATTACACCTACACAACTAAAACATGATGTCAAACTATCTGAAGGGGGAGCTCCCAAACATATCCGTACATACAAGTGTGCAAACATGTATACACTAATGATACAATAGAACTTCGTAGGCTTTGATCCCAAGTCCTCTTGGGTATGTAAGAGCAATACTTAGTCTTTCTCATGAGATCAAGCCTCGATAATACTTCTCTTGATTTATTATCCCATATATATACACCCTTCTCTTATCCATTTTTCTATCTCTCCTTAAAACACAAATGAGATATCATACTATCTCAAATTCGGGCCTTCTCGCACGTCAACATCCATGGACATCCATTATACAAACACAATCATAGAGTCATACACACACAATCTTGTGTGTCTGCAGTAGTTAAAGTGACGTATCTATACCTCTTACTGATACCTTTTTTAACCTAAGAACCTATTTATATTTTAAAGGACCCTCACGCTAAGGTCCCTAAACAAATTACAAAATAACTAAAAAGTAATAATTTAATTTAAAGAGTTGCAATAACCATAGAATTAAGGAAGCATATAAAACAAGTTGGGTGACTAACACCTTCCCCACTCATAATCTAGTTCCTGAACTAACACAACAAGAATCTTTGGACCAATTCAAGACTTTAAAACTCGCCTTACGTTTAGCTCGAAAAGTCTATACCTAATCGTCTTATTTGTTTTTATATAAAATAAATTGGCTAGTCTAAACACCCTACGAAACACTTTTTTCTGCACGTAAGGCAAACTTACCAGGGGCATGCAACAAAAACTAGACGTTGTGTCAAACTACATCCAGAGCAAAATCAGCGACCTAATATCAAAATGGTAACATGACCTCGGGGGGGGGGGGGGGGGGGGGGGACACGACAGAATGGAAGACAATCACTCCCACGTCCACCATTACAAAAGAGTTACCCCCAGGCACAACGTTGTCTCTCTCAGGGCCCATATAATCACAATGAAGACTCTGCTCTGGATACTTTTTATATCTTCAAAAATTAATATTGTATTATGTCGCAATAGCGACTTCGCATATAAAAAATTAAACGAACCCACTTATGTATATAATTCCTTTTTACTATGCTTAATATTGCTCTACCTCATAACTATTTTATGTAAATTTAGAACTATTTAGAGGCCTTAGTTTTGGGATCTCTCATAACGTGGATACGTGCTTAGGACCCATTATACAGGATTATACATTTCCCCAAACATATAAGTACGCATGAAGGACCTCGTGATAAAATAAACATCAAAGTATGTAAAGATTAAATATTACCTGTCTGTGTTATGCACTATATTGTATTGATTTTTATATTGGTTAAAGCATATACCCCCGAGGCCCCCCAAAAGAGGCTAGTCGAAAGAAGATAGTATGTTAGGAAAGTCATTTGACCCAATGGAAAGTTCGTTCTTAATATAAGTCACCTATCCGCGCAGAGAGCTTCGTACTTTCGAGAAGTCACTTTTCCAGATAAATCTCGTAATTTTAAAAAGTTTCTTACCCAAAAGGCTAGTGTCCAAAGAGTATCCTCATTCTTTTTTCCCACCCATCTGGTATATCGAAAACTTCTCTCTTGATCCCAAGGTCTCGGTGATTGGGAACGTTCGAAGTTTGTTTAGGATGGGGGTATATATAATAGCTTCGATTGTTATTCATTATTAGGTTAAAATGGTGCCACACATACCTTAAAGGATGCCCTGTCTAAGCATCCCAGTATATCATGACCCGTAGAAATGAAAAGTGATCCTTCGATCACCGAGTCACATCGCCTTTTTTGTATATAGAAAAAAGTTTTAGGAATACACCATATTGAACAAAAAGAACGAGATACTTATGGGTCAATCGTTCTGATGAAATTTCTCAAAAATTATCGAACGGGCATAGGCTAGTCCAAAACCCTTTTGATTCCTGGCTGAATGTCTTCCCTTAATATCATTAAGTATGTATCTGCAAGTTATTGCCAAAATAGAGGTCCCTTACGTTGGATTATCCTAATCACATTTTACTTTAAGAAAATAATAGACCTCATTCTATTAATTCCTCCCTCATCATTCTAAAAAAAATAAGAGCTCACCCCTATTTATTCGAACTCAACGAGACTCTGTTCAGTTCTTCCCCTAAGAAGATACTACCAAATCAAAAATATAAAAACTAAAACACCATCCACATACGGTTAAGTGTAAATAAATGAATTGCATCAGAAAATGTCATGCATATGTGTGTCCTTATCCCCATGTGTATTATCCTCCAATCAATCCTTATGTCTGCAAAAACCTGAACGAAGGTGCCCAAACTTTTTCTGCGGGTGTTATCATCAATAAAGAGATAGTATTAAGTCTATATCCTGGAAACCCAAGTTCATGTATCATGAGACTAGTGAGTTTTCATCAGTGAGCTCCCCATCCAAGACTGTTAAGTCTGCACCATTGTACGCTCCATGTCTACAAAACAAGACCTGGTCGCATCTACAATGGATAAGATTCTTAGATAACTTGAGAGCATCACCTCTTCCTAGAATACCATGCAATTCGAGCTAGGGTACTAATCATAGGTTAGGTCCGCCTATAAGAGGCCATCACTATGCCTGGAATAGAAGAGAACACATTTCCTCCTCCCATTCCTAATACTAGAACACCAAGTGATGGTTATCGATGTAGTATGAGCTAATCCCAAGGATCCTCTTTCACCATTCTTAGCATGGGCTCCCCCTGTTAATACCAATGTCACTCACTTCCATGTCATGTTCGCTCCTCATGGGTATTATAAACCTCATCCCCAATACCCTAGTACCTAAACATAACCTTTTAAGGTCGTCCATGGGATGAATCAATGGCTCATCCACATGTGAAAGAGGTTGATCCCTCAAAAACCTATAAGGAGATAATGTAGGTCCAATCGAAACTATGTCTCCTTTACAAATCAACCAACAAGATGCAAACCATCAATGATCTCACCAACATAAAAAAAGTTGAATCTCCATTTGTAATCTCGATTTCCAGAGAAGTGCAAAATGTCAGTCTTTAAATCCTATAAACGATTGGTATTTTATCCGCCCACTTATCCAACTACAGCCTTCAAATGCAGGTTTGGAATATTGGCGTATGAGTGTTAGGAAGGATGTTCTCTTACACATTTTACAGAGGAGCCCTCGCTTGGTACACGAGACTGAAGAGCGAATAGATCGCCAAGACTTAGAGTATGAGTATAATAAAGAACTGGGTGTCGCCACTAAAGATCTCGAAAAGATGAAGTAAGAAGAGGGAGAAATAATTGGACTTTTCATCACTCCCTTAAGAGTGAAAGTCGATCAAATGTTCAATTATCCCTTAGAGAATGATAAAATATAGATTGTGATCAAGATCACCCGAAAGGAAGTACAAGGCGAGGTTGGATCACCTAAATCCCCTATATTATGGCCCTCAGCCATATATACAGTAAGATCGAGGAGTGTTTGGCCGCCAAAGGTTCCAAAACTATTAAAGTGTCTCACTGAGGCATAGGTCGGGGCCTCTATGTCCCATATCACTACCCTTGTAGTCATTACACATCCAATGACCACACTCAATTCCCAACATTGCCCTAGCCATGGTATCCACTACTGTAGCCTTCCAACCCAGGCCCCCTTCGAGGAATTATTAGGCCATGCCTCCTAAAGAGTTTCGTGCTCGTCCAAGACACTTTACTGATTTACAAGCCCACTTAATAGGGTCTTCACTGCTTTAAATTTATATGGTTGCCTTAAATATCTTAACCCCATCCACCACGAGTAAAAACTAGAAATCCCACTCGTATTACAAATTCACTAGAGACCCAGTCATATCATAGATAAATGTTGGGCTTTAAGGTATTCCATATAGGATTTCATCGACACCATGAGCCTGATCCCGCCAAAGACCAATATCACAAATAGACCCTACCATATAATCTTAGTACCAATAACTTGTCAGATGCTCTCATCCCAAACATCGACACCTTAACCCTCATAGTCCCCTTCCATCGCAAATTGAGGATGAGGAGACATGCACCTTTCCAAATAACTACCCATATGGGGATGATATTGCCCCATTAAAATCATCATCGAAACCCATCACACCATCGACCATATGACCTTCTTCATTATTTCTATTCATTTCTTGCAAACTAACCATTATATCCCAGACCTCCTCCTAGTCATTGAATTTATGCTCTCCAAAGAGTCGAGACTTATTCCCCTTTATTAGTAAAAATCAATCACTTGAATGAATATGAAGAAATGTATGATAAGGCCCTCTAATGAACGGAGAAAATTACCTTTGTGGTACCTATGCAGTCCACCAGGTGGGAAGTACCCACCCCGGAGGTTCACCTGTTCGCCCTTTTAGAATTAGAAACCAACAGTAGTACATATCTATCCCTCACTCCCGACTCACCTTTCGTGTTTGATAGGACCATAATAAATACTCTAACCATCTCAAGAAACACCACCTTTGGCTGACCAGAACATACTCTGATATATCATCCATCCATTCTCAACTATGTGTACTATATTAACATATCTGAATAAGGGATTATCGATTTCTTCGACCATGTCCTCATTACCGAAGGAAACACATCCATAGATCTAGGAGATGAATTCACCCTCAGCCCTCAGGTCAGAGAAATGATGACATAGTGGGACTTCTCCCCTGGAAACGGTCTCGTTCTATATGAACAAGGTCCCACATTCCTCGAGGCCCCTATTATTCGTTACTGAAAATACAAGATTGGGTATAGAGCCACTCAAGAGGAGATTGATCAACTCGAGAAACATGAACACTGGATATGTTGAATGAATAAGCATGGTCACATTGTAGATAGTATATAGAAAAACCTCCCACGTGGATGGACACCCTACTAGTTCTTCAACAACAAAGGAGAGCTCCGGTATGGCAGTGTCGACATTTATTAGAGCATATGAGATACGAAATAGGAAGATTTACCAATAAAAATATGAGATACCATGTGTAAATTCATTACATTAGATGACAACCATGAGATTTTCGTCCTAATGATTACTCCTAGGTCCCACGGTTACACTGGCATGGGATAAAATTATGGGAACACATACCTAGAGGAAACCCACACAGTCGATATTATAGAGCTGCAAGATGAGATGCCCTTCCTGTAGAGTTGGGTTAAATAAATTAACCCCACAGATTTTATCAAATATTTATTATCAAGTTTTACTACAATCCAATCCCTACATTGATTGAGATATTATTATGCGCATGTGATATATCATGTATACTCCGTGTTTAACGGATTACACTAGACAACACTGTAGTAATTATATAAACTGTCCATTTAATATGCCACCATAAATATCGCAACAAGTGGAACCATAACTAGTTGGACACTTGGTTCCACAGAGAACATGACATATGTCAGGCCCACTTGAGGCATTTTTTCTATAAAAAAGAGGGCTCCCCTCTCATTTAGAAGATGATGGTTTTGGGGGAAAAGTAAGGAGATGAAATCTAACTCTTCTCCCCCCACGAACTTCTTGAGCTCCATCATGGGTCCGATAGTGATGAGTGAATTTTCATAGTTTCATTACGAGTTTTACACATTTCATACAGTACATTTGCATTTGGAGGCGGCTAGTCAGATTTGGCACCCACCGCACACTAAAACCACGAAAAACTAAGTTTTTCAGCATATCGTATGGACCCAAAAAACTACACAGACTTTGATTCCGCGAAGAGACGGATTCGTAGGCACAATAATGTTTCTTAAGTAAAAAATATGCTAGATGCGGTGCTTCCCCAAATCTAGACTACTTTCTTACATTTGGCGACTCTGTTAGGGAGGTATTCGTGACTCCGGTTGCGTAACACCTCGTGCACATACCGAGAACTCGATGAAAGTGGAGAAGGTGTTAAAGATATTCCATTTCAGATAAGATGTACAAAACGTTTCATTATTTAACTTCGATTATTACATGAGATGGCATGATGCATATTACTAAATCTTAATTGAAAAATATTATATACTGATTATTTTAAGGCTTAGGTGAAATATGGCTTCAACATTCATGTTCATAAACTGATTGCAGTGAATACACCTCATGTGATATAATGCCTATATTTGTTCATAAATTATATAGAAGATTATTGACAATTATAATGATTTCTCATTAATAGGCCTGAGATATATGAAACATGTATGTATAATAGATTGTGTCAGATGTAGCTGCTGCCGCATTTATTTGATTTTTTTTGGAGATATGCCTTGATACATGACCATATTAAATAAATATATTCTCAAACTTTTGTCAAACAAAAGACTAAGCCCTTGCTTTTAAGGGACTGTTTTTTTAAATTTTAAGTCACATTACAATGTGTCCATTATTTTTAAGCCACACAAAAATCAGTTTTATTGTTTACTTTTGGGTGTCAAATAATGATTTATTGATGGGACAACACATTTATATTAATGTATGCATGAAGCGCTGTCAGAACATTAGAAAAAATACACCCTACAATTCATTCAGGTTCAAAAGCCATTCTCCGATTACATAAAATCTGGAAAAATCTCACGTGCGTCATGACCTTTGTCGACCTTACATTGATGGAGAGGTATGTCGTCATCCCTACATATACTCAATAGACATTATTTGTTCCTTGCCAAAACTTCTACCGACAACTATTATGAGTTGTGGCTATAACTAATAAATGCTACCCTATGAATTGAAATGGGATACCTGATAAATACTACCATATGAATCGAAAAAAATATATAGAGCCACTTATGTTAATGTTTAACCGACAAACCCTGAGTTTCTCCAATATACATAGGTATCTGTAAAAAAATGTACACTAAATATACCTTCCAACCCACTTCGGGTGACGCATCTCAAATTGGGCACAAAAATGACCTTGTTATGTAAAAATAGATATCAGAGCATTCTCCGAGAAGCCAACTGACCAATAAATTAACATCACCTTGTGATGACCAATCATTGATCGACCCATCTTAGGATTTAATTCAGATCCACCTTTGAGGGAAAAAACCACAAATGAATCACTTGAGTCCAACCCCCTTGAAAATTGTCAAAACTCAAGCAACCTCGTTGGATCTCCGAACATCGTCGACCTCTGAACATCCTCGAGTGGTCTTGATCTCCAAGAAAGAAATATTGATCTCCGTTCATGGTGGTTTAATTTTAGACCCCTCTTTAATTTTAGTTCAAACACTATAATATACGATTAATTTTTAGTTTCAGTCCACATCTTCAGTAATATACAAAACATTTGGGACTCCAAGTTCCAAGATAGTGGGCTTTGTTTTTTGTTTAACATTAATAACCATGCTGAGATATTAGGTTACTCGAGGTACCTATTTTAAAGCATGGATATGATATAGGGGCCTTAAATCACAATGGAAATATCTCCAAAATTATGCATGAATTATATGTCATTTGAACAGTTTGACAATGAACCATTTCTAAGATTATTTGTGCGTGTTTTATTAATAGACTCTGAAAAATACTCTTCAAGGCTTAAAAATATATGTAGTTTCTCACAAATTTGAGTGGTTCAGGTAGAACACATCTATTTATGAAAAATCCATCCCTTTGAAATCACATAAATGTTTTTTTTACATTTTCTCAAAATAGACCATTTGAGGATTGAACTCAAATTAGTTCGAGCATGTACTTGAACAACCATGTCAAAATAAAATTTTCTTCTCAAAAGTCTTAAGAAATTTGCTTAATTCGGGAAACTCGAGAAGTCGCAGTCATGGTCACTCGAGAAACCTCAGCCATGGGCCCCAGAGTAGACTTAGTCATAGTCACACGAACAACCTCAACTAGGGTCACTCGAGTAGCCTCAGTCATGATCACTCAATTTGCGTTAGCCAATAACCCTATAGTATACTCAATAATGATCACACGAGAAACCTCAGTCAAGGTCAATCGAGCAGCCTCAGTCATGGTCATTTGAGCTGCCTTAACCATTGGCCCAAGAGCAGCCTCAGGCATGGTCACTCGAGAAGCCTCAATCATGGTCACTCGAGTTCCCTCAACCATTGGCCATAAAAAAACCTCAGTCATGGTCACTAGAGAAGCCTCAGTCAAGGTGACTAAAGCAACCTCAGTCATGGTCACTCGAGCAACCTCAATCATGGTTACACGAGCAGCCTCAGTTATGGTCACTCGAGCCAAACCTCTGCGCAATCTCAGTCATGGTTTCTTGGAGCAACCTTTTAAGAAACCTCATCCATGGTCGCTAGGAGCAACCTTCCGCGCTACCATTTATTCAATTTATGCTTAAGTATTAATTATTCATATTATGATCTTAGTTATGTAAAAATTCAAATTTGGTGTTTATTATTCACCACAAGGTGACTCAGCATGCTTATTGACTGAATTATTCTATATATGATTTAATAGACCCCTAAACTTTTGAGTTTTTCATCTCGGATAAAATAATGGGGGTATGAGATCGATAACTCACATGATGATATATCTACACTCAATTATTATATGCAATAAAAATGAGATTGAAAAGTATGAACTGAATACTATATCATATCAAACTGCACCATAAAACTACACAATACAATGTAATTTACGACTCCTCATTTAAGGAGCCATGATTTTGAGTTTATTTTATCCTATTCACGTAAAAGATAAAGGGGGTAAGATATACCTCACATGATTATATATGGCATTGTAGTACATATGGCCTATAAGTTACTAATAGTTTTCTGTTAGAATCAGAGATGATTTTTATCATTACAGATATTGAATGCACATGAGCAAATCAAGCTTGAATAATTACATCATTGTCGAGGCATCACCAAAACAAACTCCAGACTTGTTCAGTATAACCACCGGTTGGCTCACATGTAACATTGACTACATGACATTATATTCAACCAAACGACAGGGGGTAAAAAAAATACCCGCAAAACCTGGAGTATGGATACAAAGTTTGCATACAAACCTTGCCAGTATTGTGGTAAGTCGCCCACATCGGTGTATTATAGTTCGCACAAACCTTACCAGTATTATGGTAAGTCGCCCATAGTTGTGCATTATAGTTCTCACAAACCTTACCACTATTATGGTAAGTCACCCACAGTAGTGCATTATAGTTCTCACAAACCTTGCCAGTATTGTGGAAGATCGCCCAAGGTGGTGCGTTATAGTTCTCACAAACCTTACCAGTATTATGGTAAGTCGCCCACAGTGGTGCATTATAGTTCTCACAAACCTTACCGGTATTATGGTAAGTCGCCCAAAGCAGTGCATTATAGCTCTCAAAAACCTTACCTCATTGTGGTAAGTCGCCCAAAGTAGTGCATAATACTTCACATACAAACCTTACCAGCATTATGGTAAGTCTCCCAAAGTAGTGCATAATACTTCACATACAAACCTTGCTATCATTGTGGTAAGTCGCCCAATGAGGTGAATAAAGTAAATATTTAGTAGTGGCCCAATGAGGTGCATGAAAATCCTTATCGATATCGTGGTAAGTCGCCCAAAGTGGTGCATTATAGTTCTGATAAACCTTACCAATATCATGGTAAGTCGCCCAAAGTTGTGCATTAAAGTTCTAATAATCCTTACAGATATCATCGTAAGTCTCCCAAAGCGGTGCATTAAAGTCCTGATAAACCTTACCGATATTGTGGTAAGTCACCCAAATTGGTGCATCATAGTTATGACAAACATTAACACAAAAGTCCTGGTTTACTAGGAGCGCCTGACCCTCGGTTATGGGAGATTAAAGTCCTAGTTTATTAGGTGTGCCTGACCCTCACTTATGGGATATTAAAGTCCTAGATTACTAGGCGTTCCTGACCCTCGCTTATGGGAGATTAAAGTCCTAGTTCACTAGGTGCGCCTGACCTTTGCTTATGGGAGATTAAATTTCTAGTTTACTAGGCGCACTTGATCCTCGCTTATGGGAGATTAAAGTCCTACTTTACTAGGTATGCCTGACCCTCATTTTATGGGAGATTAAAGTCATATATTACTAGGCATGACCCTTTTAAGGGAGATGAAAGTCCTGTATTACTAGGCGCACATGAACCTCTCTTATGGGAGATTAAAGTCCTATATCACTATGCACGACTGACCCTCGTTTATAGGAGATTAAAGTCATATATTACTAGGCATGACCCCTTTTAAGGGAGATGAAATTCCTAGTTTACTAAGCGCGCATAACCCTCGCTCATGGGATATTAAAGTCCTTGTTTACTAGGCACGCGTTCCCCGTCCCCAATTTATGGGAGATTAAAAGTCCTAATTTACTAGGCATGCTTAAAGACCTTCATTTTCGAGCACACTTAAAGTCCTAATTTACTTAGATGACCTTTATGGTTACTTTACTAAGAAAAAATCGAGCACACTTGCAAAATATGTTGGTTTAAAAACCTGAGTTCAGTTGAAGCACAAATGGTTGCTCGACCGAGTACTCTCAACAAGTTTTGACCTTATGATCACATAAGATGAATTATAATTAGCACCAATGGGTTGCTCGGGCTAGTACACCTGGCAAGTTTATTGTTCATTTAAAACCACAAAACTCTGGAGACATGTTCATTCAAGTGGATTGGGGGAACCCCTAAAATACTCCTCCAAAATGAAAAACCAAGGCAGTAAAGATAGCCCTCAAAACTATATGCAAATAATATATTCATATATATGGATGCTACAAAACAAACGTGGTTATATGATGATTTTCTAATTAAAACATGATAAACGATTTTTTTGTGCACATAGTTAATATGTCTCAATCGAAGCATCAACACACCAACTATGAGTACAAGTTTTACTATAATCTAGTACCTAGATAAATTGAGATATTATTATACACATGTGATATATCACGTATACTGTGCGTTTGACGGATTACACTAGACAACACTCTAGTAGTTATTTAAATTGTTCATTTAAGATGCTACCACAAATATCGCAACAAGTGGAACCATAACTAATGGGACACTTGGTTCCACAGAGGACATGACGTGTGTCAAGCCCACTTGAGGAACTTTTTATATAAAAAGAGGGTCCCCCCTAATTTGGAAGATGATGGTTTGGGGGAAAAAGTAAGGAGATGAAATCTAACTCTTCTCCCCCATGAACTTCTTGAGCTCCGTCACGGGTCTGATAGTGATGAGCAGATTTCCATAGTTTCATTACGAGTTTTACATATTTTATACAATATGTCTGCGTTTGGAGGCAGCTAGCCGGATTTGGCACCCCTCGTGCACCAAAACCACTAAAATCATCAAAAACCGAGTTTTACGGCGTATCATACGGACCCACGAACTACATAAATGTTGATTCTGTGAAGAGATGAATACATAGGCACAATAACGTTACTCAAGTAAAAAACACGCTACATGCGGTACTTCCCCAAATCTAGTTCTTCAACAACAAAGAGAGATCCGACATGACAATGTCAACATTTATTAGAGCATCTGAGCTACTAAATGGGAAGATTTACCCATATAATTACGAGATACCATGTGTAAATTCATGACATTAGATGACACCCATGAGACCACTCCATCCAAGAAATACCCCATCGGTCGCAACAGTGAACTAGATATGATTGTCTCATAAATGGATTATGACCTCTTCGTCCTAGAGATATTACACTGACATGGGCTACAATTATGGGAACACTTACCTACAGGAAACCGACATAGTCGGTATTAATGAACTGCAAGATTAGATGACCCACCAAAGCTGTTCCCCACCAAAAGGTTCCCCCTCAAAGAGGTACTCGTACTCAGCCGAAATGGAACTATCCCACCATGATCATGCTCAAGAAAATTCGACAGTCTACATTCTACGGTCTTACTTAACCCTCCCCAGATTTGTCCATAAAATATTTCCATATGGGTCGAAATACGCAGATTATCGATACTACTATGGAGATATATTATGTGAATCTGCGAACATAGTGAAAGAGAAGGATCTAGGGGAACCAAAAACCCCTTCGCATAATACAGAACACCAGTAAATTGTCTCATACAGACACTCGTCCAATGATGACTAATATTAAGAAACTACCTTGGATAATGACATGTGGCTGGGATCATCAATGTCCATAGAACCCTTAACCGAGATGCTTAACCAAACAGATGACCAAGTCCTCGTCATGGTGGCATAAACCCCCAGCCCTACTCTAAACTAAGATGTAGTTGTAGACAACTCCTTGTCCCGATCCCTCTTGAAGACCCATAATGAATCTCCCAAGAGCCCAAAAATACCCCAACCTTATATTGGACCGAAGCCATGGAACAAATCCAACATCGCATGTCTTCTCCACTAATTCCTTGACTAGTCTCCGACCTTTCCTAGAGAAATCTTAACAAGAAACTCGGGAAAAACCCTTACTTATCCCTAACAAAGAGTTTGACTTCCTCACCAGGTTGGGTCTAACCTTCTCTCCTTTGAACCATACTGATAAAGAGGGAGGTCCCTCACAGTAACCACCATAACCCCTCCTTAGGAGAAGAATAAGATACAGGATCAACTCCGATGAACCTTAGCAAACATCACCATATGGAAGTTGATATCTACATCCCAAAAAAACCAAGAATACCTCATCCATCTATTATCCTACACTTTTGTGCCCAAAGATCTAACCACAACTAACATGTGTAAGAAGGTAGTCTAGATAAGATGGAGACGTAACCCCTTTTGAGTATAATAATGACAAGTTAATCGGGAAAACACTCCTGACTAATTATAAAACATTCAATCATAACCCAATAAAGATAAACTCATTTTGAACTCCCAAATCTCTCGTGTATAACTCAAAAAGTTAATGATGAACTAAGAAGTAACTCATTCAGAGAGAGAGAGAGGTAAGCACCCTAGATACACCTTGGTAGCCAACCAAACACACCAACCCTCAGAACATTTATCAGTCAGATAGTAAAAGCTTAATAAAAAATGACAACAATGGTGGGTGAGTAAAACTCTAGTTCGTAATAAATCTCTCTCTGATCCCTCTCTAGCAATAACTCTGATATAACATCCTCTCCTCAGAAGTGGCTGAGGCCCATAAATAGCCCTCACACCACTCCCGAGGTGCCTCAGTCTTTCACAACTATGAAAGATCCCTCATAGTTTATATCATAAACATTAAATGCCCGATGGACTAGTTAGCTCCACATCATAAACATTAAATGCCAAGACATGAATTTTGCCTAACCATTGTGCGTTAGGGAGCTGTTATCACAGAGGTGGCTCACCAACTGTATGACAACCCCAAATACCATGATGGTTTACTCAAGTGCAGATTTGACATTGCTTAGCTGGCTAGTGACATAACCTAAAGTAGACACGACATTAAGTAGAGGTTTGTTTGGTTCACAACTCATCGCATGATGAAACTCAAGGCTTCTTCGTCCAAGATTCCACGATCAAGGGTCTTTTGGTGTTTTACCAGGTGTATCTAAGATGGTCAGGACAAGCCCCAATGCTGCCTCACTTCTTAATCCTCCAACCAGGTCCCTCTAAAGTTCCCACGGCGAGGTCATTCGATAGAGCATGAAAGATCTCCAGGCCCTGCCAGCCCTGGTCTCTCGCTAGTACCGTTTGACCTCACACTGAATGACATTATAATTGTTATATAATTACAATCGTTATAGCTCATAGTCAATATAAATAAAAGATACAACGTGTCTAAGTAAGATAGTAAATCTAAAGAATGAGCTCTCTCGGCCAGTTTATTCGTTAGAAGATCTCCCTGAGCTACCACGTTGAGCTGCCTCGCTTAAGTTGCCTCGCTGAGCTGCCATGCTGTGAGCTACCTCTCTTGAGCTTCCATACTGAGTTGCCTCGTTACCTTAATCCCTTGAGTCTATTGTATTAGTTGGGGGGATTATCTCTAATCTCGAGATTATCTTCCATCCCCTCTATATTTTCCCATTCGTGTAGAGATTTGTTATGGGAACAAGAAATGTCTGCACGAAAACATTATCAATCCGATGAATTTTCTCTTTGTGAAAAATTTCTTGCATCTTTGTCTTCGTTACAACTTTTGTCATTGTTACTACCAGGAAAAAGTAAAATTCTCCCCGATGTACCAGAACCAAGGCGCTGTGACTTGTCATCGATTGGGTAAGGGACATCATAACTTTTTCCTATTATTGTGATTCAACCATTCTGTCATTTGTTCCTTAGCTATTGAAATTCTCTCGAGACGCCTGAGGAACCTGTCAATTATCCATTCTAACTCTTGGGAAGTGAAATTATCCCTTGTTTGTGTCGTTTCGTGCCATTGTGCAGCATTATTGTAAGTAGTTGGTATTTGCATTAGGACTGCCCCTAGTGGTAACAAATCTCCCTCCTAGACATTTTGAGCGTTTAAGCATGTGGAATTCTCTCCAAAGTAACTGTTGAACTATAAAATTCTCCCCAGTTTCATGCTTTGGCTATTCATCTTCATTTTGTCTTGTTTAAAAAGTAAAATTCTCCCCAATGAAACCAGAGGCACCTCCAAATGGGTTTACGGTGAGGGGACATCATGAACTTTTTGAACTGGACTGCGTAGTGCCTTTTCCTCTGTAGTTGGAATTCTCCCTCGTAAACCCTCCCATGGAAATTCTCCTATTTTGAAGGTGCTACTTCGTTTGGAGTGCGTTGTGTCATCTTTTCTTCATGTTCAAAAAAGAAGAAAAATCTCCCCGATGTACCTGAGTCACCGTTAATCCTCATTTGGACTTGTGGCGAGGGGACATCGTAGCTTTTTTAAACCATTGGGACATCTTCTGTGTTCTGAGATGTCGGATATGTCTGAAAAAAAATCTGGCACCAAATTCAAACTTATTTAGGAAGAAAGCCCTTTCTATTCCCCATGCGTCACTTCATTAATGACGCGGTGCCATCTTTTCATTTGTTAGAACATTTCTCGAAGTTTCATTTGTTAGAACATTTCCCGAAGTTCCATGTGTTCATTTGTTAGAACATTTCCCGAATTTTTATTCCCCATGCGTCACTTCAAACGTCTATTTTTCAAAAACACTTAGCCATAGCCATTTTCCATTACTTTGCCTTCGTCTTCTTCAACTCCCAGAGCATTTAGAGAGAGAAAGACTCAAACCACTATTGTTAACAAGGTTTTCTCTAGTTCCTTTTTTTTCATCATCTCTTTCACCGCCACCTGTGGTCGTATTCCTCCATTTTTATCCCCATCTCTTCTTCATTAAGCTTTTCTTCTTTCATCACCACCTTTCATGGCTTCGTAAAGCGGTCCCAGCACGCCTGTAACCAGTGCTCCGCCTACAATAACCCTTACTCCTACTGCTACCTCCACCCTGGATGCCACTACCTTAGTGGCAGCACGCCAAGAACAATTGCGTTTCTACCGTCGCTCCCCCATCTTTGGTGAGGACGATGATTTTTTGGGTGCCCTCAGAACTTACACTCTAATTGCCAAGTATGACCCTTTACTTTTGGGTGATGAAGAACAAGATCCTGCTGCTTGGGGCTACCTTCCTCTGGAGGGGACTATGAGGTTTCATCTTGACAGAGGTGACTTCCCTTGGTCCCACATTTATTTTGATGGACCTAGTGGTTCTCCCTAAAACTTTTTTACTTGGAACTCATTCATGAGGACCACCTACTTTGATGATGTCTACAAGGTTGGTCTCTATCGGGCTGCCTGTTTGGGGATTTCACTCTCTATAAACACAATGCTTCTCTTCAGGTATTAGTTTCTCGTTAGAACATCACAACTCACACTTTCATTATTTCATGGGGAGAGTTCATCGTTACACTTGAGGATGTTTGTGGACTACTTGGGCTGGAGCCTGTAGGAATTTTGGCTTATAACGACGAGGCTCTAGATGCCGAAGAGACGAAGGCCCATGCAAACTTGGGCCAAATTTCCAAGAGGTGTATTGGCTCTTCCAACAAAGCTACCTTCACTCCACTCACAAACTTCTTCTATCGTACCAACCCTACTGCTGAATTTGGCCCAGGTAAAGGTACATCTCTTGAGCTACCAACCTATATACTTGTGGTTCTTTCCCATTTCATCCTACCTAGGAAACCCAATGACTAACCACGAAGGGACTTGATTAATCTATCTATCCGTTTGGCCAGAGGATGTAGGCTTCCTCTGGTACCCATGGCCTTGGGGTCTCTTTATACATAGCTAGACACTACACCAAAATGGGAAAATTGTCACCTTTCAGCCGGCCAGCCTTGTCAAGGTCATTGACCGTGACAAAAAAAACACGCATTTTATGTCACGGTCATTGACCTTGACACGACCGTGACAACTAATTGTCACGGTCATTGACCGTGACACGATCGTGACAACTTTTCCAGCAAAAACCCTTTCCCCCTTCTTTTTTCCCTCCCACCGTTCCCTCCCTCTCTCTCTCTCTCTCTTTCTCGACGCTGCTCTCTCTCTCTCTCTCTCTCAGGTCCAATTTCTCTCTCTCTCTCTCTCTTCCATTTATATATATATTTGTCTGTATATTTATGTGTGTATGTGTATATATATATGTGTGTATGTGTGTGCGTGTGTGGGGGGTGGGGCAGGGTGGGGCAGGGTGGTGGAGGGGGGTAGGGGGTGGGGCGGGGTGGGGCAGGGTGGGGGAGGGGGTGGTGGAGGGGGAAGGGGGTGGGGTGGGGTGGGGTGCGGTGTGTGTGTGTGTGTGTGGTGTGTTTTGGGGGAGGGGGAGGGGGTGGTGGAGGGAGGCAGGGGGTGGGGTAGGGTGGGGTGTGTGTGTGTGTGTGATGGTGTGTGGTGGGGGAGGGGGTGGTGGTGGGGGTGTGTGGTGTTATGGCCGAAAAACACAACCCAAACTCTCCCTAAGATTTAGAAAGGATTAAAATGTAATTTTTAAAGAGTTAAAAATGTGTATATATTCAATTAAAAATACCCCTAAATAATTTTCAGTTAAGAAAAAAATCATAAAACAAATTTTCACACATTATTATCTCAAAATATCATTTTTCATAATTTTAGCATTAGTAAACATAGGATAAAAATATCTGATTAATTCCTAGGTTAAATTAAATTAAATTAATTTTAGTGCTTAAATATTATTAAATGGTTTTGAATTTTTTAAATATTATTAAATGGTTCTGGGGGAGGGGGTGGTGGAGGGGGCAGGGGGTGGGGTGGGGTGGGGTGCGGTGTGTGTGTGTGTGTGTGGTGGTGTGTTTTGGGGGAGGGGGTGGTGGAGGGGGGGAGGGGGTGGTGGAGGGGGCAGGGGGTGGGGTGGGGTGGTGTGTGTGTGTGTGTGGTGGTGTGTGGTGGGGGAGGGGGTGGTGGAGGGGGGCAGGGGGTGGGGTGGGGTGGGGTGGGGTGTGTGTGTGTGTGTGTGGTGTGTGGTGGTGGAGGGGGGCAGGGGGTGGGGTGGGGTGTGTGTGTGTGTGTGGTGGGGGAGGGATAATTCACGGGCTTTAGCTAAACTAGGGTTTTATAGAGTTTCGCTCCTACTACTTGGGCAATGACTATACTAGGGACCAAAGATAAATAAATAAACTGGATTCAAAGTAAATACTAGGAAATCCCAATTTATAACCGTCTAATTTATATCCTTTATTTATTTAATCACGATTCATTCCACTAAATAATCATGATTGCACTCAAATTTAATTATTTATAAATCACTCGAAAGAATGTGTTCTTATTATTAAAGTTGATTACGGTATATTATGATTCCTCACGTTATGTTTTCGATACCCTCTTGGTTAAATAAATTTTCTACTAACCGATTTTAATGAATATCTGATCAATTCCTTGATTCTAAAACTTAATTCTATAGGATTATAAAATAGTTCATCGGTCGGGTAAACAAAACATATAAGTCTATCAAGGGGTATCACAATCCAAATTATTTCTTGGACGTGAATTCCTCCAAATTATGATCTCATACCTATTCACACAATGATTGACCAACTTGCGAGGATCTATTGTTCTAACATATAATTGAACTTCACCCATCGCAATCGAAGAAATAATTGTGAAAGAAATTTGATATCCATAACCCTAGGGATTAAGAATCTATGAACTTTTTGCAAACGATATGAGATTTCCCATTTTTAATCAAGAACATCCTTAGACTTGTAGGGGGTGGGGTGGGGTGGGGTGCGTGTGTGTGTGTGGTGGTGTGTGGTGGGGGAGGGGGTGGTGGAGGGGGGCAGGGGGTGGGGTGGGGTGGTGTGTGTGTGTGTGTGTGATGTTCAATTTAGTTGGTGCACAAACTAACGGTCAAAGTAATAGTATATAATTCCAACATTTCAAACTACTTGAACATCACAAATGGATACAAACTTAAAATATAAATTGAGATAACCTTAGAATCTAATTAGGGTAAAAATATAATGGCATCAACTAACATATATGTAGGGGTGGGGTGGGTAGGGGTGGAGGTGGGGTGTGTGTGTGTGCGTAGGTGCGTAGGTGTGCGTGTGTGTGCGGCGGTGGGTGGGGGTGGGGGTGGGGCACCCATTTAATAACTCTTTAAATATTTGGAAAAAATATAATATTACAAAATTGAAACGAAATGTATTGACGGAACTTACACATATGTTATAATATAGATGGAACATTTTTTTATCTGTACTATTAATTCAATTAGGTAAAATGAAATGTGTACTATTAACATTTTTTTTATCTGTACTAATAACATTTTTTTACAGCAAAAATGTCTCCTTCAGATGTTAAGGCGAAGATGATGATGCTGTTTATGCTGATGTCGTCTGGGTTCGGTGGTAGCGGAGGCGACGAGGGCTCCTCCGCTAGGCTCCCCAAATATGGAAAATTTGGGATTACCGTCGAAAACAAGTCGGAGCTTTTAGCGAGATCCCTCGAGCTGCTAAAGACGGTCATCGGCCCGGGGTTTATGATTTGGAAGGAGGTGCCGTATGAGCTCAAGTTAACTGTTTGGGCGGCACTACAGGTAATATTTATATGAATATTTCAATTTATATTTATATTTATATTTATTCGCAACTAACATTGTATTTGTTGGACAGGAACAATTCAACTTGGATCCAAAGCTACGCGATTCCGTCTTGGAGCAGTTGAGGGAGCAACACAAGACGTGGAAGAAAAATATGCGGACACGGTACTTTGGAAAAACATGAGAGTCCATTTTACAATGGCGCGGATCCGTCCCGCCCAAGGAGCCGATCTAATTGGCACAATGGCAAAAGTTCATTGACAATGAGATCGAGGATCGACAATTGGCATCTCGCCAATCGGGGAGGGAAAATCGGGCTAAAAAGACGGACGTGCACTACTCCGGCCAGACCTCTTACGCTGAGGTGGAGCATAGGATGCAGGTAAGATTTAATTTATCTATAACTACAGAAATATATTATTGGATATTATGTTACTTTACGGGGCCGATACTAATTTTACTTTACTCTATTTAATTTCAGGGGGTAGGGAGTGGGCCAGGGGGTAAGCCACATAGGCTCGATACTTATGTGGCTCTTCGGACGAAGAAGGGGAAGGACAAGGAGGTGTCCCCGAGCGTCGCGGCCACGATTGTAAGTAATCCGACAGTTTAATTATTGTTAATTACGTTTTAATTTTTTAGTTTACTTATTTTACTAATCATGTGCTTTTTGTCGTTTCAGGCAAAGCTTAAGGAAGTGCATGAGTCGCAGTCTGATGCCGACAAGGCATCTTTGTCCACAGACGCACTCAGCCAAGTGCTTGGCTCTGATCGCAAAGGGAGGACAAGGGGAGTGAGCTCGCGGGTGGCCAAATCTAGGATCATCGGATTGGAGACGAGCGACACCGGGTTGTCTCAAATGGTGGATTCACACGACGCGAAGCTGTCCCGTTTGGAGGCGACGGTCCAAGATATGTATGCATTCATGAAGCGTACGTTGGGTGGAGACCGTAAAGGGAAAGGGAAAGGGAGGGAGAAGGCGGTGGAGGAGGAGGTGCGGGAGGACGAGGCGCAGGATGACGAGGATGTGGACCTCGCTGCTTCATCACCGACACGTTCGTACTTCGACGATCCACTTCCCTATTTGACGCCCTCCAACAGACCATTGTCGATAATTGGTTGGCCGAGCGTGTTCATATTGGACGTATTTGATGGCCAGCGGATAGGGCGGGGGTTGAGGGACCCGAATATCGTCGAGGGTGGAATAGTCCATGGACGTGTGCTTCAAGAGATGGAGTCCAGGGTGCTCGTCACGCATGTCATACCCGGGAAGGAGAACTCCCTATTGTGGTTGCGCGAACAATGCGGCACGACGTATATTAGTGGGTGCGTCAATTCGTATGTCGTGTGGCCTACTCACCTCCTCAGTTTTATCCAAGACATGTAGTAACATTATTTTTAAGTTTGTCCATTTTAATTAAATTTGCATTATATCGTCATGTATATTGTTTTTACTTTGAATATTTGGATTATATCGTCATGAATATATATTTGCATTATCTTTAGTTTGTGTTGGATATATGATGTTTGGAACAGGTACAACGTTGCTATAACAGGTACAAATATACTGCTGGGCAGTGGCGGTGGCCATACTGCCCAGCAGATTTTTTTTAAATTCTGCCCAAAATTGTCACGGTCATTGACCGTGACAAGTCCGCGACAAAGTTGTCACGGACGTGTCACGGTCATTGACCGTGACAATTGGGGTCACGGCTTTGTCACGGTTATAAACCGTGACAAACGTGTCACGGTCATTGACCTTGACACGACCGTGACACAAAATGCGAGTTTTTTGTCAAGGTCAATGACCGTGACACGACCGTGACAAAAAAAGTTGTCTCGCCTCGAAATGTCACGGTCATTGACCTTGACAAGGTGAATTTGTCAAGGTCAATGACCTTGACAAATGGGCAGATTTGGTGTAGTGAGATAAGACCCATATGGACATGGAACGGTCCGTGGGAAGATATAACTTGGCTAATTTTTCTAATGCCATAATTTTGACCGTCTTCCTTTATTTTTATTTCCCCAAAATATCTTCCAACCGGATTCCCCTTCACGATGGAGACTAAGATTTTGTCTCAAAAGTGCGTTCACTCTAGGCTCAAGTGCAAGCCTGTCGCTCAAGTAGTAACCCGGTAAATCGGGATCGTAGCCACAGGGATCGAGATTGCCAAATAATAATCAGAAAAATTATTAAATCTTGAAATGATTTCTCAAAAGAAATAAAAAGATGATTAAATAGTGGGAAAATTTATAGTGAACTACCACTTTACTTAAGAAAAACAAACTGAAATTAGCTAAAAGATTTAGATCTGACAAATGGGAGAAAATAGGGTAGGGTACAATCCCTCAATCCTTAACAAATTACCTTATAGACTAGTAGAATTGTAAATTAAAATTATTGACTAGATCCGGTCTTTATAAATTCTAAGCATTACATATATGAGGTTCAAGCCCGCACCATATGAAATCAAAGACATATATAAAGCGGTGAATGATAAATCATACTCGCAAAGCATTCTTAAACATCTCAAGTATCTAGGGCAAGAGAGATTAAAAGATTGACAATGTTTGTATGATTTTCTTTCACGATTCAATCAATATTTTAATTTAATCTCTATTTTCTACATAAATAATTTGCCTTGGATTGAGTTCATGTACCCCAACCCTTGGGAATTTAGCTACTCATAATTTGATTAAAGAACAAATTCATATGTAAAATTATGGATCCACAAGACATTGTAAATAAATTTGCAAATAATAAAAATAGAGAATGGAAAGATTTTACTTGAATTCAGCAATAGGGAAAAGAGATGAACTTGAATCAAGAAAAATTCTTCTTCTTCAAACTTACAAAAAGACTCTCTAAAATCTAATTCTCTCTCTAAAATTCTATTCTACTCTCTAGAATTTGACTCCCTCTCTCTAGAATTCAACTCCTCTTGAAAATGAGGTAGGGCTTGGTCTTTTATAGCACCAAGTTGCACGAATTTGGCATCAAATTTCGCTTGTGGAACAAGTTTTTGCCAACCAATCACCATAAAATCTGCATAATTAATGACAGAAATCCGCACATCCAGACTCTTCATTATCGCGCAACTTCAAAACATCGTAACTTCTTCACCGTAGCTCGGATTGAGGTGCCGTTTTTTCCAGTATTCTTGTAATTTATAACTCTTCAAATTTCTAGTTGGCCCTACCTCCGGACTAAGGCTGAAAAATTACGAAAATACCCTTCAACTCTTCATTTCTTGATTTCTTTCACTGTTTTGAGTTCTCCTTCGCACTAACTTGCATGAAATACCTGTAAAACACATGAGAAATACACAAAACACGAAATACTTGCCAAAAAAGGTTAGTAGCATAAATAAGAGACAAATCCAAGCTAAATACACTGCACGGGATCATAAAAATACCGAAATTAAGGGGATAAATGTGAAGAATATGTGCCTAATCACACCCCCTAACTTAGAACTTTGCGCGTCCCGAGCAATGTAAATGAAATTAGCCAAAATTCTACTCTTGAAAATTCTTTTATTAAAATAAAATTTCACTTTCGCAGGCAAGCGATTGCATTTAGCGTATGCAACAAGCATTTAAACCCCTAGGTTACCCTAGTAGGACGAGTTTTGTCTCGTGAGGGTTTGCAGTGAATATACCTACAAAATTCTTTATTGACTCAAATAAATATCAAAATATTTAAAAATTGTACAATTTAAAATTTTCGAAAAATAATCACCATCAACTCATATTCAACTGTCTCAAACCATAGTGTGTGTGTGCAAAGCCAAAAATTAAACCTCAAATTTCCATCGATTGAGCATTACGTTACTTTTCGAAAAAAAAATTTGATTCAAATTCTTACCGATTGCACTCACAAACGAATCACTCGGATTGTGGCTATTTTCTCTCCGTATGCATGATATAAAGAGTAAATATAATGGACACAAATTCATGCTTACAAATTTGAAAAGAAGGAAATATATGGTGAAAAGATCTCATCATCGGAGTACAGTTATTAGAAAACAGGAACATCACCTCTATTTCACACCATTTAATCTCTCATGTTATCTTTTCATGTCTTAGCTCTCCACGCAGTAATTAATTTCGCCATTCGGACTCGGTTAGGACTTTTTGGGTTAAAAAGTGTAAAGGGTAAAAATGGGAATAAACGGAATGTTCGGAATTGGAAAATGTCCTTATGATGTCCATTTGTACTTTTTCGGGCATTTGCTAATTTTTCTCTTTCTTTTTTCCTTTTTTTTCTTTTTTCTCTTTTTTTTTTTTTTTTTTTTTTTTTTTTTTGCTATTTTTGTTGAGCATATCTATTTTTTTTCTCCTTGCCCCTTTTTGTTGCACAGTTTGGACTTACTTGATGAATTTTCTCAATTTTCACAATTCCGGGCTATTTGAGTTTTTCGGGTTATCAAACGAAAAGATAAATTTTATTTTATTAGGCTCAAAGTGGGTTGCAAAGGGATAATTTTGTTTTTCACAACTTTTTATGGCTAATATTTTTGGGTAACAAACGAGGGCCTACTTCATTGTCCAAATTGCTAATCACATTACCATATGCATCTCGAGATTTATTAAGTTTAGAGATATATTTAGCACGAATTTCGAGACAACATTTCACATATTTCCCATAACCGATCAAAACAAAGGATTGAGATCATCAACAACTTAATAAAACGCTGAAAAGAATTTTGAGTTAATCATAAACTCGGATTGATTTAAAAACTCATAAAAAATTGAAAGGCTCGAAATCTCACCGGGTTTGATCAATCTCCAAACTTATTCGTAATGTCGTCAATTTTCTTTCAATTTCCATCTTCGGTCAATTTTGGCTTAGTGCATTATGAATTTTACAATTTGAGACTTTAATAGAATAAAGGTGATATTTTTGAAAAATTTAAATTCCAATTTTTATTTATTTTGAAGAAAAATAATTTTGCTTTTTTTTCAAAATTTTTCAATTTTTTTTTTTTAATTTTTCAAAACACACTTGGAAAGAACATGTGATCGAATCAATTTTTATTTATTTTGAAGAAAAATATTTTTGCTTTTTTTTCAAAATTTTTCAATTTTATTTTATTTTATTTTTATTTTTTATTTTTCAAAACACACTTGGAAAGAACATGTGATCGAATCAATGAATCGGGAAGAATATCCCACACCCCCTAACTTAAATGTTGCATTGTCCTCAATGCAAATCAAGAACACAACATAAAGAGAGGAAAAGAAAGATATTACCCAAATGGAGCGATCCCTGATGAGTGCGAGTCCATTGAATCTACAAAACATGTTAGAACCAAGCATACAAAAAAATAACAATACTTGAACTAATTACTCTAAATGCAACAAGACACTATATAAAACTTATACATGACTCAAAAATACAACAAAAATCACCCCATACGCGTCGGGGGTGCGACGACCTCACCTCTCTTTGTTCAGTCAATCCCCATCAATGGGGTCCGACAGCCAGATTGTGTCGACTTCTTTGACAATTGCTTCCAAATAGGGCTTGAGACGATGCCCATTAACTTTAAAGGTGTTTCCCCCTTTCTCGTCTTTGAGTTCAACATCTCCATGGGGAAATACCTCTTTCACAATAAATGGACCTGACCATCTTGACCGCAATTTTCCGGGAAACAAGTGCAACCTCGAGTTGTAGAAAAGTACTTTTTGTCCCGAATGAAACTCTATCTTACGAATGATTCCGTCATGAGCTCGTTTCATTCGGTCCTTGGATATTTTAGCACTTTCATACGCATCATTGCGTATTTCTTCCAACTCATTCAACTGAAGTTTCCTTGTTTCACCGGCTTTATCCATATTGAAGTTCACCATTTTGATAGCCCAATACGCTTTGTGTTCGATTTCAACCGGAAGATGACAAGTTTTGTCATACACAAATCGAAATGGGGACATCCCAAGGGGATTCTTATATGCGGTTCTATAAGCCCAGAGCGCATCATTCAATCTGAGAGACCAATCTTTCCTATTAGGATCGACTGTCTTTTTCAAGATATTTTTGATTTCCCGATTAGCAAGCTCGGCTTGGCCATTCGATTGAGGGTGATAAGTTGTTCCAAATTTATGGACAATGCCATACTTCCGCATTAGTTTCTCCATAGGCCTATTGCAAAAATGAGTTCCATTATCACTAATTATGGCCTTAGGCATTCCAAAACGAGAAAGTATATTTTCTTGAATGAATTTTATCACCACTTTGCTATCATTCGTCCTTATAGCTATCGCCTCAACCCATTTGGAGACGTAATCTACAGCAACGAGGATGTATAGAAAACCAAAAGAAGGTGGAAATGGGCCCATGAAATCAATACCCCAACAATCAAACAACTCCAATACTAGAATTGGGGTTAATGGCATCATGCCACGGCGAGTAATAGCACCCATTCTTTGGCATCTATCGCATGATTTACAAAAAGCATTCACATCCCGGAAGATTGTGGGCCAATAAAGACCACTTTGAAGGATTTTCGCAGCAGTTTTATTTTTAGAAAAATGACCTCCACATGCTTCCGAATGACAGAATCGAATTACCCCTTGGATTTCTTCATCGGGTACACATCTCCGGATGATTTGATCAGCACAATACCTAAACAAATATGGATCATCATAAAAGAACATGCGTGACCATGTAATGAACTTTCTTCTCTCTTGCGGATTCCAATTAGATGGAATAACTCCAGTGACAATGTAATTGACTAAATCCGCAAACCAAGGGAGAGAAGAAGTAGCAAATAAATTTTCATCCAGAAAATACTCGTCTATGGTAATGGGATCTATAGGCACGTCGGACGAGAGGCGTGACAAATGGTCAGCGACGACGTTTTCTACTCCTTTCTTATCTTTAATCGAGAGATTAAACTCTTGTAAGAGTAGGATCCACCTGATTAGACGGGGTTTGGCATCTTTTTCACTCAAGAGATATTTCAGTGCCGAATGATCAGTAAAGCAAATGATAGGCGACCCAACAATGTAAGAGCGAAATTTGTCGAGAGCAAAAACGACTGCTAGTAACTCTTTCTCTGTGGTAGAGTAATTAAGCTGAGGGCCAGATAATGTTCTGCTAGCATAGTAAATAACATGAGCTTTCTTATCTTTCCTCTGTCCAAGAACAGCCCCAATCGCGTAATCACTTGCATCACACATAAGCTCAAAGGGAAGTGACCAATCCGGAGCTTGCATGATAGGAGCGGAAATAAGCATGCTTTTAAGTTTATCAAAAGCCTCTTGACATGCTTTATTCCACTCAAATGGAGTGTCTTTCATAAGAAGATTACTCAAAGGTCTAGCGATGGCGCTAAAGTCTTTGATAAACCTTCTATAAAATCCAGCATGGCCTAGAAAGGACCTCACATCTTTAAGTGATTTTGGCGGGGGTAACTCAGCTATTACGTCAATTTTTGCTCGATCAACTTCAATTCCTCTAGATGAGACTATGTGACCTAAAACCACGCCCTCGGTAACCATAAAATAGCATTTTTCCCAATTGAGGACTAAGTCTTTTTCCACACATCGGAATAGAACTCTTTCAAGATTAGCTAAACATTGGTCAAAAGATGGACCGAAAATGCTGAAATCGTCCATGAACACCTTAAGACCTTTTTCAATCATGTCGCTAAAGAGACTTAACATGCACCTTTGAAAAGTTGCTGGCTCATTACATAACCCAAATGGCATACGTTTATAAGCAAACGTACCAAACGGACATGTAAAAGTCGTCTTTTCTTGATCAAGTACATCCACTTCAATCTGATTATATCTGGAATACCCATCTAGGAAACAATAGTAAGGATGTACCGCCACTCGTTCAATCACTTGATCGATGAACGGTAAGGTAAAATGATCTTTTCGAGTTCCGGCATTGAGCTTTCAGTAGTCAATGCAAACGCGCCACCCGGTGGTGGTGCATTGAGGTATTAATTCTCCCTTAGCATTTTCAACCACGGTCATTCCTGATTTTTTTGGAACGACTTGAATTGGGCTCACCCATTTACTATCCGAAATGGGATAGATAATCCCAACATCTAACAATTTGATTATTTCCGCTTTTACTACATCTTTCATGGTTGGGTTTAATCGCCTTTGCGTCTCACGCGAGGGCTTCACTTCTTCCTCAAGATGGATTTTATGGGTACAAATCAATGGACTTATACCTTTCAAATCTGCTATAGTCCAACCAAAAGCACTTCTATGCTTTCGCAACACATCCAACAACATACCCTCCTGCCCTTTTTCTAGACGAGAAGACACAACAATAGGAAATATATCATTCTCTCCTAGAAAGGCATATTTGACATGGGAGGGTAGTTTCTTAAACTCAAGACTAGGAAATCTATCTTCAGAGGGAGCCATGGTTGTCTCCCTTAGAGGCAATTCTTCATACCTAGAAATCCAGCCAACATCTCTTAAACTCTCACAACTCTCTTCCTCTTGTAACCAAATTTTAAACTCCTCAACCTCACGCTCAAACTCAGTATAAGAACTCTTGTTCTCACCACTTTTCACTAAACACACTTCCAATGCATCTCCTCCTATAATTCTCTCAATGTTCTCATCCACCACTTCTTCAATAAGATCAACCTCAAGAATCTCATCCTCATCACCCATTTGGTTAGCGACATTTAAAATATTGGTCTCGAGAGTCATGTTTCCAAAAGTGAATTGCATTTGGCCATTCCGTGTATTGATCAAAGCATTAGCAGTAGCTAAGAATGGACGGCCCAAGATTATTGGAACATGATTTCTCGTATGGGGAACAGGCTCAGTGTCCCAAATGACAAAATCAACAGGAAAGTAGAACGTGTCCACTTGAACTATCACGTCCTCTACAATCCCACGAGGCACTTTCACTGTTCTATCCGCTAACTGTAGAGTGATTCGGGTAGGTTTTAAATCACCTAAATCAAGCTGCTTATATATGGAGTATGGAAGGATGTTTACACTCGCACCTAAATCAAGCAATGCTTTTTCCACTCTTTTTTCTCCTATGATGCACGAAATTGTAGGTGCACCTGGATTCTTGAATTTTGGTGGAAGATCATTGAGAAGCACCGAGCTCACATTTTGTGCCAAGAAAACATTCTTCTTCACCTTAAGCCGTCGTTTGACAGTCAAAAGATCTTTGATAACCTTAGCATATGCTGGAATTTGTTGAATAGCATCAAGGAACGGCAAGTTCAATTTTACTTGCTTCAACACATCCAACACCTCGGTACGCGAAGCCCCTTTTGTGGGTGGCTCTAAGCGTTGAGGAAATGGAGCAACAGTAGGCAACTTGACTTCAATTTCAGGTTCATCTTCCTCATCTTTCAATTCCTTTTCTAAGGGAGGTTCTACATACTCGGGATTTTCAGATTCCTTAGAAATTTCTGGTTCAACTCCATCATCGTTCACCTTTGGAAGCTTTGGTGATAGATCAATTACGCGGCCACTACGAAGAGTAGTAACAACTTGACATTGTTCTTGCAAATCCGATGATTAGGAGCCAACCGTGGATTGACCTTGAAGAGGAGGTCTTTGGCCTTGGGCTGGAAGTTTACCCTTCTCTTGAGTATTCACTGCAGACTGCAACCTAGAGATGTTAGTTTGCATTTCAGCGAACATTCGATCATATTTAGCATCTCTCTCTTTTTGGGATTGGATGAATTGATTAAAATTATCTTCAAGAGATCTCCTAGGTGGAGCTACATACGGACTGGGAGGCGGTACCTGCATAGGATTTGGCATTGGAGGAGCCACTTGCTGAAATTTAGAAGGTGGTGGTAGAGTCATATGTGGGTTAGGAACCATCCCACCTTGGGGTTGTCCATAGTTGAATCCAGGATTCCTCCACGATTGATTATATGCATTACCTTGCTGGGCATTATAATTTTCGCGAAAACCCCCTATTGCATCCACCTGTTCAGTGTACATTGCCTTGTATGCAGGAATGGTAGGACATCCTTTGGTAGAATGACCCGCATTACAAATGGCACACACTTTCTCCTTTTTGGCTTGTACGGGTCCAGACACATCTCTCAATCGCACTTCAAGCATATCTCTGAAATTCTTCTCCAATTGGTCAAATTTTCGATCCAACAAAGTGTCCTTGTCCAAGTGATAAATACCGTACGCAGCAGGCAAGTTGGACACTTGTCGATTTATATTTTGACTATTGGGATCAGAAGTATCCCATGCTTGGGTAGTTTCTGCTACATATCTCAAATGAGCCTCAGCATCGCTCGTACTTAACTCCCAAAAAGGTCTCTCACACATGGTTTGAACAAGTTGTTTAGATGCTACAGTAAGGCCTTGATGGAAAAATTAAATCAGATGATACTTTTCAAAACCATGATGTGGACAAGCATTAACTAACTTCTGATATCTCTCCCAACATTTATCAAAAGCCTCATTCTCATTTTGACGAAAATCTTGAATTTGGGCTTTAACAGAATTAGTTTTGTGTTGTGGAATGTTTTTTGATATAAACTTGTTTTGCATATCTCTCCAGGATAACACAGAATTTGGGGGCAGGGACCATAACCAAGTTTTAGCTTTATCCTTTAAGGAAAAAGGAAAGAGCTTTAACCGGATCACATCTTGTGGACAAGCTTGGTCACCAAACGTCTCACATGTATCTTCAAATTCTCGAATATGGAGATATGGTTTTTCAGAATCCATCCCATGAAATGTAGGAAGAATTTAGATCATACCATTCCGAAAGTGGAACTGACCGACATTATACGGGAGTAAAATGCAACCAGGGGTAACAGTTCTCTCCGAAAATAATAGATCTTTCATGGGAAGATAGGGTATCTCATCCTCTCCAGCACCAACACCGACACTACCATGATCCGGCATATCGCTACCGAAAGGTTCAGAATTCTCACTCCCGGTTTGACTCAATGAACGACTTGTGATGGAATTATTAGGCGAAGGAGGTGGAACCCAAAAAGGCAGAGACTCAGAATTTTCAGAACTTGCTTCGGCAATAGGATTTTCTTGAATTTGGGTGGGAGATGAATTCTGCATATAAGATCACAAAAGATGAGAAAATATTATTTATTTTATTTTATTTTTTTATTTTTTATTTTATTGGAAATCACTTATAGATAAAAATAACTTTCTTGAAAATTTAACAATTTCAGATCCCCGGCAACGGCGCCAAAAACTTGACGCGACTAAGATTTTGTCTCAAAAGTGCGTTCACTCTAGGCTCAAGTGCAAGCCTGTCGCTCAAGTAGTAACCCGGTAAATCGAGATCGTATCCACAGGGATCGAGATTGCCAAATAATAATCAGAAAAATTATTAAATCTTGAAATGATTTCTCAAAAGAAATAAAAAGATGATTAAAGATTGGGAAAATTTATAGTGAACTACCACTTTACTTAAGAAAAACAAACTGAAATTAGCTAAAAGATTTAGATCTGACAAATGGGAGAAAATAGGGTAGGGTACAATCCCTCAATCCTTAACAAATTACCTTATAGACTAGTAGAATTGTAAATTAAAATTATTGACTAGATCCGGTCTTTATAAATTCTAAGCATTACATATATGAGGTTCAAGCCCGCACCATATGAAATCAAAGACAGATATAAAGCGGTGAATGATAAATCATACTCGCAAAGCGTTCTTAAACATCTCAAGTACCTAGGGCAAGAGAGATTAAAAGATTGACAATGTTTGTATGATTTGCTTTCACGATTCAATCAATATTTTAATTTAACCTCTATTTTCTACATAAATAATTTGCCTTGGATTGAGTTCATGTACCCCAACCCTTGGGAATTTAGCTACTCATAATTTGATTAAAGAATAAATTCATATGTAAAATTATGGATCCACAAGACATTGTAAGTAAATTTGAAAATAATAAAAATAGAGAATGGAAAGATTTTACTTGAATTCAGCAATAGGAAAAAGAGATGAACTTGAATCAAGAAAAATTCTTCTTCTTCAAACTTACAAAAAGACTCTCTAAAATCTAATTCTCTCTCTGAAATTCTATTCTACTCTCTAGAATTTGACTCCCTCTCTCTAGAATTAAACTCCTCTTGAAAATGAGGTAGGGCTTGGTCTTTTATAGCACCAAGTTGCACGAATTTGGCATCAAATTTCGCTTGTGGAACAAGTTTTTTCCAACCAATCACCATAAAATGTGCATAATTAATGACAGAAATCCGCACATCCAGACTCTTCATTATCGCGCAACTTCAAAACATCGTAACTTCTTCACCGTAGCTCGGATTGAGGTGCCGTTTTTTCCAGTATTCTTGTAATTTAGAGCTCTTCAACTTTATAGTTGGCCCCACCTCCGGAATAAGGCTGAAAAATTACGAAAATGCCCTTCAACTCTCCATTTCTTGGTTTCTTTCACTGTTTTGAGTTCTCCTTCGCACTAACTTGCATGAAATACCTGTAAAACACATGAGAAATACACAAAACACGAAATACTTGCCAAAAACGGTTAGTAGCATAAATAAGAGACAAATCCAAGCTAAATACACTGCACGGGATCATAAAAATACCGAAATTAAGGGGATAAATGTGAAGAATATGTGCCTAATCAGCCTAGGTAAAGGTACATCTCTTGAGCTACCAACCTATATACTTGTGGTTATTTCCCATTTCATCCTACCTAGGAAACCTAATGACTAACCACGAAGGGACTTGATTAATCTATCAGTCCGTTTGGCCAGAGGATGTAGGCTTCCTCTGGTACCCATGGCCTTGGGTCTCTTTATACATAGCTAGATAAGACCCATATGGACATGGAACGGTCCGTGGGAAGATATAACTTGGCTAATTTTTCTAATGCCATAATTTTTACCGGCTTCCTTTATTTTTATTTCCCCAAAATATCTTCCAACCGGATTCCCCTTCACGATGGAGAAATCATCAAACCCCATTTCCTTTTTTGCTTTTATAAAAATAAAATAGGAAGGAACTTTTGGGTATCTTTGACAAGGACAGCATGAGGCCCTATAACAAAGATCCCCCTGCCCATACTTAGAACTATTTTGGTCCTGCACCTAAGGTAGTTGGACCTGCTCCTGAGGATCTAATAACGGAGGATCCTTCTTTCACCATCGTTTTGGCCTTGACTCCAAGCTATCTACACTCTTATACTGAATGGGGATACACATTTGAACATTATAATCCAAATCGTTGCAACCATAAGTTTGGGTATGGCAAAGGGATTCCTCGGCCAGTATTTTGATATTCTCATCCCATAGCATCCTTTTTTGAGGCCTGCGCTTTTTATACTGTGTCTACTACTTCCACTATATGTTCATCTATAAGTGGTTGTGTCACCATTCCTGCCCTCTCGAGGAAGGGGGATGTAACTAGTGATTTTGTGCAAAAATATTAGCCAAGTCAGATAGCCAAAATCCATGATTTCATCAAAGGTCCCCCCATTTACCCCGTTGTTCAAATTTTTCCTCCTTTAGAGCTGTGATTAAAAGGAAATTCCATTATGGAAATTGAGTTCCCTCTCATCCAGACGTTAAAGGATCCCCCTAATGAGTTGCCTCCATACTTCCCAGCAATCCCCATTCCTGTAGCGAAGGCTAAGAGAGTTCCAACGCCTAAACCCCCTACTAGAGGTGCTTCTGTCGCTGCTGCTTCTAGTGAGGGTCCTTTGCAACTCTCTTCATAAAAAATAGGGAAGGTCAAGAGTGGGGCCTCTTCTATGCCCAGGTCCCAACGCAAGTCTCAAGACCCTTTAGATGCTTTTGCTATTGCTTGCATTCCTCACAATACTGAAGTTCTAGAGGAAATAGGGAAGCGATTAGGAAGGAGTTAGAACGGTTACAATAGATATTTTGAGAATCTGCGCTATCAGTACCTCATCCCGAATCATTTCCCAATATTGTGTTGGATCCCACTGAGGGGACTTCGCGAAGAAAAAGAGGTTCTCATGGTCCTTCTGCCACAGGCACCTCTGGAAAGAGAAAGAAAACTTTTGGGAACTAAGGCAACCAGGAGGCAAGCCTTTATAGTGAAACCTACAACAATTACCATCACTCTTAGAGGTTCTCCTTCTATCTCTCCCGATGCAGTTATTTCAATTGATGATAGTCCTGAGGTTACGACTGATGCTCCCGGTAGGCCTTCTCCTCATTTCTCTCCTCCAGCTTCACCCGTTGTCATACCATCACACTCTTCTTAAACTGAACATGAGGTAAGGTTTCCCACACTTAGCCATTTAAAGCTTAGTGAATTTTCTTTTCTTTTCTGGACCTTATTCTTCTTTCTTATCTCTGTTAGGAAATTGATGAAGGGTGGGCTTCACCTCCAGTAAGTCCTTTCGTGGGAGGACAATTCGGTTCCTCTCAGATTGATGTATCTCCTCCCTATTCTCCCATGATTGGGCTCACTTACTTCCATAGTTTGACTTCCAAATGTATAGAGGACGCCACTAGGAGGGTTGATTCTATTGATTCTGTGGGAGTTCCCCCCAACCGGAGGAAGCTCCCCCCGTTTCTTCTGAGTTGGCCCTTTAGTTGGAGATTTCTCTAGTCATCATTCTAGCCTCACAAAGTTCTCCTGAATTAATAAGTTATGAATACTTTTAGATCTTTCTTCTCTATCATTCCCACTATGATGAATCTTCTTAATATCTTGGTGTATCTCAGGTTGAAGTAGCTTCCTTTCTGGCTTCTTCGTTGGCCAATATCCTTTTTCTGCCTCCACTAGCAAGGCCCATCGTTACGTTGCCTCTTTTCACCAATATTACTGAGGTACATTAAATGTACAGCGTGACCCTTCTTTCCATTTCATTCCTTGATCTAGCACTGAGCTTTGTATTTGCAGCTTTCTCCAAGTTTGATCTCGTCGTCGTCCCTCAGGGCTATACCCCTTACTAAGGCTACCGTTGGCTCATCTACTGACACTGTTCCTTCTTCTTCCCCTACAAGTACTGATGTATCTGAGGAAGATCGAATGGCCCCTTCCATACCTCCCCCAACCTTGGACCTAGTTCCTTTTGTTGAATTAGGAGCTTTATCAAATGTTGAGGTTCCTCTGGATGAGGGTTCTGCAGAGGCTTCTGAGGAGATGAACTTGCCCACTACGGTGACCACCATTGTAGCTTCTTTCATATCTCCCGTTCTTGCTCCAGTATTTGCTAAGTATTTCTCTATTTTATCTTCGTTTCTTGGTGTTTGTTCTTTATCTTGGCAATGTGCAAGCTCTTTGTTAGAATAATCTCATTTTTCAAACGTTCAAACTCCACCAGCAACGGTCACTTAACAATGAAAACCACTTGTTAAGATTTTTGTAAAACTCCACCAATAACGGTGACACCGATGACTTAACAATGACAACCACTTGTTAAGATTTTCGTCAAACTCCACCAGTAATAGCGACTTAACAATGAAAACCACTTGTTAAGATTTTTCGTTAAACTCCACCAGTAACGATGACTTAATAATGAAAAATACTTGTTAATATTTTTTATCAAACTCCACCAGTAATGGTGACTTAACAATGAAAACCACTTGTTAAGTTTTTTCTTCAAACTCCACCGGTTATGGTGACTTAACAATGAAAACCACTTGTTAAGATTTTTCATCAAACTCCATTAATAACGGTGACTTAATAATAAAAACCACTTGATAAGATTTTTTTTTGTATTTAACCCATTATTTTCTTTATCTTCCTTCAGGTTGCTAGGGAATCCCCTCGTGTTGAAGAGTAACCTGGATCAGTTACTTCGCCTATAGCTACACCCCATCGGGAACCAGCTTCATTTGAGGAGTGAAGTCCTACTGACTAAGGTTCCACGACGGGTGCTCTGGCTGATAGCGAATCTGGTTATGATCTTCCTCTGCCTGCTCTAGCTCCTCACGAGTTTTGTCTCATGGTTTTCGTCGCTCCTCTCAAATACATGCCTTCCATCATTTTGTGATTGAACAGATTGCTACTCATCATCCTTACACTTTTAGTATTGATTGCCTTCATTCAAACATTTCAGTGATGAGCCACATGCTTCAGGGTATGGCAATCGTTATTGCTGACCTTGTCAATACCCCCACTGCAAATGTCTCTAGGCCCATACTCAATCAATTATTGGGATATTTGAAGGAGTTGGGAAGAGATGGCTTCCAATTTAACTGGGTGATCGGACACTTAAAAACTTTGAAGAGTCAGTAGTTGGAAAGTCAGAGGGAGCTGCTGCAGAAGCACCTGGAGATTTAACGAGTTGAAGAGGCTAGGCTGGCCAAGCTAGTACCTCTAATTGAAGTCGTGAATTAAGAGGTGGAGGACATCTAATAAGCTCTTCGTCCATCAAAGTTGAAATGAGAGAAACTACCCATCGAGCGTGCTGAAGTTCAAACGAGGTTGAAGGACTCTATCAGCGCTCAGCAGGCGTGCTTGGCAGCTTCTTCAGGCTTTCCTGGAGATTTTTTTCTCTGCCCCAGACTTGTGGTTACTCCTAGGCTAATGACCTCCCCCAACACTTGTAGAATTGTTTTTCATTTTCTTGTCATGTAATTTTTGGGCAGTAGTTCCCAATTTTGTAACACACTTCCCAGTTTATGAATGAAAGATAAGCTTATCTTATTTTCTTGTCACTTCTTTGTGTTATAACTACTTGCATATAATAAATTTTTTTGCAATTTTCCATCACACTCTAGTTGCAACAAATGACATAACTTCAAAAATGACTTGTATATTCCTGAAAACTAGATACATCACTGTTCTAAGGTTACTCACTCATACATGATAGACCTTCAACCATTTGTTATTAATCTTGAATGGTTTATCTTTTTCTATCTTTGAAATTAAGCAATAACCCGAATCGTGATCCTCCTTCACAGTGAAAGGTCCCTCTCAATTTGCTACAAACTTAGGTAGAGGAAGCCCTCTAATATGCTTCACTGTTGCCTTCAAAACAAGGTCTCCTTCAACGAGCTTCCTTGGTCTCACCAGCTTATCATATGCCCTTGAGAGCTTCTTTGTGTACATTTAGAAGTGCTGCATTGCATTATCCTTGTGCTCGTCCAATGCCTCCAATTGCACATGCTTATTCTGAGGGAGCATGCTACTTCATAAGGCGTATCGGGCAGAGGGAACTTCCAACTCCACCGATAGAATCACTTCAGCTGTATACACAAGGGAGAAAAGGGGTATATCCCGTGGGCTTCCTATTAGTTGTTCGATGGGGCCATAGTATGATTGGATCTTATCATCCCACGATCCTGGGAAGTTCTCCATCGTTTTGGTCAAAATGTTGACCAATGTTTTATTAGTTGCTTCAGCTTGTCCGTTTCCCTTTGGGTATTCCACCATTGAAGTGTGATGAACAATGGAATATTTATCTGTTAGCATCGTTACCTCTGTATTGACGAACGGAGTTCCGTTATCAGAGAGGATGTCCTTTGGAATCCCAAAACGACAAATGATGTATTCTCTGATGAAGTTACTTACCACCCCTGCTGTTGCTCTTCTTAGTGGTATCGCTTCAGCCCATTTTATAAAGCACTCTGTTACCACCAGTATCCAAATATTTCCTCTTAAAGAAGGGTGTATTGCCCCTATCAGGTCAAACACCCATGTGTGGGAAGGATAAGGAGTTGCCAAAGAGTGTAGATCCACTGATGGAGCATAAATCATGTTTTCATGCAGCTAACAAGCTTTGGATTTTCAAATGAACTCAACAGAATATTTCTCCATCGTTGGCCAATAATACCCCAAAGTCATTAGCTGGTCATACAACTTTGCTCCTCATATGTGAGCTGGGTCGTGAGCTTGCTTGAGGACTTCGACTGCTTCCTCCTTTATGATGCAATGCAATGGCCTATTAAAGTACCCTCTTTGATAAATCTTCCCTCCTTAAATGTAGAACCTTGGGACCCTTCTTTTGAGTCCCATCATATCAATCTTATCCATAGGGATAACTCCATCTTTAATAAATTCAATATAGGGATGCCTCTAATATGGTTGAGCTTCAACGAAATGGCATTCAACTGTTTCGAAGAAAAGTTAGCACTTGTCATACTTTCGTTGTAGCTCCGCTGCATCCTGCTTAATTCTGGGCCAGAAGTATCCATCCCATTGAATTCTCCTGTAAAGAGGGATCTCAGTTGTTTCACACTGTTCTTCATGTGTTTTCTTTAATCTCCTCTATGCTTCTTCTGGGCCAATGCATCTTAACAACCATCCTCCTGCCTTTTTGTAGTAGAGGTTTCCTTGATTTGTAAAGTATTGGGCTAGTTCCCTCATCTCCATCCCTCCTTTCCCAGACTCCAGTCGTTTTCTAATTTCTCCCCTAAAATTAGAGTCATCCTCCATCAGCAGAATTGACTGTACTACCGAGGGAGTTGTTTTTAGTGGAATCACAATAGTAGTTGTATTTCCTTCATGATCATCTTTTGGGCAATGGTGGCATAGGTGTCTAGATGGCAGTTCATCATTTGGGGATGCCTCTTGATCTTAGTTCAATAGAACTGGTTGCGGAGCCTATGAGTAATTTTCCTGTAAAGTGCCTGACTGAGGTGTTTCAAAGAATATTATCCATTTACCTGCTAAATCACCAAGTTCGAATCACCCTTGATGCAGAGTGAACTAATCCCCCTTCGAAGGGACTCCAACAATCCCAATACTAATGCCTCATACTCCGCTTCATTGTTTGAGAAAAGAAAGTCTAACTTGTAGGAAAGACAAATTTCTTCTTTTCCTTTTGAAAGAATAACCCCTGCCCCTCCTTTCTTCTCCGCGAAAGATCCATCGAACTGCATCATCCATTCCTCATTATTTGCGTCCATGTTATTTTCTTGTAAGTCATCTCCTGGAATTCTCTCTCGAGGTGGATCAAATATCCTAGATGGGAATATTGCCAACAGGTTTGTGTATGTCTAGCTCTTGATCGGATAAGGGACCACACATTTCAAATCATACTTTGAGAGAATGAGGAACCATCTAGCTTCCCTACCAATCAAGATAGTTCTTGCCAATAAAAACTTAATAGGATCACATCTCGTCACAATATGAATTGTAAAAGACAATGTATAATGTTTAAGCTTTTGTGCTACAAAGACTAAGGCTAAACAGTGCATTTCTAAACTATTATACCTGACCTCCGGCCCTTGTATAATTCTACTAAGGAAGTATACTAGTCATTCCTGTCCATTGATTTCTTATGCCAGCAGAGCTCTGATGGACCTCGTGGTGGAAGTGGGATATAACTGTGACGGTATCCCTGCTCTCGGAGGAATCATGGTTTGAGCTGAAATAAGCAGCTTCTTTAGTCTGGTGAGGGACTCCTGGTGAACTTCTTCCCACTTGAATTTCCTATTCTTTCACAAAAGCTGCATAAATGGGTGTGTTATTTCGGCTAGTCCAGGCACAAATCTCCTAAGGTAGGAAACTTTATCGAGAAAACTCTTGAGCTCCTTCGCCATTCTTGGGCATGGCATCTCTAAGATCGCTTATTGTTTATCTTGGTGCATCTGCACTCCCTTCTGATCCACCACAAAGCCTAGAAACTTCCCACTGGTCACTCCGAAAATGTATTTAAGCGGATTCATCTTCAGTTTTTACTTCCTACATTTGGTAAATACCTTCCTCAAATCGCTTAGGTAGGACCCCTCCTTCTTTGATTTGATGACCAAATTGTCTACATAAAACTCCACAAATTTGTGAAAGAAGTCATGAAAAATGGCCATCATCATTCTTTGATAAGTAGAACCAGCGTTCTTTAGTCTAAACGACATCACCTTGTACATAAAGTTACCCAGCGGAGTTGTAAACGCTGTCTTCTATGCATCCATGGGGTCCATCTTGATCTGGTTGTAACCTATATACCCATCCATGAAATTATACATCTCATGTCCAGCAGTTCCATCTATCAAGATATTAATGAAGGGCAGAGGGAACTCATCTTTGGGACAAGGCCTGTTCAAGTCTCTAAAATCCACGTAGATCTTTATCTGGTTCTTGTCTTTCTTACCCACTGGGATAATGCTAGACAACCAGAGTGGATGCTGGATCGGTTTGATGAAGCCTGCTACCAACAGGCGTTGGGCCTCTTATTTGTTCTTTAAGTCTAGCTCAGGATTGTAAGTCCTTATTGCTTGCTTGATCGGATTGGCTGAAGGCATCACGTTTAATTTGTGGCAGTTTACTTCTTCATCTAGTCCCTCCATCTCTGTATACTTCCATGCAAAAACATCTATGAACTCTCGAATTAGCTCGATCAAGGCCTCCCTTTTCTCCGTGCTGAGATCCTTCAAAATGAAAATGGGCCTTAGCTCTTCCCCTCCTTTTTCCAGGTTCAACTTCTCCAGTTCTTGTGCTTGTGGCTTTAGTCGGTCCATCATGTAGTCTGGTTCTTCGACGACATCCTCCATGAACTCATGTATGTTAGAATTGTCTATAACCATACATTGTCCTTTTTAGTCCACTAGGAAACACTCGTATATCGGGTCAGCCCCTTCGTCAGCCTTTGTAATAGCTCCTTCGACTGCCCATTCACACCATCATAAATGATAGACCACCTTTCCTTCCTCTGTAATGATCTTCTTGCATTGCCTGCTGGCTGTTGCAGCTGCCTTTCTTTTCCTCTCTATAAAAGCCTCTGCTATTCTTCCTTCTGAGAATCAACTCAGCACGCTTTGTCGTTGATCCTCGTTCTCTATCAGATCCATTCTGGGCTTTATCCAGTCATTTAACTTCTTCGAAATCTTCTGAGGTTAAGGAACCACTTGGTAGGCTTCTTCTGTCATTCCTTTGCTACTTGCAATGTCGTCATTCTGGCCATTCATAGGTCCTATACTTTCCTTGATTGAGGGAACCCATGCTCCCTCCATTCTTCTCGTTAGGACTCTAACATCTTCCTCTAGATCTATATAGAAACTGCACCTACTAGGTGAGATTCTTCGACAACAAAGGGCCTCTTCGTAGCCCGTATGGTGATCTCAGTTCCTTTGACATTTGCTTTGGCACACTGGTGATATGTTGAGGGGACTAGACCTTGATTATGCATCCACACTCTTTCTATCAGCATATAGTAGGAAGTGGCACTCTCTATCACATGGAATTTGATGTGGGAACTAAGATTTCCCATCACAATCCCAACATTTATGTATCCAATGGATTTGAAAGACTAGTTGTCATAACCAGAAATCATCAACGACATGGGGACCAACCTTTCCTCTGGAATGTTAGCAGCGTGGAAAGCGTTGATCGGCATGTTGTTTATGAAGTCTCCCCCATCCATGAGAGCTCTTGCGAAACTAACTCCATTGATGATAGCTGTCACATACAATAGCCTAATGTGAGAAAATCTCACAGCCCTATCTGCATCACTGAAAGTTATTTCTAATAGAAATTTCCTCACCAATCTGGCCATAGGTCCCTTTCATCTCAGCGAGGGGACTGCGTTCCTCCTTGCAATGTCAAGGATTATTTGGGTTATCTCCAGCCTACTCTCTTTTGGCATTCCTACCTGGTCGAAGAACCAGGAAAATTTTGGGGACTGCAAAACTGCACAGTACTCCAGACATTGATCTATTTCCTCGCCGTCATCTTTGTATATGTCCTCCACATCTCTGACACTTGCTTCATCATAAGATAACACCACATTTTCCATTCCCCTAGCACAGTCCTCCAAAGCCTCTTCAAAATCCTCTTTCTCCATCATGAACTCCCCACTTCTTTTTTCGCCTCATCATCATAGGCCACCACTATGTTGGCTCCATGCGCTGGGAGTGGATTGTTGTTAGCATTCTGCGGAGGGAGTTATAATGTCCCCGCCTTTATATGCTTGTTGATGATTTTCTTGAGTGTGAAGCAACTTTCAGTTGGGTGACCGATCTTCCGATGGATCTTGCAATAATTAGGGTTGGATCGTGTTTCAGCATCTGGCTCCATTGGAGCTCTATCTTTGGGATCATAGACCGTTCCCTCCAATAACATAGCATTATAAAAACTTACAGCTTCTTCGACGGTGCAAGGCAATAGTGGCGGGTCCTCTCGGTCTCTTCCAAACTTCCTCTTGCTGTCCTTCTTCGATCGCTTGCCCTCGTCTGCTTCCTCGGCATATCCCACTCGTGGGGGCTGAGATCTTCCTCCAGCAGGTTGTATCGGCTGTCTAAACATTATGGGCACCAAAACGGGGTTTGATTGTACGACCAAGGAGATATTTCTTATTACTTTTAGGAACGCCGTGAAAGTTCTTTCGGGTGTCTCGTTGATGAGATGGCAGATGTACTTTGGGAGCAGTCCTTCAGCACAAAGCTGCAGTAGTTTGGACTCCTTGGCTTCCTCTCTCACTACAAGAAATCTGCCGGATTGTCACGGTCATTGACCTTGACAAGTCCAACTTGTCAAGGTCAAGTACTGTGATAATTCTAGGGGTGATAAATTTTATTATCACGGACTTGTCACGGTCATTGACCATGATAACTTCATTAGACTTGTCATGGTCATGTCACGATTAATAACCGTGATAAGTTTAGTAATAACCGTGACAAACTCATGACCTTTTTTAAAAACTTATCACGGTCATTGATAGTGATAATTCTGGGCAGAATTGAAAAAAAATCTGCTGGGCACTATGGCCACTGCCACGGCCCTGCAGTATATTTGTACATGTTATAGCAACATTGTACCTGTTCAAACATCATATATCTAAATAAAATAGAGATAATGAAAATATACATTCAAAACAATATACATCATGATATAATTCAAATGTAACAACTTAAATTAATTCAATTCAAATAATGTCACTACATGTCTGGGGTAGCTTTGAGGAGGTTGTTAGGCCACACGATATATGAATTCAAACACCCTTATATATTCATCGTGCCGCATTGTTCGCGCAACCACAATGGGGAGTTCTCCTTCTCGGGTATCACATGCGTTACGAGTGCCTTGGCCTCGATGCCTTGAAGCGCACGTCCATGAACTGGCATACCCTTGACGGTATTCGATTCCTTCAACCCCCGCCCTATCTGCTGGCCATGAAATATGTCCTGTATAAACACGCTCAGCCAATCAAGTGTTGACATCGATCGGTCGAAGGGAGACAAATGGGGGACTAGATCATCAGAGTCCGTACTTGTCGACGATGAAGCCGTTAGGTCCACATCCTCGTCCTCCTCCACCTCCTCCTCCACCACCTTCTCATTCCCTTTCCCCTTACGATTTTCACCCAATGAATGCTTTATGAATGAGAACATATCTTGGACCGTCACCTGCAAATGAGACAGCTTCACATCATGCGAGTCCACCGTTCGAGCCAACCCGTTATTGCTCGTCTCCAATCCGATGATCCTAGATTTGTCCACCCGCGAGCTCACCCCCTTGTCCTCCCCTTGCGATCAGTGCCAAGCACTTAGCTGAGTGCATCTGTGGACAAAGATGCCTTGTCGGCGTCATTCTTTGACTCATTCACTTCCTTAAGCTTTGCCTGAAATGACACAAAGCACATGATTAGTTAAATAAGTAAATAAAATATTATAACGTAATTAATAAAAAGTAAATTATCGAATTACTTACAATCGTGGACGCGATAATCGAGGACACCTCCTTATCCTTATCCTTATCCTTATCCTTATCCTTACTCTTCTTCGTCCGAATAGCCACATAAGTATCGAGCCTATTTGGCCTACCCCCAGGGCCACTCCCCGTCCCCTGAAATAAAATAATGCAAAATTAGTATTGGCCCCGCAAAGTAAAATAATGCAGAATAACATATTTCTATAACTATAGAAATATTAAATCTTACCATCATCCTATGCTCCACCTCGGCGTAAGATGTCCGACCGAAGTAGTGCACGTCCGTCTTTTTCACCCAATTTTCCCTCCCTGATTGTCGAGATGCCAACTGTCGCTCCCTGATCTCATTGTCAATGAACTTTTGCCATTGTGCTAATGAGATTGGCTCCTTCGGCAGGATGGAGTCACGCATTCGGATAATGGAGTCTCGAGTCTTCCCAAAGTACCCGGTCCGCATATTTTTCTTCCACGTCTTGTGTTGCTCCCTCAATTGCTCCAAGACGGAATCGCGTATGTGACAACCCGTATATGATTATGATAAATTATATTTAAGTCATAATTATCCTATGTGATATGAATAATGTGTTATTATTATATCTAATGTTAAGTGATTATGGTTAGTATAATTCTACTTTCATAAATCATGAATTGTCGAATTATTTACGAACACAAGATTTGGTTATTTTCGATAGAAATGTTCCTGTTTAAGACTAGTTTTGACCCTTGTAACATTAAAATTGACTTGAGGTGAAAACTACATAGTTGTAGATATGTGAGTTAGGGTTGTAACACAACAAACGTTGCATCAAACGGATGTACGAGTAAGAAGTTAGGTCGAAATTACGAGAAGGGGCGAATCTGTCAATTCCCTTAAGTGGTAAATTGTCTTTTATTAAACCAAATGTTTTAATTTGATTGGATGGATTGGGAGGCAGCTTTGGCCGACTTAAAACTCTCCCTTAACCTTATTTCTTCAGCAAATAAGTCTCTAGGTTCAGTTTGAGGGGTTATTAGCTTGAGGAAAGAGAGGTAGAAGTTAAGGAAGAAAGGGTTACAAGGAAAATCTAGGAAAATAATTTCAAGAAAATCCTTAAGGTGTTTCTAAGGTAATTTTATGTGTTAATATTGTTTTAATCTTCTATTATACTTATTTCAAAGTATATAAATCGTGAAGTATTGATCCAAATTCCATCCTCCTTTGTGATAATATGTATTGGATCATATGTGTGATAAGTGGTGTTATAGGTCATATTGCTTTGTATTGAAACCCTTTGTATTCAAACTTGCATATCTATTTGTGTACTTACTGGAATTCAGAAATTCCAATTGGATATGAAAATAGACTTATATATTCATATCATATCCGAAAATCAGAATTTAACTCCTTATGGTTAGGTCTTAGTGATGGTTGCAAGTTGGTATATAGTTGCTGTTTGTATATTTCATTTCGGTATGCCCTGAGTTTGGTCAAGCTTTTGAGATAGCAAATGAAGTCAAAATATTATGAAACTTTAATTATGTACTATTAAGTATGTCTACTAAAAGTTTGTTGAAAATCATGTAAATTTATGCTGTAGAAAAATTATGAAAATTCTTGGAAGTCAAAGGAACAATAGAGGAGTTTGTAGGACAGATTTCTTGTGTTGTAAAGAAATGGCCATAACTTGACCTAGGAAGCTTGAAAAATTACACCGTCACTTGTAACGGAAAGTATATTCAGATGTGTTTCCAGATTGATAAGCTTTAACACCTTTATGTGTACTATTTATGAATATGGGATGGTTAAGTATGGAGGACAATGATTTGACGCCATATTGGATACCCCATGAAAGAATGTTTGTATCTACTCCTTCCCAAGGGTATTTTGAGTACATGTTTCATATGTATATATATTCAGAAGTATACTTTTATATTTACTTGAGTTTAGTTATAAATTCCTTACGAGGTAGTTTCTAGGGTTGAATGTTCATGACCTTATCAACATATATACCATCGTTTCGTCTTTACATATGTTTCATGGAATATGACTTGAGTAGAATCATATTGTGGTTGTGTAATTATTTAAAGTTAAATAATTATATTAAGATAATACTTATGATTGAGTTTCAATACTGATTTAGTTGGATTAACAGGTGTAAGGTCAAATCAACCAAGTTCAGCTCCACACGAGGGAAACGTGAATACATAGTTGACAACACAAGGTGAGTGTACTTACTGAGTTGATTTTGGATATGATGTATATGTATTATATGTTGAGATGATATGGCTTATTTAAAAGCCAAGAGATGTTGATATGTTATGGATTATTTAAAAGCCAAGAGATGTTGAGATGTGATGGCTTTATAAAAGTCAGGATATGTTGAGTTGCTATGCAATTCAGGAGATGTTAGGTTTTTAAAACCTATGGATATGATTATTGCCTACGGGCAGGAGATGTGGGGTTTATTAACTCCGGATATGTATATGGCCTAATTTGGCACCGAGATGTATATATTAATATGTTGAGATGTTAATATAGTACTTTTACTATATAGAGATGTAGTACATTCACTGAGTTTTTAAACTCATGGTTTTATATGTTTACATTTTCAGGTTGTCCAGCTGCCACTGCCAGGTCTAGGAGGTTGAGTACATAGAAGTGGGGTCTTGCTAGTTTGTATTATACACTGCACTAGTTGTAATTAAGTAAATGATATGTGAGTTCTGTTGAAATTATGTCTCCTTAAAACGATTGGATTTTTTTAATATTCCGCATTTTAACCTTGAAGTTGTTTCAATATGTATTACCTAAATAATATTTAAATTATAATTGTGGTTTGTAAACTATTTAGTTAATTATATCCTAATGGGGTTAGGGTGTGGGTGTGACAACTTGGTATCAGAGCTTTAGGTTTTTGTATTCTGGGGTTAGAGAGTCTAGATATGGCAGTGGCAGAAATATCGTTGTGTGGGTCATTTATATTAATTTGTGAGAAATACTAACCATTATGTTAGAAATAAATGTTGTATTCTTGTTTCTATAATTGTGGTTTATGACAGATAGTAAGCTATGGAAGGAGCAAATGTTCATGAGAGGGTGGATGAGGAGTCTTCAAATACAGTAAACCAGCAAAATCTAAATAATGTAGAGGGGGCTCCTGAACAACTTACAGATATGCAAAAGATGGCTCGTGCCATGACTTTAATGGCAGAACAACAAAACATGTTTATGATGCAAATAGCAGAACAACAAGCCAAGTACTTGGAGGAGCAGACTTTGGCAAGAAGAGAAAGGGAAATACAACGAGAGGAGAAGAATACTCTGTACGAGAAGTTTATCAAATTGAACCCCCCAGCATTTTCAGGTTCTGTAGATCCTTTAGAAGTTGAGGCTTGGGTTAGAGACACAGAAACTATCTTCGGGGTGATGAATGTACCTGGCGCGCAGAAGGTGATTTTGGCTACTTTCATGTTAAAGGGAGAAGCTAAATATTGGTGGGAGTCTTCCAAACATTTATTGCTTACTCCGGAGGGAGGTGAGGTAATTACTTGGGATTCCTTTATTAAAGTCTTATATGAAAAGTATTTTCCTCTCATGTACCGGAAGCAAAAGGAGAGAGAATTTTTATCATTGACCCAGGGGAATATGACGGTCAGGGAGTATGAAACTAAATTCACATCTTTGTCTCGATTTTCATTACATTTCTTACGTGATGAGGAGAATAAATGCACCAGATTTCAGGATGGGTTGAATTTGGTTATCAAGTCTAGACTCACTGCACTTGAGATGGTAGATTATTCTTCCTTAGTTAACAAAGCTATGATGGTTGAAGGAGATGTTAATGATGCAATAAAGAATAGGGAACAAAGGGGAAAGAGGAGTAGATTTGATTCATCTCAGCAAAAGGAAGGCAATGTAGAATACTCGAAACAAGGGAGTCAAAGATTTCAGCGCGGTAGAGGGACTGGAAATTATGTTCAGAATAGGACACCAAGCAGTTTTAGGGGTGCAGGATCGATGGGCCAACAAAATAGATAGCAGGAGAATGACAATAGGCAGTCCAAGCCTGTTACATGCTATTTTTGCAAAGCTGAGGGCCATATTAGTCCTGATTGTCCCAAGTTAAAGGGGGTGGAGTGTTATCACTGCCATCAAATTGGTCATACCAAAAACAATTGTCCTATGCTAGTGGGAGGGATTCAATCAGCTACTAAGAGTCGAGGCTCATCACCTGGAGGCACAGGGAGAGGGGGAGGTAGAGGACAGGCTAGTGGATCCAGGGCTCCGGGAAGGATATTTGCTATGACTTTACAGGATGCTCAGGCTACTCCAGAGGTGGTGACAGGTACATTTTCTGTCATGAACAAACATGCTTACGTGCTTATTGATCCAGGTTCTACTCATTCATTTGTAGCACTGTCATTTACCATGCATTTGGGTAGACCATGTTGTTATCTAGATTGTGGTTTATATATTTCTACACCTATGGGGGATGTGATGTTAGTGGAGCTTGTGTATAAAAATTATGTATTGTATATGGGGGAGAGGGAGTGGACCATTGATTTAATTCCCCTAGATATTCGAGATTTTGATATTATCTTGGGTATGGACTGGCTATCTTCCTACCATGCATCAATTGACTGTTTTCGTAAGGAGGTTACCTTTAATATGCCGGGGGAGGAAGAATTCAAATTTACTGGGGAAAGAAATGTGGTTCCGAACTGTCTTATTTCAGCCCTTCGGGCGAGGAAATTGTTAAATAAGGGTTGTCAAGGCTTTTTAGCATATATTGTGGATACAAACAGGGAATTGCAAAAATTAGAAGATATCCCAGTTGTTAAGGATTTTGCAGATGTGTTCCCAGATGAATTACCAGGATTGCCACCTAGCAGAGAGGTAGAGTTTGCTATCGATTTAGTGCCTGGTACAGCTCCAGTTTCTATTTCTCCATATAGAATGGCACCTGTGGAACTAAAGGAGTTAAAGGTTCAACTGCAAGATTTGCTAGATAGAGGTTTTATTCGACCCAGTGTATCACCATGGGGCGCTCCAATATTATTTGTGAAGAAGAAAGATGGCACCATGCGACTCTGCATTGATTATCGATAGTTGAACAAGGTGACTATTCGAAATAAATATCCATTGCCTCGTATTGATGATTTATTTGATCAATTACAGGGTGCTAAAGTGTTTTCAAAAATTGATTTGAGATCGGGTTATCATCAATTAAGGGTGAGAGATTGTGACATTTCTAAGACAGCTTTTCGTTCTCGCTATGGGCATTATGAATTTTTGGTAATGCCATTTGGGTTAACGAATGCTCCTGCGGTGTTTATGGATTTTATGAATCGAGTATTTCATCCTTTCATAGATTCGTTCGTGATTGTCTTTATCGATGATGTTTTGATATACTCACCTAGCCAAGAGGAACATGAGAAGCATCTAAGAGTTGTATTGTAAGTTTTGCGAGATAGTCAATTATTTGCGAAGTTTAGCAAATGCGAGTTTTGGTTAAATCAGGTAGTATTTCTGGGGCATGTTGTTTCGGGAGATGGAATTTATGTTGACCCTAAGAAGGTAGAGGCAATTGTGCAATGGGAAAGACCGAGGAATGTAACGGAGATAAGGAGTTTCCTAGGATTGGCTGGATATTATAGAAGATTCATAAAGGGGTTTTCATCTATAGCCTTGCCGTTGACTAAATTGACTCGAAAGGAAGTGAAATTTGTGTGGAGTGATGAATGCCAGCAAAGCTTTGAAATGTTGAAAAATAGGCTAGTATCAGCTCCAGTTCTCACTGTTCCATCCAGTGGAGAAGGTTTTGTGATTTATACTGACGCTTCACATCAGGGCCTGGGTTGTGTTTTCATGCAACATGGAAAGGTAATTTCGTATGCATCTAGACAGTTGAAGACGCATGAACGTAATTATCCTACACATGATTTAGAACTTGCGGCTATTGTTTTTGCCTTGAAATTATGGAGACATCATTTATATGGAGAGACGTGTGAAATTTTCACTGACCATCAAAGTTTGAAGTATTTATTTACTCAGAGAGACTTGAATTTGAGACAAAGACGTTGGATGGAGTTAATTAAAGATTATGATTGTACCATTCACCATCATCCCGGGAGGGCCAATGTTGTTGCAGATGCTCTGAGTCGAAAGTCATTGGGGAGGTTATCTTGTATTCAATGTGCACGGGTTGGCAATATTATGGAATTAAGACTGATGGGAGTCGAGTTGAACTTATCTGAAATGGGGGCGTTATTTGCACACGTTACAGTGAGACCTTTACTGGCAGAACGCATACGGAATTTGCAAGTCAGTGATCCATTCCTTGAAAAGAAGAAACGGGAAATCCTGGATGGTAAAGAAAGTGACTTTGAAATTAAGAAAGATGAATCATTGTGTTATAAAAATAGAATTTGTGTACCGAATGATCCGTCCTTAAAGAAGGATATATTAGAAGAGGCACATAGTTCTATTTACTCTATGCATCCGGGAGGTACCAAAATGTATAGAGATTTGAAAGAGTATTACTGGTGGAACAATATGAAACGTGAGATTGCCGAATTTGTAGCTAAATGTTTAGTATGTCAACAAGTGAAAGCGGAGCATCAGAAGCCGGCAGGGTTATTGCAGTCATTGCCTATTCCGGAATGGAAGTGGGAGCATATAACGATGGATTTTGTTGTAGGATTGCCACGATCACCAAAGGGGCATGATTTTATTTGGGTGATTGTAGATCGATTGACAAAGTCAGCTCATTTTCTTCCAGTTAAGACCACCTACACGGTTGACAAGTATGCACGTATGTACGTTGATGAGATTATCCGTTTACATGGGGCACCAGTGTCAATTGTATCAGATAGAGATCCAACGCTCACTTCTAAGTTTTGGCCTCGTTTACAGAATGCCATGGGCACAAGTTTGAAGTTCAGCACTACATTTCATCCACAAACCGATGGGCAATCTGAGAGGACGATTCAAATATTAGAAGACATGTTACGAGCTTGTGTATTTGACTTCAAGGGCAGTTGGGATGATCATTTGCCATTGATGGAATTTGCGTATAATAATAGTTATCAGTCCACCATTGGTATGGCTCCTTATGAAGCTTTATATGGGAGGAGATGTAGAACGCCATTATGTTGGGATGAAGTGGGTGAAAGGAAAGTTTTGGGTCCTGAACTGATAGATATGACAACTGAGAAGATCAAAATGATTCGGGAACGGATAAAGATAGCGCAAAGCAGGCAAAAATTTTATGCAGATAAGAGGAAGTATCCATTGGAATTTCAGAAGGGGAATTTTGTATTCCTACGTATTTCACCATGGAAAGGTGTTATGAGATTTGGAAAGAAGGGGAAACTAAGTCCAAGATACATTGGACCATATAAAGTGTTGGAAAGAATTGGTACCCTAGCATATAGATTGGCATTACCTCCAGAGTTATCTCGTTTACATGATGTGTTCCATGTATCAATGCTTCATAAGTATTTGGCAGATCCATCTCATCAACTGAAAACCCAACCTATTGAACTGAAAGAAGACTTGTCGTACATCGAGGAACCGGTGGAAATTCTTGATCGTAAGGAGCAAGTATTGAGGAATAAGGTTATTCCCTTAGTTAAAGTTATGTGGATGAGCCATGGAATTAAATAAGCAACTTGGGAAACGGAGGATAGCATGAAGAAACAATATCCCCATTTGTTTGGTAAGTGTCATTCGTATTAAATTTCGGGGACGAAATTTTCTAAGGGGGGGAGGTTGTGACAACCCGTATATGATTATGATAAATTATATTTAAATCATAATTATCCTATGTGATATGAATAATGTGTTATTATTATATCTAATGTTAAGTGATTATGGTTAGTATAATTCTACTTTCATAAATCATGAATTGTCGAATTATTTACGAACACAAGATTTGGTTATTTTCGATAGAAATGTTCCTGTTTAAGACTAGTTTTGACCCTTGTAACATTAAAATTGACTTGAGGTGAAAACTACATAGTTGTAGATATGTGAGTTAGGGTTGTAACACAACAAACGTTGCATCAAACGGATGTACGAGTAAGAAGTTAGGTCGAAATTACGAGAAGGGGCGAATCTGTCAATTCCCTTAAGTGGTAAATTGTCTTTTATTAAACCAAATGTTTTAATTTGATTGGATGGATTGGGAGGCAGCCTTGGCCGACTTAAAACTCTCCCTTAACCTTATTTCTTCAGCAAATAAGTCTCTAGGTTCAGTTTGAGGGGTTATTAGCTTGAGGAAAGAGAGGTAGAAGTTAAGGAAGAAAGGGTTACAAGGAAAATCTAGGAAAATAATTCCAAGAAAATCCTTAAGGTGTTTCTAAGGTAATTTTATGTGTTAATATTGTTTTAATCTTCTATTATACTTATTTCAAAGTATATAAATCGTGAAGTATTGATCCAAATTCCATCCTCCTTTGTGATAATATGTATTGGATCATATGTGTAATAAGTGGTGTTATAGGTCATATTGCTTTGTATTGAAACCCTTTGTATTCAAACTTGCATATCTATTTGTGTACTTACTGGAATTCATAAATTCCAATTGGATATGAAAATAGACTTATATATTCATATCATATCCGAAAATCAGAATTTAACTCCTTATGGTTAGGTCTTAGTGATGGTTGCAAGTTGGTATATAGTTGCTGTTTGTATATTTCATTTCGGTATGCCCTGAGTTTGGTCAAGCTTTTGAGATAGCAAATGAAGTCCAAATATTATGAAACTTTAATTATGTACTATTAAGTATGTCTACTGAAAGTTTGTTGAAAATAATGTAAATTTATGCTGTATAAAAATTATGAAAATTCTTGGAAGTCAAAGGAACAATAGAGGAGTTTGTAGGACAGATTTCTTGTGTTGTAAAGAAATGGCCATAACTTGACCTAGGAAGCTTGAAAAATTACACCGTCACTTGTAACGGAAAGTATATTCAGATGTGTTTCCAGATTTATAAGCTTTAACACCTGTATGTGTACTATTTATGAATATGGGATGGTTAAGTATGGAGGACAATGATTTGACGCCATATTGGATACCCCATGAAAGAATGTTTGTATCTACTCCTTCCCAAGGGTATTTTGAGTACATGTTTCATATGTATATATATTCAGAAGTATACTTTTATATTTACTTGAGTTTAGTTATAAATTCCTTACGAGGTAGTTTCTAGGGTTGAATGTTCATGACCTTATCAACATATATACCATCATTTCGTCTTTACATATGTTTCATGGAATATGACTTGAGTAGAATCATATTGTGGTTGTGTAATTATTTAAAGTTAAATAATTATATTAAGATAATACTTATGATTGAGTTTCAATACTGATTTAGTTGGATTAACAGGTGTAAGGTCAAATCAACCAAGTTCAGCTCCACACGAGGGAAACGTGAATACATAGTTGACAACACAAGGTGAGTGTACTTACTGAGTTGATTTTGGATATGATGTATATGTATTATATGTTGAGATGATATGGCTTATTTAAAAGCCAAGAGATGTTGATATGTTATGGCTTATTTAAAAGCCAAGAGATGTTGAGATGTGATGGCTTTATAAAAGTCAGGATATGTTGAGTTGCTATGCAATTCAGGAGATGTTAGGTTTTTAAAACCTATGGATATGATTATTGCCTACGGGCAGGAGATGTGGGGTTTATTAACTCCGGATATGTATATGGCCTAATTTGGCACCGAGATGTATATATTAATATGTTGAGATGTTAATATAGTACTTTTACTATATAGAGATGTAGTACATTCACTGAGTTTTTAAACTCATGGTTTTATATGTTTACATTTTCAGGTTGTCTAGCTGCCACTGCCAGGTCTAGGAGGTTGAGTACATAGAAGTGGGGTCTTGCTAGTTTGTATTATACACTGCACTAGTTGTAATTAAGTAAATGATATGTGAGTTCTGTTGAAATTATGTCTCCTTAAAACGATTGGATTTTTTTAATATTCCGCATTTTAACCTTGAAGTTGTTTCAATATGTATTACCTAAATAATATTTAAATTATAATTGTGGTTTGTAAACTATTTAGTTAATTATATCCTAATGGGGTTAGGGTGTGGGTGTGACAGCGTAGTTTTGGGTCCAGGCTGAATTGTTCCTGTCCAGCAAATACAATGTTAGTTGCGAATAAATATAAATATAAATATAAATATAAATATAAATATAAATATAAATATAAATATTCATATAAATATAAATATAAATACATTACTTGTAGTGCCGCCCAAATAGCTAATTTGAGCTCATTTGGCACCTCCCTCCAACTAGTGCACCCCGCGACGATAATCGTCTTTACCACCTCGAGGGATCTCGCTAATAGCCTCGTCTTGTTCTCGACGGCCATCCCAAACTTGCCCCATTTGGGGAGCCTAGGGGTCGAGGAGCCCTCGTCGCCTCCGCTACCACCGATCCAGATGACATCATCATAATCATCATCATCATCCTCGCCTTAATACCCGAAGGAGACATTTTCTGTAAAAGAATGTTGTTATTAGTACAAATCCAAATGAATTAGAAGAAGACATGCAAATATGTACAATTACTACAAATCCAAATGAATTATTACTGTTTAACACCTCAATTCTGAATTCCAAAACAATAACATCTAACTCATAATATGTACAATTACTAAAAATCCGAAACATCCCCACCCCCACTCCTACTTCCCACACACACATTGCCCCCCCCACACACATACATATACAAAGGAAAGAGAGAAAGATAAATTGATAAAGTACAAATTGGAATATTTATTACAAATTGAAAAATTATTTTAAATTAGGATTATCATACAAAATGGATTGATATTCGATAGGAGCAGCCAAGTCATCCACACTACTATTTAGACGCTTTGGCGCATGTAGGACAATTGACCACGGCTCGTTGTTGATATACTCTGAGTAAAATACTTGGTTGACCTTTTGAAATGCATAAACAAATGGCTCATCGCTCACGTGGTTGTTGCTCTTCAACTTGGACAAGTCAACCTTGATCAAATTGGTGCCAGGATCAACTTTACAAGCATTTTTATCCTCAACTCTTACCCAGCCACAGTAAAATGCAACCTCTTTGAAACTTATATAATCCAATTCAAATATATTTCGAATTACACCATAGTAAGTCATTTAAGCTTCAACGAGGTTTTTATTTTTTTGCGCTCGCTCGAAAGAAAGTAAGAGCCTTGTATGAAATGCCCAAGTTCTGTACATTTGTACTTTCCTCATACACTTTTGCTCCGAATACGTAACCGTTCAATTGATACTTTTTGTACTCTTGTGCCATGAACAAGGGTCCAGTGGCTAGACGAGCAAGCCTTGATGTCGCATCACCCTTCTTTAAGAGCTAAGAATATAGATAAATTAATTAGGTTAGTTGTAAATTTTGAGTGTAATGTAATGTTATATAATGACCATTTTCATTATAATTACCTCTTGTGACAACCACAACCTAAATTCGCTGTCTGATTGTACCATTATTTTTCGTCTTTTATTATTCTCACAGGCTTCATATTTTCTGCATATTACAAAATTAATCATGTATAAAATAATCTAAAATATTCTAAAATAATGTAAAACTTAAAAGAATTTAAACTTACTTTTTCCATTCTTCGATATCTTCATGTGTGTCAAATAGATAACGAGCTACTTGTTCATGTTGCAAACTCGTTAATTTCACTCGTTTTCCCATCACATGAGCACCATCATCGACGAACTCATGAGTGTCATCAATTATGGTCGAGTCAGGAAAATATTCCTGAGTATAGATTGATGACTCCACAGTGATGTATTCCTCTATAATTGATCCTGCAATGTATCGCGTATTCTTGACGTAATCTTTAAAAACTTTCATCAATCTTTCAAACGGATACATCCACCGATATCTAACTGGACCACAAAGAAGTGCCTCGTCGCATAGGTGTACCAACAAGTGAACACTTATGTCAAAGAATGTTGGGGGAAAGTACTTCTCCAACACACAAGTCGCTTCGGTCATCGCTAATTTTGCGACCACTATGTGTTCTCGATTGACTACCTTCTCACACAAAAGTGAGAAGGTAATACTAATTTGCGTAATAGCCCTCCGCAAATTCTTGTTCTTGGAGAAATAGTTCTTAAACAATAGATGAACCAATTGCATGATCACATGCCAATCGTGGGACTTACAATTATATAAATCATGAGTAGCATAATTCACAATCCTTTGCAAGTTGGACGAAAAATTAGATGGACCCTTCAAATTACATATTGTGTCTAAAGGCACCTTCCTTTCCCCACTTATCAAAGTAAACGCACCAGGGGGGATTATTGTCCTTCCCCTACTATCTTCTTTCAACCATAGTTGTGGCTTAAGTTTCAACGATTTAAGGTCTTTTTGTGCATTTTCTCCATCCTTCGAATGACTCGCCCCAAGGCAAGTGCCCATAATATGTTAAACGAGGTTCTTCTCTGCATGCATCACATCCAATACATGGCGCACTGGGTTATTCTTCCAATAAGGCAAGTCAAATAAAATTGACCTCCTAGACCATGCCTTTCTTATCTCAGTTCCATTCCCAGTTGGGGTCTTCTAATGCTTGACATTCTTAAATTTGGGATTCTTACCTCGCATATTAGGTCCACATTCAGAAGATTTAATTCCAATTTTTGAACCTAAAAGTTGTCTCGGCGGTAGCCTATGTTCAAACCCGCCTGATAAAAAATTGGAACCTTTCTCAAATATGAAACTATGAGTCGGGGGTAAAAACCTCCTATGGCAATGGTATACATTTTTTGAGCTAGGGGATAGATGAAGAGATTCAGTCTCCTCTCCATAAATAGGACACCACCCCAAACAACCAGGTACTACACAACCGGATAATGTCCCATAAGCTGGAAAATCATAAATTGTGCACATCAACATAGCTTTCAGCGTAAACTCTTCTTTCCTAAAAGAGTCAAATGATTGCACACCCTCTTCCCACAACTCATTTAATTCTTCTACCAAAGGAGCCATGTAGACATCGATATCATCACTCGGTGCCTTTGGTCGAGGTATCAATAAAGACAACATCAAAAATTCAGGTCTCATACACTGTGAATGAGGGAGGTTGAGTGGGGTTAGGGTCACTGGCCATACACTCTGATTCGTGCTTAGATTTACAAATGGATTAAAACCTTCTATTGATATAGCCAAATGAATGTTGCGTTATTCTCAAGAAAAATCGGTGTTGATACCAAATTTAATCTGCTGACCTGGACCAATCATGTGAAGACACATGGCTATCTACATGTCAACAGCAAGCATTTCTGAGGAACTCATATGCTCCGAGGAACAATACTTCTCCGAGGAAAAAAATTCCAACGAGGAAGATTAGTTCTCCGAGGAACACTGCTTCCCCAAGGAACACATACGCTCCGAGGAACAATGCCCCTCCGAGGAATTCTTGAGTACCGAGAAGCTTAGGCGGTCCGAGCAACTCAGGTGGTCCGAGCTGCATCTCGAACAAAGCATTAATAGCTGGATAACCAACAGTTCAACTGGTTCATTAAATGCTTATCATTTAGACGCACACGCTTAAAGGGCATTAAATGTATTACCCTTTCATATGTAGATCATTGAATGAATCACCCTTTCACATGGCAGCCTCAAGGCTATAAATACATTGTATAATCCTCATTGTAAAGGACCAGATTCTGGATCCAAACACCGAATCCAAAATGGAATTTCTCGTAATCAAGAATTCCTAAACACTCAGCAATAAAACAACAGTGGACGTAGGCCATTCTTATAAGGCTGAACCACTTTAAAAATCTTTTGTCTCATTTATTTATCTGTGATTGAATAATTAGAGTGATCTAATTTTTTACATCAACAGATTGGCGCAGCAGATCATTGTTTTCAGTGATTCTCAGTTGATCGTCAACCAAATGATGGGAGTATATGCAGTGAAAGGAGAATTGATGATCAAATATCATGCAAAGGCAAAGGAGCTGATGTCAGAATTTGCCGCTATTCAGCTGGTCAGAATACGAAGAATGGAGAATGCGAGAGAAGACGCCCTAGCTCGACTAGCATCAGCTACTCGCACCGAGCTACGACGAACAATCCCAATTGAAGTATTGGCTGCTCGAAGTATAGATGAAGATCTGACGATGAACTTTATTACCCTTGATTTATGATCATCTTGGATGGATCCCATCAGGGCATATATCGAGGAAGGAGAATTGCCAATTGACAAGCTCGCAGCCAAGAAATTGAAATTTAAAGCAGCTCGGTATGTATTGACTAATGGTGTTTTATATAGACGAGGAATTATGGCAGGTTTGCAGAGATGTGTACATCCCTCCGAGGTGAAAGAATTGATTGAAGAAGTCCATGAAGGGTCTTGTGGAGCCCATGTAGTAGGTCAGGCGCTTTTGCAGAGGGTGATAACGCACGGATATTACTGGCCGACGATGAGGGCTGATTGTATAGCATATGCCAAGAAGTGTGACAAGTGCCAGCGTTTTTTCGCCATCCGAAGAACTCCACAAGCATTGTTGATACCCATAACTTCCCCTTGGCCATTTTCCATGTGGGGAATTGACCTGGTTGGACCACTGCCAACGACCCGAGGAAGGTTCAAGTACCTCGTCGTCGCAGTGGATTATTTTACTAAGTGGGTAGAAGCTGAGCCACTCATTGATATGACGTACGAGAAGGTGTACCAATTTGTTTGGAAGAACATCATTTGCCGATATGGTCTCCCTCATGACTTCATCACAGACCATGGAACACAATTTGATAACGAGGAGTTTGCCGCCTACTATCATCAGTCAAATATTTTGAAGGTTCATTCAGCACCAGGCCATCCTCAGAGCAATGGACAAACCGAAGTGACAAACAGAACGCTGCTGAACGGGTTGAATAAATGATTGGATGATGCAAAAGCAAACTGGATCAACGAGCTACAATCAATACTTTAGGCTTACCGAACTACTCCCCGGGTAGCAACTGGAGAATCACCATACATGCTGGCGTTTATAAGTGAAGCTGTCATACCTGCCGAGTTGGGTCTACCTACACACAGGGTACTGAATTTCAATTCCCCTGTCAGTGACTTAATGAGAAGATTGGATTTAAACATGCTCGAGGAAGTCAGAGAAGAAGCAGCCATTAGAAATGCTGCTTACCAGCAGCGAACAGCTTTATTCTACAATAAGAGGGTGAAGAAGTGCGACCTGAAAGAAGGAGACTTTGTGCCGAAGAAAGTAATTCAAAAGCATAACAAAATGGAGGCAAACTGGCATGGACCATACCGAGTTACAGAAGTTGTTCGACCAGGAACTTATCGAATAGCAACTGTAGAAGGCGAGGAATTTAAGAATGCATGGAACGCAGAGCATCTGCGCAAGTATTATCAGTGATGTATATGTAACGCAGTTCCACCAGTATGAATAAAACAAGTTATTCTGCCAAAGTCTCTCTTGTTTATTGAAATTTTTTTGGGGAATACTAGTGCTACATACTACTCAGTGGCAAAGCTCAGACTACTCAACAATATATTCCTAAGAATGCCAACCTGTTTGGCTAGGAAACAAAATATTCCAAACTGAACCAAGTATGGTTGGCCGGGGATAAAAACCCACTAACTGTAGTTGGTCGACGAGGAGAAATATTCCTAAAAATGCTAACCTGTTTGGCTAGGAAACAAAATATTCCAAACTGAACCAAGTATGGTTGGTCGGGGATAAAAACCCACTAACTGTAGTTGGTCGACGAGGAGAAATATTCCTAAAAATGCCAACCTGTTTGGCTAGGAAACAAAATATTCCAAACTGAACCAAGTATGGTTGGTCGGGGATAAAAACCCACTAACTGTAGTTAGTCGACGAGGAGAAATATTCCTAAAAATGCCAACCTGTTTGGCTAGGAAACGAAATATTCCAAACTGAACCAAGTATGGTTGGTCGGGGATAAAAACCCACTAACTGTAGTTGGTCGACGAGGAGAAATATTCCTAAAAATTCCAACCTGTTTGGCTCGGAAACAAAATATGCTCTCAAATGCCAACTTATGTTGGTCGGGAGGTAAGATTATTCCATAAAGTGCAAAAGTTGCAAACTATGGCTAGTCGGGGATAAAAACCCACTAAATGTAGTTGGGCGACAAGAAATATTTATCGACCTTGGTTGGTTGGACGCATTTTAAAGTAAAAAATTTACCAAGTATGGTTAGTCGGGGATAAACTCTCACTAACCTTAGTTGGTCGACAAGCATAATTTAACAACCTTGGTTGGTTGTAAATATTTTAAGCATTTTTACTCGATTACCTTATTATTAAGTGACCGAGCAACATTTTTACTCGTGACTTTATCGAGCAACATTTTTATAAATCGTTAATTGTTGTTAAGATGAGCAACATTATTCATACTTGTAATTTTTAACTATTACTGAGTTTGTCGAAAACAGCGTAATATTGTTATTTTTAATAGATATGCAAAAATGTAAAGTGTTGATATTTACAAGATAATAGCAATAAAGATTTGCAAGCAAAAATGAAACTCTTTCATTATATTCGAAATAAATTACAAGTTACATTGATAATAAAATGAAAGTTACATTTACATGTATACTAACTGTTACATTAAAAATGCCTATTCTATTGGTCTCTTCCCCTCAGCTTTCGATACAGGTTCCTCGCCAGCAGGCGGATCATTTAAAGACTGAGGAGAATTGATGAAGTTCAAATCCTTCAGCATCCTGACGTTCATAACAGAAGGTCGATCTAATAGATGCTCGGGACGAGATATATCGATCTGAGAATGTAAGTTGAAGTCGCCGAGGTATTTTGAAATTAGGTTCCGAGGAATGGCTCGAGCAGGGATCCATTCCATGTCCAGGTTGTATGGAGGCACAGGCATCTCGAGCAGCCCGGGATCATAGTAGTCCCATAGATAATGTCCTTGTTCGAGCTTCAGTACACATAAGGCATTCAACCAGCCTTATTTATAGCCCTCATTGTTGGCATTCTGGATACGATCATCCAAATGGAATAATGCTTCGTTGTATCCAGCCATCCAGAACTCCCTGGGCTGTTTGTGGAATTGATATGTTAACCTCTCCATCTTCTCGTGGAGGCTCTTGATGAAAAGATCTTTATTCTCCAAGACGGTTTTCTGCGCAGAGAGCTGTTTCTCCAAGTCCCTTATCATCTTTGACATGTCAGATAAAGCTTGGTTCTTAGCCATTAATTGGAAAGCTTGGTTCTCTAAGGCAGATGCTGTCCTATGTTCCTCGACAAGAACCCGAGCTGCTCTTCCTCGTCCTCGAGGAGCTCTTGCTCGACCCCGAGGAGATGTAGAAGTTCCTGACCTCCTCAAGGTGTCCAACTCTCCCCTTAATTTAGCATTCTCAACCTCTAAGAATGAAAATCCCTCGTCAGTCACTGGGATTACGGCTGTTGAAGAAGAGGCTGCAGACTTCAATTGTGCTAGCTCTTTCTGCAAATTGTTATTCTCTTTCTCTAATAGCTCGGCAATCTGTCTACATGCCTCAACTTCACCCCTTAGGGTTCCCTCCCTGACATCGTACCTAGCAATAAGCTTCTCGTAGCCCTTCTCGTCAGAAAGCTGCTGGTACCTCTTCTCATACCCCTCATGCAACAAGGTAGTTGATTCCATATACTGATTCTGAAGGTGTTCGAGGGTACATTGAAGATCCTCGATCATTTCATAGTAAGCCACATTATTGGCCACAGCTCGGTCAAATAAACACTTCAGGTACTGATAAGCTTCAACTGCCTGTACTGAAGCATCATGACCAAGGATGTCAGCAATTTGTGCAGCACTCAGGTCTGTGTGACCAACCTTGAAGTACTCATTGCATTGTTGCAGCAACTTCGTGTCATGGGCAGATAGCAGGTCCATCCTGGCCAGAAACTAGCAGAATAAGAAAAAAAAATAATCATCAAAAAGAAGATCAAGACAGAGTACAAATAGAAAAGAGACAATCATATGGAAGAAAGAACTCAAGTTTTATTAGATCATGAAATTTGAGGTTACAAGTCCTAGATTACATTTGACAAAAAAGAAAAATATAAAGATAATCCCGAATAGCACTACACCTTTTCCTTATCTCCCAAAACCTTCTCGGGAGGTTGGGAAGAGGAAGCAGGTTGCTCGGAGGGAACTTTGGATTGTTCGAAGAGCACCAGCTGTTGCTCGGATGAAGAAATGACTTGATCGGCAGCAGTCTGGATGGCTGGGGCATGTTCTCCCACTACCATTGAAGACTCCTCAGAGGTAGCTTCGTCCTCTTCTAATTCTTCTGGAGTAGGAGGGGGACCAGGGATGTGTCTCTGGAAGAGCTCGGATGACTCATCGACCTTCAATTCCTGAAGGGCAGCAACCCATCCGTCCCTGAAATACTTTACACTGCCATAATCCACTTGAGAGATCATGGCAGCACATCCCTTATCCTAACCTTTGTCCCAACCAGAGCTGAAAGACTTCTTCACGGCAGCCTTCCTTTTGGCCTTCTCCAAGGCAAGCTTCCCGGACAGCAAAACATCAGCAGCTTTCAGTTTTTGTTCAGCTTCCTCCTTCTGTCGAGTTACTTCCTGGAGTTGGACCAAACTCTCCTCAGCAGCCTTGAGTTTATTTTCAAATTCCCCAGTAGTCTTGAGCTTCACATCGAGCTCTTTATTAGCCTTCTCTAAGGCATTCACCTTCCCCTCCAAATCCTTGGAGGCCTCAGCAACTCGAGTATTCTCCTGCTCGGAGGAAGCAAGTTTATTCCCCCAGACTGCCTTATCAGTAACATACTTCTGGCGAGATTCCTCCAAGGACTTGATAGCTTCTTCTAGAGCTCCCTCCACACTGGACGAGGAGCAAGAAGCTTTGATTGCTTCATCCTTCTTAAGGATTATGTTGAAGCAGCTCATTAACTGTAAACAGAAAAAGAAAGTAAAGTCAGAAACAAATATGAGAAATAACAAAGGAAAATATGAAAAGTTCAAAGTAAAGGTACTTACTGAAGCAAGATGACGAGCAGCCAAAGAAGTAACCATATCCCAAGTACGGTTATCTTCATTACCATGCACCTCGGAAATGGTCAAGGACTTTACCGAGCTCATGTCAGAGCTCGAGGGAACAGATGTGGGAATCCCTGTCCCAGCAGCAGGGGGCTGAATGGTGGTGTCAGCCAAGTTGACCGAGGAGCTTTTCTTCAGCCTCCTCGGGGGTACAGCTACAGACTCAACCAAGGAAGAATCCTTGGTCGGTGATATCACAATCACCTGTTTAAGAGAAGCAGAGCTACTCGGAGCCACTGCGGGTTTCTCAGCAACCTTCTCGGCAATCTTTGCAGGAGTTGCATAAGTTTTCTTGGTCCCCTCCTTTGGGACATCAATCCTACTCCTCTTTGCCTCCCCAGAACCGGAGGCAGTCTTCTCGAACAGGGTAGGAGGTCTTATCTTCTTCATCCTTTCGCTCAGAGGAATGTGAGATTCTGGTGAAGAACTTGCAGAAGCTGGTACAGGTTCTGCTTCAATAACCACTGGACGAGCAGTGAAGGAAGTTGTGTAGCTCTTGTACTGAAGCAGATAGGAAGCAGATCTGATATGCTCGTCGGCAACCCTTTGATGCAGACCCCAGATAAGTCCCAAATGCCTTATATTGACGTCTTTTTCTTTTGGGCACTTTCTCTTGCTATCAACTGCAAATAAACAAACATTATTATCAGTGACACATTTTATCAAACACAAAACAAACATGATTTCAAAATAAATAAAATAAAATAAAAATAACCTATCCCATTGCCATAAGGAGGGCATCTGGGACCCTGGTAAACCTCATCTCCAGTTAGAGGAGGGTGTTGCCAATTTTTTACAACAACCCCATGTTCAAAATAATCCCTGTTAGCATCAGGGAGATTGACTACTAAGGCTCTATTTATAAACCTAGTTTTTAAATAGTAAATATTATCATTAACTGCCCATCTATAGCAGTACATGATTTCTGGAATTCTTATACGAGTTCCATGCACTTGATTTAATTTATGCACCCCATTAACTATTCTCCATGTGTTGGGGGCTATTCGTGCAGGAACAACATCAAAGTACTGACAAAATTCCAGACACAAAGAGTTTGGTGGAAAAGAGAATCCACATTCGGCAAAAAAGAGGCTGGGGAACCAATGTCCCTCAGCCAAATTGAAATAATTAAAAGGCTCAGAAAGCTCTTCCAAGACAACCCAAGAAGGAATAGAGAATTCAGAACGAAATTTCTCAAGAGACTCAACAGGATAAACCATGGTGAATAAAGAAATAAAGATGAAGGAAGAAGATCTTATAGGAAAAAGATTGAAGCCGTTGACAATAAACGATGGAGGATATGAATGCACAAGAGAGTAGAAGACAATGAAAAATTCGGAGATACAAATTTGAAAAGTAGAAGACGGTGGGATTGTTTGTGAGGTTTAAATACCTTGCCTTGGAAAATGGTGAAGTAATGATTACAAAACAAAGAATGATTACGTTACCGGCGGCTAAAAAGATAAAAAGTGGCGCAAGAATCGAAGCAGGCAACAGCGGCTGAAAAGAGACGCGGGAAACGAAGCGTGCAGAAAAGTCCAAAAAATCATGATTCTACGAATTGGGAAGAAGAAATAAATACAAGGGAAACGCTCCTAAAAATTAGGAAGACTATTCAAAGCTACCGTGTTCCGAGAAAGAATGTTCCATACTCCTCAAATTTTGAACTATGAAACATTGGGGGCTTCTGTTGATACCAAATTTAATCTGCTGACCTGAACCAATCATGTAAAGACACATGGCTATCTACATGTCAACAATAAGCATTTCCGAGGAACTCATATGCTCCGAGGAACAATACTTCTCCGAGGAACAAAATTCCAATGAGGAAGATTAGTTCTCCGAAGAACACTGCTTCCCCAAGGAACACATACGCTCCGAGGAACAATGCCCCTCCGAGGAATTCTTGAGTACCGAGAAGCTTAGGCGGTCCGAGAAACTCAGGCGGTCCGAGCTGCATCTCGAACAAAGCATTAATAGCTGGATAACCAAAAGTTCAACTAGTTTATTAAATGCTTATCATTTAGACGCACACGCTTAAAGGGCATTAAATGTATTACCCTTTCATATGTAGATCATTGAATGAATCACCCTTTCACATGGCAGCCTCAAGGCTATAAATACATTGTATAATCCTCATTGTAAAGGACCGGATTCTGGATCCAAACACCGAATCCAAAATGGAATTTCTTGTAATCGAGAATTCCTAAACACTCAGCAATAAAACAACAGTGGACGTAGGCCATTCTTATAAGGCTGAACCACTTTAAAAATCTTTTGTCTCATTTATTTATCTGTGATTGAATAATTAGAGTGATCTAATTTTTTACATCAACAATCGGGATACTCATAATTCATCCTCCTTTAAGCTGTAGAATCAATAGGATGACGCATGAGATTACCCCCTGCTTCTGCCCTAGCATGCCAAGTCATTGCCTCCGCTATCCATGGTACTATGAAAAATCTTTTTAATCTAGGTCTAACAGAAAAATATTTCAGCACTTTTTGAGGCACTTTTGAGCTTGTGCCTTCCTTGCCAATACATTGGACATATCTAGGTTCATTGCATACTAGAAAACAATCGAGATTTTCATACTCCTTTCGATATAGTATGCAGTCATACACACAAGCATGAATTGATTTATACTTCATTCCCAAACCTTTCAAACTGTTCTTCATAACAGAATAGCTATTTGGAAGCGTATTCTCCTTGGGTAGTAAGACCTCACCCAATTCAGAATTCTTGTCACACTATTGCCAGACAAACCGTACTAAGTCTTCAAACTGTGCAAACCAACCATGGCATGTAAAGTTGTTTGATCTTTCTCACAGCCAGATTATAACGGTTGGGTCGCCTTAAATTTTAAACTTTGGTAGTCATCGTCAAGGTTTATCGTGATATCTTCATGAGCACCTAAACCTTGTACGTCATCAGTAACCTCATTCTCCTCCGCTTCATAAACTCTGTACGCATCATCAACTAAAGCCACTAACATATTATGATCTACGTCATCCCCTTCTACATCTATCCTACTTGTTGAAGGTTGTTGTGAAGGTTGTTCGGGGATAAAAGGAACTTTCAATTCACCGAGAAAACTCCATAATCGATAAATATCTTGCATACCCCATCTTAACAAATGTAGTTCAACTATTTTTGACTCAAACACATTACCATTCTTAGACCTAGCACAAGGATACGGAAACTCTTCATCATTATGACATCTCTTTGCGTATTTCACAAATTCATTAGCATCTCTAAGAAACACATCCCCCATTCTATTTGTCTCCCCATCCACTCTTTGTATTTAGGATATCCCTGTGACACCCCACCTAATTAAATACCGGGCGATCACTCCTTTATTAAATTAAAATCAAGGTGAACAATTGGTTCATTATTAGCATCACTGTCGAAAAATGACTTTTCCAATTTAAACACCCTAAATAATTAAGCTAAGTGTCAAAACCATTTTAGACATTACTTTCCAAATTTTATTTTATAAAAATCAAGATTTAAATCTTTACATTATTCGTAATTAAAGAATCACACAACAACTATACTGGAACAAACCATCCAATAATTAAACATCCATCTAAATGAATCCAACATTTAATACTTAAATGAAAACATCCTGACCATAACACATCCCAAAGAATAAAATACTGGAAATAAATGAATCACAATATCTGCTAAATAACTGAATAATGGAAAGGGCGACACATGCCCAACTGAATAAATAGTGCTAGAAGTGGAATCAAGAAATGAGGTCGTCTAAGCAAGAGGCGTGCAACTCCCACCTAAGCTGCAACACATTCCTTCCAAAGGATCCTATGCAAGACGCCCCTGTGGCTGGGCACCTGTAATATATACATATATATACAAGAGAGAAGGAAAATAGAAACGGGTCAGAGCCCGATTGTAGAAATGATTTACAATTTGTTTAGCAAGTATTTAAAATGTTTACAGGCCAATGCAACAACATATTAGTGCGACACTCCCTTGAGAAATTCTCACCTCTCTTCTAATGTGCACACCTATCGCACTAACCTTCCCAACGGTTTAACTTATCTTATCTTAGGTTACTCGTAAGATTTAAACTGAACAATTTAACTGTTTAAGAGGGAAATTTCATTTGACAACAAAGTTCTCATTGAAACCTTAATCGGTAATAAAGTTTCTTCGTAACATATTATACTTTTTAAAACACGTTTTTCTCAATTGTAATAATTATACATTTCTTACTTACCATAAACACAGTAGGTAGTTCCCAAATTCCAGAATTTAATATATATATATATATATATATATATATATATATATATTAAATACTCGTATAATATATATATATTCTAACAACACCCCACATAAAGATTATGGTGCGGGCATACTCTACTATCCAATCCCCGTATTCCTCGTACTAAGGGAAATACAAGTTCAGAATCACTCTCGAACTGTATTAATACATACACAAACAATATTGAGGCGAAGCATAGTTTCCAAGTCCAAGAGGTCAACACATACCCTCGCGTCTCTTAGGACCGTGACTATCGATTCGATAGCCTGTACCTAGGATTACTATCTTCTTGGGTACAAGTCAATATCCCCCGTAAAGGTCCCATCGAGATAAGACTGTCCCAGCGCGGTAACCTCAGGGATAGCAAGTAGCGCGGGCATGATTTTCACACGTATGTAGTATATGCATAAACACAGTCATATAAATATACTACTTTTACCATATCAAATTTAGGTTCATCTCATAACCCATAATCATGACATTTATCCTTATTTCCACATTATTAGTTATCACATATAACGGTTCGTCTCTAACTTTAATTTGAGGGGTTAATCCAACTTACTATGTAACGCTCATGGACTCTATCCTCCCAAGTGTAGAATTCAGTAGGTACTCATCTATTTTTCATCGTAACTATCTTAAGCGTCTCTCCCTTTAATACAAAGTTCCATCGTCCCTTATATATAAACACCCCAAAAATGCAAATCTCATCTTACGTTAAAGGTCTCATAAATATTAATAAGTCCTACTGGTCTTCTTTATCTCCCAAAATATTTTAATAAGGATGACCAAAGATTATTACTCAATTAAATTTGAATTCAACTATTTAAAAGGAAACAAGAGTCTGCCAGGAGGAGTCGATCGATCGATAGAAAGGGGTCGATCGATCGAACCTTCGATCGATCGAAGCTCTTGGCTCGATCGATCGATCAAGCAGGTATGGCGAATTCTGTAGGAAACCAGTTACGGGTTCTATCATCCAACTTCATCCAAATTCAGATTTTTCATTCCCAATCTCCCAGAAATTCGTACTACAAACATTATAAACCCATATTATACATCTCCTACGTAAAGCATGCGATTTTTCATCAATAATGATGGATTAATAGGCTAAAACTCATATTAAATCTCAAGAACCCTAGAATTTCTTTAACTTGGTTCAAATCAGTCTTTTCCAGAATTTCTACTTCTAATTCACCATAAATCCATTATTAAACCTCTACATATGAAAGGAGCTTCCAGATTATCATTCATATCATTACTACATGCGATTTTTCCTATCTCCAACATGGGTTTTCTTCTACCAAACTCATCCTAATCACCATAGACTAACATGAACGATGCATTAACAAAAATAAGCAAGATAAATACTTGCTTGGAAATTTCAGAGTTCTGATTTGTGGACGAATTTGGTGTGGTTGCGTTCCCCGTCGCGCGATCTACGCGTTGGTGGTGGTGGCGGTGCAATCGGATGACTTTTTGGCCTTGGATTGCTTGGAAAGCTTTCTCCTTCCCTCTCCTATGGCCGTTCTAAAGTTTTGAGTCTGATAACGCTAGAGGACTATTCCAAATGGCTGATATAGCCTAATAATTTTCGTGGGTTTAATTACCCAAAAATGTAAAATGTCTAAAATGCCCTCCCGGGGTGCTAAATAGGCCTAAAAACGCCCCGAGACCCAAACTAAACCCCCGAGTACACTTTTCTGACTATCTCGACCCTTTCGGACACGTTGGCGCACTCAAAACGACCATACGGATAACTTAAAAATATTTCACTTTTATTAATCAACATTTATTCCCGACACGACACATGCGCGTCCCGACTTAAATTTCCAAAATTGTCATTCTATTCACTCGTGACATTTAATAGAACCAATATTATATATTACTTTGCTCATTAGTGATATTCAACAAGTAAAAAATATTTCACTTTTATTAATCAACATTTATTCCCGACACGACACATGCGCGTCCCGACTTGAATTTTCAAAATTGTCATTCTATTCACTCGTGACATTTAATAGAACCAATATTATATATTACTTTGCTCATTAGTGATATTCAACAAGTTTCCCATAATTACTAACTCACATCACGTTAATAATTATAAAATAATTAATTTTCGAATTTATATTAAATAATTTACTCACATTAAATTTAATAAATCCCCAAAATTAGGAAAGCATAAAAATACGGGGTATTACAATCCCATCATAGCTACCACAACTAATCACCTATTAAAGGTAAGAAGCGTATATTCATGGATTAGTATAAACAAAACTTATATTTACAGTATGTTTAATTTAATTATGTCTTATTTATATTCGATTTTTAAATTTCAAGTTCAAATTCAATTTATAATAGAAATTCCTATTTCCTCCATCTCCTCTAAAGGGTGAGTGGTCCTATCCCATTCAAGACCGCTTATTTCTGTAATATACTTAACATCTCATGCACATTTTTACAATTTGAGAAAAATTCGGC
>OX422213.1:608120348-608125348 GCA_949130495.1 Sambucus nigra | reverse complement strand
CCGGTTCTGTAGTAGAGATGGAATTCAGAACCAACCATCAACTATAACCCCAAAAGAACCGGATTCCGTAAACAACATAGAGGAAGAATGAAGGGAATATCTTATCGAGGTAATAATATTTGTTTCGGTAAATATGCTCTTCAGGCACTTGAACCCGCTTGGATCACATCTAGACAAATAGAAGCAGGTCGACGAGCAATGACACGAAATGCACGTCGTGGTGGAAAAATATGGGTACGTATATTTCCAGATAAACCGGTTACAGTAAGACCCGCAGAAACACGTATGGGTTCGGGGAAAGGATCCCCTGAATATTGGGTCGCTTTTGTTAAACCAGGTCGAATACTTTATGAAATGGGTGGAGTACCAGAAAATATAGCCAGAAAGGCTATTTCAATAGCAGAGTCTAAAATGCCTATACGAACTCAATTCATTATTTCGGGATAAAAATGGAGAATCAAAGGAAATCGGTCTTGGGGATTTTAAAAAAATCCCAGGCACAGGTTTCTTTTTTTGGACAAACAATATTTCATTTTTTTTCTTCGCCCTTTGCTTTGCATTGAAAGAACAGATTAAAAAAATGATATGATTCAACCTCAGACCCATTTGAATGTAGCGGATAACAGCGGGGCTCGAGAATTGATGTGTATTCGAATCATAGGAGCCAGCAATCGTCGATATGCTCATATTGGTGACGTTATTGTTGCTGTGATCAAAGAAGCAGTGCCAAATATGCCCCTAGAAAGATCAGAAGTGGTCAGAGCTGTAATTGTACATACTTGTAAAGAACTCAAACGTGACAACGGTATGATAATACGATATGATGACAATGCTGCAGTTGTCATTGATCAAGAAGGAAATCCAAAAGGAACTCGAGTGACGGAGATATACGATTTAAATAACGGAAAATCCAATATACGATTTGAAACTCAGTGGATCATTTTTCAGTCATTCATTGAATGATAAATCACTACAAGTGACGAAGATATACGATTTAAATAACGGAAAATCCAATATTTGAAAATTGTATCTAGAATGACTGGAAAAGTGGAAACAAGACCAGATATAATTTAATCATTATGAACAAATCCAAAATCTTTGTAGACAGCGCCAATCATGAGTTCCCAACCATGGGGCGAATGGAATCCGATACATAAATCAGTTAATAAAAGAATAGAAAAAGCTTTTATTGTGTCACTTAAGTTATATAGGAATTCCTGAGCCCAAGAGTTAATAATACCAAGTTCTTCATTACCAAAAATAGAATAACCACTTAGAATAACGAAACATATTATATTTGTCGAGAAGTGCAAAATCGTATGGATACGATCCTCGTTGTGTATCTTGATTAATTGGATCGTTTCTTTGTGGATTCCTATATGAAGGTTTTGTAGATGTGTCTCCGAGTATTCCTTGATCATTTCGTCCAAGAGGACGAGTTCCTCTAATTCTATGAATTTTTCTAGAATACTCTTTTCTTGAATATCATTCGAAAATATTTCGGATTGCCTAGTATTCCACCAATTAGTAACCCAAGATTCCAGACTTTTTTTAAATGAGAGAGAAATCCACCAGGGCAAAAATACTATAGATGCAAGATATAAAAGAGGAGTGAATGCTTTCTTTTTTGCCATTTTTTCATCTGTGAATTGGTCATGAACCCACCTCATTCGTCGACTCTATGCAATCTAATATTTCTCTCACGCATGAGTTCTATTACAAGGTATCGAACCTATGAGTCTATTCACTGTTTTTATTTGTGATTTCGCGGTTAGTCTTTGAATCTAGAAAGAATACAGAAATAGACTAAGAATCTACTTCGAATTCGAATGAAGAAATAATAAAAGAAATAATAAAAAAAATATTGTTTCCAGATATCTCAATTGGTCAAATTCGAAGCAAGTATCTCCTTTCAATGAATGCCCGAAAGAACCACTTTCCGTAATGACTATGAATATTATTCAGATTTTGAGACGAACTAACTCCTTTTCTATCATTATATCAAAATATCCAATATTTGGAAAAATTTTCACTGACTATGAGTAGTCATGAATCAAATAATTGAGGGAAATTTCTGAATAATATTGTGATGATAAAAAATGAGTGGCAAAACAAGAGAAAAATTGGCTAGTTACCGTTATAAGAGATCCAACTGTTTGGTCATTAAGGAACACAAAAGAAAGTATAAAAAGAATCGTCGATTGACAAAAAATAAATAATTTACAAGATAGGATCTATCTGAATCTAAAGTATCAATTCCAACAAATATTGGACTTCAAAAAAAGATAATTTTTTTTAATGGTTTGATATCTGAGATGAATCTATTATTTCGATTTGTTACTTATTTTGTTATTAAATTATTAAATTGAGTTGTGTATATTTCAATACACATAAAAGACCACAAAAACAGTTTTGTTTTATGGTTGTTCCGTAGACGTCTGCTTTGGCTCGAATGAGCGTCCTGAAGAAACTTCAGTTAAGTTATGTTATAGAAAAAGAGGATTTTTGCGTTTTTTTCCCTCCTGCTGAGAAAGCATTCATTCTTCAGCTCATTTCTCAAAATACTTCAATTGGTACACGCAAGAAATAGGCCAATTCAACAGCTTTTTGTTCAATTTCCCGTGGAGTCAAATTCTCCTCAGTACGAGTCAAAGGAATGGCCCCCTGGCCTCTGATGCCCGTATAAAGGACACGACGAGCATAAATACCCTCTTTAACTTCTATTCTGACGGACTGAATATCTTTTATAAGGAATCGGAGGAAGATGCGACGATTTTTTCCAGGAAATCCCCAACGAAAAATACACACTATTCCTTCTTTTCTATCGAATCGATCATAACCACTACCTACATTCCACGAAATTGTGCACCACAAATAGGAGCTAATAAATAGACCTGAGATCCCATAGAAATACATCACGATCCCTTGTGGAAAAAAAAACGATTTGCTGAGACGGAAATAAAGATATCAAATTTCTACCAAGATAACTGGAAGTTCCAACCAATAAGAATCCTAATGAACCTAAAAAAAGGATAACGGCCCAGCAGAAATTACTTGTTTTTTGAGACCCCGTTATAGGTTCTATCCATATATGTTCTGATCGACAACTCATACTTGATCCGGTTGCATTTTATTGGAATTGAGAGAATACACCAAATTAATTTGACTTTACTCTTTTTGTTTCCGAAGTAACTCTCATCAACTAGCACTAGTTTGATGTGAACCTTTAGGAGTAATTCATCAAATTGGTTAGATCTAAAATAATAACATACCCTTCGTATGATCCCAGTATAGATATCGACATACATATAGATACACCGACTTTACATTTCAGCCATCCGGCAATCCTGATCTATTTGAAAATAGCTAGAATTCATTTACCCATATATCATGGTTCGGCAGGCATAAGAGATTTTCCTTTATGTTTGGCGGAAGCCGCATGTTATATCATATCCCCCTAAATAGATATCTGTGTTATGATACAAGTCTAAGTTTTGAAAAAAAAAATGGATGAGATTTGGTCCCACCGGATCTAAACAATCTTATTTTTTTGAACATGAAGAGATAAAGAAGCCATTGCAATTGCCGGAAATACTAGGCCTACTAAAGGCACAAAAACAGAGGGAAAGTTGAAAGTTGTCATAGAATGGGTACCTCGATTTACTATTTGTACCTGTTATTATTATTTCTAAAGATATCTTATAATAATTATAATTCAGAATTGTAATTATTACATTATTATTAATTCATAATTCCATTTATTATGAATTAGTATTTATTCACTTCTAATTAGGATAGATCCTAATTAGTATATATCTAATTATATATCTAAGTGAGTATATAATGGACTTCTTCATCTTTCTTCATGAAAAATATGTATGATAATAGCCTTTCTTATTATTATTTTCTTCGTCTTTTGTTCTTGTCTTCTAATTTAATAAAGAAAAAGTTTCTTATAAATTCTTGAAAGATTTGTTAGAATCCGATCCAACAGGGCTTCTTAGTGAAAATGGGATTCTCGGGAGATATAAAAAGATACAAAACTCTATATCTATCTATATTTTCTATATTTGAATTCTATATACATACGTAAGACGGGAAGAGGAAATTCGTTTTATTTGCCTAATTTCACGAAAAGAAGAATTCACTCTTTTATCTTGTTGATAGAGGCTTCTTAATTAGTAAGCAGGAATATAGATAAAAAAAAGAGTTATCCGCAACTTTTGATTCTTTCTACAATTCGATCTTATGTCAACAAAGAAAATTCCATTCGTCTGATTTTGACTTGGATTCCGATAAACTAACTACTTGTTTACTACAAATAAAATAATGGAACTTAGTGTTCTACTTGATTGAATTTTGATTCAAAGGAAATAAAGCGTGGAGATGAAATAACTCACTCAGAACGCTTTTTAAAGGATTACGTGGTATGATTAGATCGAATAAGCCCTTCTGGAATAAATATTCCGCTGCTTGTGAACCTTCAGGTACTGTTTTATTCAATGTTTGTTCAATTACTCTTTTACCCGCAAATGCAATGTAGGCATTGGGTTCGGCAATAATGATATCCCCCAACATACCAAAACTAGCTGTCACCCCACCAGTAGTAGGAGATGTAAGGATTGATACATAGAATAACTTTTTATTTGATTGATAATCATATAAAGCAGAAGATATTTTAGCCATTTGCATCAAGCTCAAACTTCCTTCTTGCATGCGTGCCCCCTCGGAAGCACAAACTATAATAAGAGGTAGAAATTTATTAGTAGCGTACTCAACCAAACGGGTGATTTTCTCCCCAACTACAGATCCCATACTACCCCCCATAAACTGAAAATCCATAACCCCGATTGCTACGGGAATACCGTTTAGTTGGCCTATGCCTGTTTGAACAGCCTCAGTTAATCCTGTCTTTCTTTGATAAGAATCAATACGATCTTTATAAGGATCCTCCTCCGAATGAAATTCAATGGGATCCAGAGAGACCATGTCTTCATCCA